>CM037853.1:195140095-195224356 GCA_021234595.1 Delia radicum
TAGGCCAGTATGCTGCGCGAAATGTTATTTTACAACATAAAATCAGAGAAGCATAAAAAACCTTTATATGCAAACCATACTTGGACTTTTTGAAAATTGTGCAACAATTGCATAACTTGGTTTTGCTTTTTTATTTAGCAAACAAGGCGGTTGAAAAATTTTAAAAACCAAGAAATAATAGTGGCAACGCCCATAATTGATCGCCATTACAAATTTGTTATAAAATCCACTGTGTGCTCACAAATTGACTCTTTTATTTAAACAATTTTTGGTCCGACAACCTCAACACTGTTGCGCGAAGTTCTCCGAAATTAACAGCACTTGTACCTGTTGTCAACGCTTTAACACAAAACCTTATGAGCATTAAGAAGTTTTAAGAAATGAAGATTCTATGGACCAAATGAAATTTAATTAGTATTAAAAAGGATAATGTTAAAAAAGTGCAATTATTGGAAATTAACTTGTAGAACATACTTTTTCTTTTCAACTGATAACGTTAATTTCAAATATAATCTCTAAAACAAATTATGATTTTGAAATATCGTAAAAACGCAATTTTGAGTAAAAAAAAATAAAATGTCTTTGAAAGCTTTTTGAACGATTTTTTAAGAAAGCACAAAATAAGGGCGTAAATTTCCATGAAAACGACAAAAAAATAGCAAAAAAAAAAATGGTATATTTGTGCGAAATTTTTTAGAATTAAATGTAAAAAGTGCAATTTTGTGAAGTTTAAAAAAATTTAAACTTTAAACCGACTTAACTTTTGCGGCACATACAGAAAGTTATGCACGCATACCACAGACTGACGCGCCTAAATAGTGGTTCATAATCCTGTAAAGTCCTATTTATTTGAAATAAAATTTAAAACAACATTTAACCCCATTTTTAAAAATGTTTAAGAAAATCCCAACTATTGGGTATACAAGTTAATAATGTCGATTTTTTTGTTTGAAAAATGCATTTATTATAATAACAAAATGAATTGCTACATTATTTAAAGTATTGTCCATCGTTAGCTGCTACTTTTTCCCATCTTTCTGGTAGTATGTGGATTCAGCGCCAAAAGAACTGCTCCGGTTTTGAGGTAAAGAATAAAGCAAGCCAATTTCTGATACCCTGTTCTGAAGTGAAGCGTATTCCAGTAAGGGCGTTCTGCATGGATCAAATCAAATCGTAGTCAAAAGGGGCAAAGGGTTTTCCAAATAGTTTTTGACCGGTCTTATAATATGTGGCAGAGCGTTGTCATGATAGAAGATTATGGCCTCGTAACTGGTCTAATATTCTGGTCGTTTTTCGTTGATTGCTCTCTTTAAACGAATCAATTCTGTTCGGTACAGGTCCCCTGTGATCGTCTGACTCGATTTCAACAGCTCATAATAAGAAACACCCTTCTGATCCCACCAAATACAGAGCATTACCTTGGCGCCATGGATATTCCGCTTCGGCGTTGATTTGACTTTTTGCGCTTGGGGTTTTCGTAATGCATCTATTTTTCATCACCAGTAACAATACGATTCAAAAATGACTTCTTATTGTAGCGTTCAAGCAGCATTTCCGACATGCAAAATCGCCTTTCAACGTCTCTCGGCTTCAATTCATATGGGACCCAATTTCCTTGATTTTGAATGAATCCCAATGCCTTTAAACGTAGGGAAATGGTTTGTTGTGTGACTCCCAATGATAATGTCAAGCTCTTTTTGCGTTTGACAACAATCTTCGTGAAGTAATGCTTAAAATTCCTCATCTTCAAACTTTTTCGGCTGACCAGGCCTCTCCTTGTCATCTGTGTCGAAATCACCACTTTTGTATAGCACAAACCATCGTTCACAAGTTTTTTGAGTTGGTTCATGTTAAACGTAAGCTTCACCAATAATCGATAACTTTCCGCAGCCGTTTTCTTCAAATGACAAAAGGTTATCAGACTTCCCCGCAAAACATCTTTTTTAGGTACAAAATTCGACATTATTACAGCGATTTAAAAAAATGTATTTACACTTTGGCGTCTATCGAATACTGAATTATAATGAAAGATGTTTACCCTCAAAAATACCATATTTGTTATCATTGACACAAACCATATGTGATAGTTATGCCATATTTTGTCCAAATCGACATTATTAACTTTTATACCCAATAAATATAATTAAATATAACGGTAAACAAAAAAGAACAGCAAATAAAGAAAAATTAAAGAATTATTTTTGTTTTTAACGCAAATTTAATCAATTTACAATCAAATGCATAGTGGTTCATATCTTAGTAAGTGATTTTGAAAAAGGCAAATTTCATTGTATTTAAAAGTTTCAGTGTATTTAAAAGTTTTCCTAAAATTGCTAGAAAAATAAACCGTTCACATTTGACTGTCACAAATAATCCGAGTGCTTATGGTAAAAATAAAACAGGCGGCCCGAAAAACAAAAATCTTTCTGATCGGGGACCGAACGTAAAATAATCAACTTCTACCAGCAACTAAAGAAAAGGCTCAATCAGATAATCGATGAATATAAGGTAAATGTGTAGGCTATTAACCCTCTAACTGGCAAACGATGTTTTGCAACGAAATTCATACCCTGTGCTCCACTCGAAAAACAAATAATAAGTTCTTCAACAAAATTGTTTATCGTTGCCTAATTTAGGCTATATGAGCCAAAATATTTTAGGGTGCATTTTGGAAACTAAAGCATATAACAGAGAAGTTTTGGACAAAAATTGTTGCTCTTACCAAGGTATAACCACACTCCAAAAACTTTTTTTTTTTTCTGCTCCTATTTAAGAAGATATCGCGATTTTCGCTTTTTGGAAAAAGCGAAATTAGGCGAGAAAGTATCTAAACTTCAATTTATATTGTTCAAACTTCAACGCTTTGCTATTAATATTTAGTCTTCTTTCTGCAAAATTTCATAAAAATCCGTCTGTTAGTTTATAAGTTAAGATGATGGAATCCTGATAAAATCCTGTGAGTCCTTGGACCAAAGTAAGGACTTATTATTAAAGATAAGGCTTCAATCTTACTTATATTTTATTATAAAGAGTTTTTAGTCAACTTAAATTGGGTTTTTAGATTATTGAAAATTATTTTTTTTAAAAATAATTAGTTTTTGAAATTTTAAGAAATTTTTATTTTGGAGCTTTCTCGCTTCCAAACCGTGGACGGCACACGAAAAATTTCTTCGCAAAATATTTAGCAAACCTAGTTTTCTATCGGAACATATTAATTTCTAAGTATAAAAATCTCATTTGAAGCATTTGTGGTAAATTTTATGAAGGCTACACTTAGGCAGCCTTACCTGTTAGAGGGTTAAATAATTCCCAGAGAGTTACTCGCCAAAATCGTATGTCTGTGTCAAGCAGTGTTGGCAATTCAGCCATTTGTAGAAAATTTTTGGACATTTTTTTAAGCAATTTATGGTTTTTTCTATTAAATAATATAACAATATTTAACATTTTTATATAATATGCTCGTAATTTAACTACAATAAGTGTACTATAATCGTCGATCGTTCTACAGAATTCCAAGCCAGATCGATAAAAATTACATATTTTGTAACGACATATGTCATCTGTTAACACAAATTATAAAAAATGTAATGAAAGGTTAAACCAATTTTGTAAAAATAAAACAATAAAAACAGAAATAAATTAAAATTGTTTTTTTTAGTTCAGCTTTTAATATTTTAATGCCTGTTAATTATATTTAAACGATTTTTCAATCATTAAAGTTCTTCATATACACAATTTAAAAAAAGTACAATAATTAAAATATTTCTTTTTTATGGATAAAAAATTTTAATTTCAAAATTTGTAATTTGTAGGCTAAAATAATCATAAAATGTGCAAATTATTAAATATCAACGAAAATATTTCATACAAACTATTAATTTTATTCATTAAACACATGAAACTTTCATAACGATTAGGCTAGGATTAAAAAAAAAATTTCATATACTTTATGAAATTTTCATTGGGTCAATGAACCTGTTCATTAAAATTGATTTAAAGAAACACCTTTAATTGACTCAATGAAACGTTTCTTTGGGGACTTTTTTATGAAAAATTTCATTGGATTAACGAAGAAATTCATTAATACTACGCACAAATTTCTATCAGTGTACTGGAAGCTAATATTGAATAATTTATTCGTGAGATACCAGCCGATATGTTGGAGAGAGTATGCCAAATTTGGACCCTGCGTATGAACATTTACATGAAATCATCTTGAAACATTTAATTATATAGAACGTTCTATAGGACTCAAATAAAGATTTCATACATTTCTTTAAATATTATGTGTTTTTTTATTTATCAAATCCGAAAGCTCTTAAAAATCACCCTTCATAAAGAAATTTAGATGAAAATTTTAAACATAACTTATGCAACGTTATTTAATATTTATGAAACATTTCATAAAAGCTTATGAAGCAGCTTTATAATATATGTATATGAAAGCGCTTCATAAAAAGTTATGAAACTTCATCATCATATTTATGAAACATTTCATAAATAGGAAGAAGTCTGTCTTCAATTCGTTTTTTTATGATGCAACTTCGCCATATTTATGAAGTTACATTGGACGAAAATCAATGAAGTTTTTCTTCATATTTATGAAGTTTTTCATAAATATGATGAAGCTTTTTCGCAGAGTGTAGTGTAATTAAAATGATCGCCTAACATGTAAAAAAAAAAGTGTCTACTATGTGTCATTTGACCTTTTCACATGCCAACACCATTTAAAAGTGACCGATTTTCATTTTAGTATTCACACTTTCCGACCAGAATTTTCAAAATTTACATTTTTTGATCCACGCTAAGGCACATTTGTACATTTTGAGAAATTATTATGATTTTGTTTAACCATTTATATATATATTTTTTTTTTTTCGTTTCTTTTTAAATATCAACCCAAATTTTGAATATGCAATAAGTTTAACCTAATGAATGTTTGTGTTCATTTAGATTTATTTTTGTCAATTGATTAAAGTCGATCCTCAGCGCGGTGTGTAGCCGTATGATCGAGCATTAATAGCTGACAAAAACGCCCAGAAGCTTCCGGCATTCAAAATTTGCATGCTTTTTGTCCTCTGTTGTAATTTCGTATTATCTTTGTTTTTTTTTTTTTTTTTTGATTTCATTTTAATTTGTTTAAATTCGTCTAAAACAAAAATGTGTTTATGTAAAAATTTACAAAACTTTGAATATTCGCCAAGTTTTTAGAATCAAATAAATTGTCTCTGTCTAATTGTTTTTAAAAATTGCGTATGAAAGTGTTCAAAAATATCTTCGGTACACATCAGACAATACAATGTTGCCAGATAAGGTCGATTGTTTCCCGAGTAAGTTTTAATTGTATAAAACATAAAGAAAATACAAACATATTAACATATCTAATCAGTTCACGTATCGACATGCAAATTACAATGTATTGATAGTCTACATATCGTCACCTGAAATCTAAAAGGCGTAACTAACAAAAGCCGGTTTTATTGATGATTATGAATAATTTGGCTTCATTAAAATTTTGGATTTCTACACTCAGAAAAAAAACTTACTAGAAAAATATTTCAATCGCACTTTACTATTTTTGTACTAATATTTAGAACAATTTTTTATTTTAGTAAAATTTTTTTGCTATTCTCGTTTTACAAATAACTGAATTTTGTACTGATTTTTTTTTTTGCTGATTTTAGCAAAATATTTACTAATTTTTGAAAACGAGTTGCTAAATTTAGCAAAAATTTTACTAATCGCAAAAAAAAATACAAATAAAATTTTTTATTCCAGAGTTAAAATTAAAATAATGTTCAGCTATTAGGAAAAAAAAGTGTAAAGGATTGAAAAACAAAGACCTAACCACGTGCTTGAATTACTAAGAAGACAAGAATGGAGCAAATTTGATTATTAATAGGTTTTTTGGTAAAGTTCTGCCTATTATGGAGGCTCTAGCTTTTCTAGTATCAACCTAGCTAATATGTTTGATTTGCCTTATTTTTGTAAATATACGGAGGTTGAAAGCTCGTTATAAATTAAAAATAACATAAAAATAATCTCGATATAAAAACAAAAAACTAATATAACTGTAAAAAATATTACTTGAGCCAGAGTACACACTAAAATTTTTTTATATAAATAGAACATTTTTGGTCTTCAAAGTTTAGTAAAGTCATGATGCTTGTTAGGAAAAGACCTAACCACGTGCTTTATTACTAAGAAGACAAGAATAGAGCAAAATTGATTATTAATAGGTTTTTTGTTAAAGTTCTGCCTCTTATGGAGGCTCTAGCTTTTCTAAAACTTCGGGTTCTGATGAGATCTTTAGCCAGATCGAAATACTAGTATCAACCTAGCTAATATGTTTGATTTGCCTTATTTTTGTAAATATACAGAGGTTGAAAGCTCGTTATAAATTAAAAATAACATAAAAATAATCTCGATGTATATAAAAACAAAAAACTAATATCACTGTAAACAAAGTCGTTTTCATGTTAGAAAGTGTTTTGCAACCGTCAGATAATGACAATCGTAATTAATTTTTAATTAATTACTGTAGAATATTACTTTAGTTAGTCTCTTTACAGGAAGAAGAAGAAGAAAACATTTTTATTGAAAAATTTTACGGACACAAGGGATACACCAGACTGCCGCAGTTTCGTCCCCCTCCTGGGACTCGTCAGTGGTTAATTTATGTGTCAATTAAACAGAGTATTTTATATTGTTAATTTGCTCTATATGAAAAACTTTTTTTATTTTTTTTTTTGGTGTCGTATTGGTATTATTTTACTTTTTTAATTTTTGTTCAGTGAAATTCTATTGCTTTTTCTGCAAAAAAAAAAATAAATATGTTACTTATGGCCTTTTGGAGTTATAGGTGACGATATGAAGAAGTGTGGCACAATGACACTGTTTCTCACTAGAACATTAAATTTGCTTGTTAAAAAATATCGCAATCACCACTATATGAGAGATCGAATTAAATCTGACCGGGGTCATTTAAATTCCTTTATGCTCTGTACATTTTTACACAGAGAGAGTTTTAGTGGATAAAAAAGAATGAAAATATTTAGTAAATTAATGAAACTTTTCCTCATAAAGTGAACGAAAAAAATCTTAAAATTAATGAAAAGCTTTACAATTTGTACACTCACAAGAACTTTTCCATAAAAAATCAACAGTTATTTAAAAGTTTAATCGTTAAAGTTGTTTCAATGGAATATACAGTTAAATTACCAAAGAAATATTTTTTTTAACGTTCTGTCTGTTATTCATCAAACAAAATAAATAAAAAAACGGACTTTCCGTAATAGTTAATATATTCAGTTAAAATTTTCTTTTTAAATCAAAAAGTTGCTATGTTACATTGAGCATTGAAATAAACGAAAACAATCTATTGTTTTTATGGATTTTGTCAATTAATTTTCAACAGTTGAAAATAAACTAAAAAATACCATTGTTTTGAACGAAAAGTAAGTAGTCCTGTTTTTAACTGATTTTCAGTTAATTCAATGTGTATATTCAGTAGTCTTTACGTAAAAAATATTGTGAGTGTATGAAACCTTTTCACTGAGTGAATGAAACGTTTAATAAACTAAATGGTATTTTTCATAAAATTGTATGAAAACTTGCATTAATTTAATGAAAACTTTCAATGGACAAGTTTAAGTGGAACTTCATTTCTTTTATGCAAAAATTCATTAATATAATGCAGCAAATTCGCTCAGTTAAAAAAAAAAAATTGTTTTTATTAAAAAATTATAATCTTTTAAAAATATAAATTTTTCAAATGTTGCATTAAATGTATTCAAAAATTGCCTTTGCATATGAGCTTTGAGATGGTTTGTAAATCTTTGAAATAGTTCATCTACTTTAGGATATATGGCTCTTCAAACTTAGCAGTTTCGTTTTTTATTAATTTCTAAAAAAAATTAGAAACTGGAATAAAAAAGCGAGTTTACACAATTTTAAGGAAATGAACACGGTAGTTAGTAATAGAGATCTTAGAATATGCGCATGCCAAATGCACTGTGTAGGACAGAATGCCTGAATTTTGGCCAAAACTATAATAAGGAGGATCAAAGTCTGAAAGTCCTAAGGCAGTTGCTGATCTTAAATCTGGTGGATACAATATAGAGGACAAACATTTTAAGTTTTATATATCAGTCATTTCTCATGTCTTCTGATTTTCTGATTTATATTAAAAAATGTATTCTCTATGGAGCATATAACACATAGATTTTTTTTCATGGTTTTAATTTTGTTAAAATATATTTAAAATATAATTTCATATCACATCATATCTGTGCTTATCCGAAAAATGGCATACATAACCTTATATCATGTGATCGCAATGGGTCTATATAATTTGCTAAAGTTATATATAATTTGATACAATTTGATATAACTTCATAAAATCCTTTGAAATTGTTTGTAAATCCGCACTAATATTTTGTTTCACATTTCAAAAATAATGAAAATTTGAATATAAATCAATGGATTGAAAAAATAGGCGTGATTTTAATTTGTCTAATATGTGATCCCATATACAATTTATTATATGTAAAACTGATGGAATTTTTTCTTGTTTCTTCCATAAAAACACTAAAACTGCATCGAAGATGCGACTTATCAATTGTGATGGATATTAGTTATGGATATTAGTGATGGATATTAGCTCCACTTTTCGAGATATTCGCGAATTTAACTTTTAACAAAAATCTTGTTTTTTCGTTAAATTTTCTTATTAATTCATATACCTGAAAAAACTACGAATAACTTTAAATACGGTTTTAAAGTATGGACTTTGAGCATTAAAAACCATATCCATTAATTACGGTTGGGTGAATGATGTAGGAATATCGTTGCAATTAAAGTGAAAACTTCACTTATTTTTGTTTTTTGTAAATATATTAAAATACCTTAATCGAATTTGCAAAATTTTAGCACATGACGTTGATTTATAGTTCACTTAATTGATTTCAGCGAAAGAACCATCGCTTTCATATCAATATTTTTCGAAATTTCAATCTGAAGTTCAAAATTTTTGACATTTTTGTTTTAATTAATTTTGTTTGTATTTACTATGGGAAAGCAAAAAAAAAATAAACATTTTCAAACATGCATCATTTATAATCGTTTTTTTTTTTAAGAAAACAAACTTCAAAGTATTTTAGAAATTGTTCTGATTTTGTTGAACAGTGTAATTATTAAAGTAAGCAAATTAGCTTTTTTTATTTGGATTTTCCGATTTTGAGCATTAAAATATCTTTTATTTAAGATTTTTGGGTTTTTATTGCTTTTTTAAGATTTTCTGACTTAAATTTCTTTTTATACTCATGAAATAGTAAAGGTAAAAAAAAAGTTATAATTTTGAATCTGATTTAACTGAAGTCGTATTTTATTCTCATTTCAGAAAAATATTACAAAATTTATTATTTA
The DNA here is from genome assembly GCA_021234595.1 of Delia radicum. Taxonomy (NCBI): domain Eukaryota; kingdom Metazoa; phylum Arthropoda; class Insecta; order Diptera; family Anthomyiidae; genus Delia; species Delia radicum. The sequence goes on from CM037853.1 coordinate 195,149,522, forward strand.
TTCTATTTTGAACTTTTGTTTTTAAGTATAACTTTTCTAAGTTTTTTACTTTTACTTTTTTTTCAATATATATATTTTTTTTTGTTGCTTTAAATACATTGAATTTTTCTTTTTTTTTTGGTATTTATATGTATATAAAAGTGATACGATTGTTTTGGGTTAATTTTTACCATATATGCTTATATATAAATGTGATATAATTTTTCTTTTTAATTTTGACACATATATTTATATAGAATTTTATATGATAACATATATTATTACTACATACAAAATTTGGTTGATTTTATTCCATCATATATAACTATATATAATTATACATTAAAGAATATATGATCTCATATTTAGCTATATCAAGTATATTTGAAGAGATAAAAAATATCAACTTATATGTAACGTAAGATATAATGATATATGATGATATATAGCGCTATATTAGAAATTTTCGTAAAAATAAGTATGAGATGTAAATATATATCGTTACATATGGTCACATATATAATTATATATAATTACATCAAGCTATATATAACTATATATAAACTTGTTTCTCGGGAAATTCAAAAAATCTCAAAAGTATATACATTTGAAGAGCCGTATACTCTAAAGTTGTTATCGGATTTCACTGATTAGGATTTCGTCTGCTCAAAAAGTATGGAACAAGCACCGGGGAAACAAAATTTGCAACGTTGCAATAATTTTGGTTAAACCATGAAATAGGTGGTCTAAAATAGATTTTCCAAAATAATAGATTTTCTAAAAAATACAGTTTATTTATAATTTTTTCGGTCCAGCCGGGAATTCGAACCGTGGCCGCCAGATTGGCAGCCGACAGCTCTAACGAAGAATTTTTGTAAAATATATACAAGCCCAGTAAAAAATGTATATATTTTACAAGAAATTTGTAAAACTAACTTGAAACTTATGTAGTTGTATAATTACTAAGCACTTTGATAATATTCCCCCAGTTTTTTTTTGCGTGTAACAGTTGGCTGCTCAAATATGTCTGCACTGGCATAAGGTTTGGTGGAATCAACTTGTCAATGTTAGGAAAACAAACAAAAAAAGTTAAAATCTTTTTAATATAAAAAAAAAAAAAAAAATTAAAAAGTATAAAAAAAAAATCACAAATAAAATATGCCTGAAGCCGGGATCGTACTTGGAACCTTCTGACTACAAACTTTTTTTAAACTAAGCATAATCATTTTTATAAAATAAATGCTCTGCCAGTTGCTAGATTTTTGAGCTGTTGGTAATTTCTAACTGGATAGCACTGGGAAAACACTTTTTGCCAACGTTGGCATAGTGTTTCCAGCCAATCATTTGCCAATGTTTTTTTTTTGTGGACCACTGAAGTTATTGTAAATCTAATACTGGCAAAACGCTATTTTGAAATGCTGTTAAAACGTCTCCAACAACTGTTCTCCCAGTAATATATTTACAATTCCTAGGTTAGCCAGAGGTATGCCAGTGCTTAATTTTTGTACCACTGGTAGTTTCTGACTGGGTGGCAACACTGTCTAGCATTGAAAGGTATCTACATGATTGTAATCAGTATACACTGCATTGCATAACTATAATAACAAATAATTTTTGCAATTTTTTCTAATATTACAAAATTTTTTTTTAAAACTTATAACTGTTTTTAATAGTTATCAGATCTCGTATTGTATAAAATTTAGGAGATTATTAATTGATTTAAGAGAAAAATTGTGTATATATTTCTGATCAGGACCGGCGTAAAATAATCAAATGTGCCAGCAACACAAATAAGAGTGTCAATCAGATAATCGATGAATATGTATAAGGTAAATGTGTCCAAATCAACCATAAGTACGCTTTTAAAGGATTCCCAGAGAGTTACTCGCTAAAAGCTGATGTCTGTGAAAAGGTTATTACACCGCCGCATAACTGATCGAATTGAATTCGCTGAAAGGAATTTACAAAACAACTGAGAAAGGTGTTTAAACACAAATTTCCTTTAAAAGTGATTTTTTCAGAAGAGAAAAAGCTCAATTTTGATTGTCCAGATGGTTTTAACAGCTATTGGAGAGACCTAAGTAAGGAACCACGATATTTCTCAAAAAGAAATTTCGAAGGCGCATCCTTACTAGTTTGGGGCGCTTGCTCTTTCGACGGTATGGTTGATTTTGCGAAAGAATTTTTCTGATTACATTACAGTATTGGAAAAGAAATTAGTGACATTTACTGAAAATAGCAACGAAGACGAATTCATTTGCCGACAAGAGAATGCCTCAGTACATGTAAGTCGTCAGACGATGGAAGAGTATTGCAATGGCCCGCATGTTCTCCGGATCAAACCCCCATTGAGAATATTTGGAGAGTATTAACCCGTCGAGTTTACGCAAAAACCTGTTAATATGAAAGCGTTTTTCATCAAAAAGAAGCAGTTATTAATGCGGAAGAACTTCGAAGAAATCTTGTACACACTATGTCTGATCGAATTTTCACGCATTATTGAAACTGCTGCTTTAAAATATTGTTCTTAAATTTTTGTAAATTTTGATATCTTAAGTTAAGTGTATTTATAGTTATGAAACACTAATTGATTTTGTTATTCCTTTTTAAATATGTAAAATAAAAACTAAATGAATTGTTTTTTTTTTTTTTTTTTTTTTTTTTTGATAATTATTATTAATTTCCCATTGGTTTTACATTTATGCCGATTAAACTCTTCTACTTTGTTTTAAACTGACAAAATTTAGTGAAATGAATGTGTAGTTATAGTTTTGCAACGCAGTGTATAAATATGTGCCTTTGTGTACATACTATCTATCTGTCCAAATTGTAATTTAATTTTAAATCACTACTTCTCCCAGAGTATTAACTGATTTATTTTTAAATAAGTACCAAAGTACAGACAAGCACATCAGTGGAAAATGTTTCGGTATAAAATATATGTCTCCTGTAAATTTACAACAGCTACAAAAAAGGAATCTAGATTTTAAAAGCATTAAATTTGCCCAGATTTGTGCATGTTTATACAGCTATTGACTGGGACAAATATAGAATAATCTCATTTTTGGTTAACAAGTTTTATTTTTATGTTTTATTTTATGGTTTTTAAATTAAGAAATTTATATTACAGATTATTAATGCTATTACAAAAAAAAAAAAAAATACTTTTGCACAAAAATTTTCAAACAAAGATTTCTCTAAAATAAAATTCGATTTCAATTAAAGACATATTCACTAACTATTTTTTGTTTGTGGTTATATTTTTATTTCGACTTCAGATTCTTGTAAGGGGTCCTCAAGTTAGAACAAACAAGTTTTACATATATGCGCCCTCACCCTCCTACTCTCCAAAAACTGGGTCCGAAAATGGAATTTTTAAAACTGATATGTCAATGTTTACCACTGACACATTCGAATAACCAAAAATGCTTTGTTTGATTTTGTTCTGGTCATTAAATGAAGCTACGTGACAAATTTTTAGATAGTTAAGGAGATACACCAAACGCCCCGTTTTTTCGAGATAAAGGCTAATTAAAAAAATCGAACTTTGTTAACAAATATAGCAATGAGGAACAGTTTATGTACACCTAGAAAACAGAATCGGTCGTGGCTAACGTATTTGTTGCCAATAGAATGCTTAGTTTGTCTCGACCGAATTTTTCGGTTATGCTAACAATCAATTGATTGAAACAACATAAATTCTGATACGACAATAGAATTTCAATCTAAGATAATTATAGAAACGAAACGAAAAAATACACAAAAACAAACGAAACGAAAAAAACAACCCTTTTTTTGCAATAAGAAAAAGGAACCATACAAATCTACCTAAGATGTGTGTCTTTGTCTTTCGCTTTACTCTGTCTACATGTCTGTATATGTTTGTTTGCAATTTGACCACACTAGATTTTAACATTTATTATAGAAATACATATTAAATTTAAATATTTTCTTTTGTCTTTTATTTATTTTATTAATAGACAATTATTTTCACAAGCCGGTGACAACGCAAAATTTAAGTTGTTTTAATCCTCAATTTTGTTTTATTATGTATGAAAAAACAGATACAAAAGTCTTCCATGGTTGATTTTTTTATATGTCTTATTAGAGTTGAACTTTTTAGTATCATTTTCCTCTTCTCTACTACATCTTGACATGCCGCGACTCTGCTTCATTCTGCGTATATCTTTCAATCTGGTTGTCGTCCACACTATTAATGTGCTTATCAGCACAATTTTTTTTAGCAAAATTAATTAGTAAAACATTAGTATATAAGTAAAGCATTAGTATAAAACAGTTAAGTGCTGAATAAGTATAACAAAAATTTTAGCTGAAAACACGATTTTAGCAAAAAAATTTGCTAAAAAATAGAATACCTGATTTACAAGACGTTTTACTAACTTTTGTACTAACTGATTTTTTTGAGTGTAGTGTAGAAGGGTAGTGAAAGGGTTAATTTAAATATTTAAGTATTTTATTGTATCAACTAAAATTGTTTAAACACTCGCACAAAAAAATTAATTGAAATTTTAAAGAAATAACATTTTATTGACCAGGGACCGGAAGTTCATATAAATGCATGTTTTTTTCCTTGACTTTGCGAACTGGGTAAACAAAATATATTTGCGAATCAAAGAGTTTGCGTTAAAATGGCAGCGATTTGTCAGTGCATATTTTTGCATATTTTGCTATAAATGCATATTTTTGCATATTTCGCTTTAAATGCATATTTTTATTGCATATTTTTATTTATTTTGTTTTAAATGCATATTTTTATTGCGTATTTTTACTTATTTTGCATATTTTTGTTAGTTTTTCGTAAAAAAAGAATTAATTTATATTTGAAGAACGAGCGTAAAAACTAAAGAGGATCCAAGCTGCTCAAGCCCTTTAAACGGTCTCTCAAATTTTATATGCAAACTAAGATTAAGAGATACGTGTTTTAGTGGTTATTTAAATGCGTATTTTTCATTATAAATAAAGGGTCCGCCATCTAACGTTTTTTTTTTCAACTAGTGCTTATTTCGTGAATGGTAACACTTAGCTCATGTCTGATTTGACAGATAATTAGTTTTATCCTTCCGCTGAACGAATATGGTTGTGTATACGCTTGAACAACGCTGGGAAATATTGCGACATTACTTTGAAAATCATGGTAATGTTGCAGAATGTGTGCGAAAATTGCGTACGGATTTTGGAAGAAGAGAAGCACCGTCAGCTCCGTATGTTCGTTATTTTGTGAAAAAAGTGAAAGAAACTGGCATCCTCATCGATAAACCAAAGCGTGAAAAGCCAAAAACAGTGCGTACACCCGAGAATATTACTGATGTGGCAGAAAGTGTGCGTGAAGCGCCATCAACATCATTTTTCTTCGAAAATGAGCAAGGAGTGGATGTTACAGTCAATGGCGATCGTTATCGGGCCATGTTGAACGAATTTTTGTTCACAAAAATTGAAGAGGAGGATATTGGCAACATTTGATTTCAACAGGACGGCGCTACGTGCCACACAGCCGAAGCTACACTCGATGTTTTGAGCCCGGAAGGATTGTACTTTCAAATAAAAAAAGAAATTTGAGAAAATATTCAGTAGTTTTTTTTTTATAGCATTTTCAAAAAAAAAAAGTTATTTGGCGGACCCTTTAATTAGAAGTTTGTGTTAATTGTGCAAAACTTGTGCAGAAGAGAATATGCTAAGCAATACAAATTAACTTTACTATTTAATTAGAATTGTTTATAAACCTGAAAATAATTGATTTTGAATTTTAAAGAGCACATTTTTTTTAAAAATTAAGTGCATATTTTAAGAAATTTCATGCATGTTACAGGGACCTAAAACACTCTTTTTTAGTGCATGAACTTCCTGTCCCTGATTATATTCGATTTTAGTCTTTTCTGTGTAGAGTTCTAGGAGAAATTTTACAACTATTCTTCGTAATTTCTGTTTTTTGTATGCCTCCAACGCTATTAGAGTATAATATTTTTTTCTATGAGAAAATCAGTTAAAATTTGTAAAAAGAAAATTGGAAAACAAACTGAAAACTTATTCAGCGTAAAGCTTTGATAACAGATATCGCCCTAAGTCAGCCTATATATGACTTATTTTAATTTTTTGTTACAGAAAATCTTTTAAAAAATTCAAGAAAAATAAATGTACACTCAAAGTTGTCTCAAAAGAATTTGCTTCAACCAAATTGCTTTGGTTGCCGCAACCTCGTAAATTCGATTGTCACAACTGAATTCGGTTGTTGTAAGCGACTCGGGGGTTGTGGCAACCGAACTCGTTTGTGACATCTGAATTCGGTTGTTACAACCGAATTTACGAGGTTGCAGCAACCGAATCAAATCGGTTAGAAGAGATTTTATAGTTTGTATAAGAGTGTACATGATCGGGTTAGAATTAAGATAATAAGACGACATAATTATAAACAGAATAATATTGTGAATATAATCTTGTCAATTTAGACACATTCGTCCTAGTAAGTACTTAAGCTTTTTTCCCACATTTTTTTAACGTTCATTTGTATACATAAGTGTGTATGTAGAGGTGGTTTAACTAACACAATGACAACTTTCCTCCTTCACATTGATTATAATGACGTTGGTGACGTGGCGATGATGTTGATGTGCAGAGAGGCGACTCTCATGCTCTAAAAAAAAATCAAAAATATGCGCTTAAAATATGCCCGAAAATTAAAAAAATATGTTGATTTTTAAATATCGATTTATTTCTCGATAGCGTTGGTTTAAAACTGAAATCAAATAAACAAATTACAAGCTTCCTTTTGTTTATTTTAAAAAAAATCTTAGTCTTAATTTTTACAAAATATGCAACAAAAAACGCATACTCAATGGAGTCCATAGCACATCCCATATTCAGTTTTTTAAATTTTCAGAAACTCGAGATTTTTGTACGATTTTAATTTTCAGAACCTCGAGATTTTTTTACGATTTTAATTTCCAAAATAAAATTCAAAAATTCGCAAAAGTATGTAAGTTTCAAGAGCTCTATTATCAGATTTCTCCGATTCAAAAAGCATTCGATTTATATGGTTGTCCTTTTTCACACTTATGAAACATTTTTTATTCAAATTGAGTTTTTAAATATATTTTCAAAATTGATCTACCATTTAAAACTTTTTAAATAAATTTTTGCATAAAAAAGGTCCCAGATATGTTTCATTGAATACATTTTAATGAATATTTGCATTGACACAATGAAAAATTCATAAAGTATATGAACATGTTTCATTAATTCTAGCATAAACCTTAAAGTGAAAGTTTAATGTGTTTAATGATTAAAATTCGTAGTTGTATGAAATATTTTTATTACTTTTTGAGATAGGTTGAGATTTAAGCCAAAAAACAAAAATATTATTTATATAAAAAAAAAAATAGATAAAAAAAAATATGTTGACTTTTTACAAAGCACCGATGTCGACATAAAAATTTTTTTTTAAAGAATTTTGTTGTCGACACTTTATACACTAAAAGACACGAGACCGCCTCAAGTATATTTGCTTCAAAGTTTAATTCTGTTAAAAAAAAAAAAAAAAAAAATACGTCAGTTATAATATTAGGCCTTTAGGCGATTTTTTTTTTTTAATCCAAAGTGTAATATATAAGAAAAAAATCAAAAAATCACACGAAAAAATATTTTTTTTTTGTATACATATTACAAATTAAGATTTTTAATGAAAAAAAATCGAAGTTTTCATTGATTTAAGAATTTTTTTTTATGAAATTATAAAAAAATTTAAGAAAAAATTAACAATTTTGATATGATTTTTATTAACAATAAAAATTATGTTTTTTCGACCTTTAATTGTGCATTCAAATTTAAAATTTATTAATTAACCACTTTCAGGAATGTGTTGAAAGATCTATTTCGGGAATAGATTATTTGTTAGGACAATATCCTAACAAAGTAACATAGAGTATGGCCTCGAACTTGAATAATTTTTCATTAAAACTTTAACAATATTAATGAATTCTCTTTCAGTTAATGAATTTATTCATTAAATAAATGGATCCATTTTAATTTAATCGGTTAAAAAAATAAATATTTTGAAATAAACACAATATTCAAAAAATTCTTGAAAACATATTTATGTTGGCGGGAAACCGTTGCTACTAAACACAAAGTAAGATTGAAGCTTAAACTTTAAAAAAGCTATAGCTTTGGAATTAGGACATAAAGGATTTCAAAATGATACGTGTAAAGGACGTATGGACGGATTTTATATTACTATATTAAGTATTATTACCAAATCCTTTAAGTTTAATCAATATATGTTGAAGTTAAGGTGCGTTTTAACTCAATTTCGCGTTTTGCGGAAATTAAAAATCGCCATATTGTCTAAAAGCTCACACAGGCTAATTTTTGGATTGTAGTTATATCTTGGTAAGAAAAATAATTTAGGTCTAAAGTTATTTATTTTTATGGATTAGTTTTTGAGATTGGCTCTTAACCTATTTTGGTCCTAAAATAGGCAACGAAAAAAATTTTGGTAGAACATATTGTTTATTTTTCAAGCCGAACAAGTGACATAAATTTCATTGTAAAAAAGCTTAGGCCGGTTTTAGGGTAAGTCGTATAAAAATTTTAGATTTTCGATTTATTCGTGTTTAAAAGAGGGGGAGAACAATTACGAAAATGCATCTAAAAATTGCATTTGCATAAAAAATACATATTTTTAGCGCATTTGCAATCGTAAAAATAGAACGCTTTTACAATCAACTAAATCCGACAACAAAAACTTTTTAGTATACGGCTCTCCAAGTGTTACACTTTTGGGATTTTTTTAATTAAAAAAGAAAAAAAAATATGGCGAAATTTTGAAAAATTGAATATGGAGATTGTGTTATGAGCTCCAAAGAGAATATATGTTTTTAATATTATGAAAATCGGAAGACAAACAAATTGCAATTTTTTGATCAAAGAATGCATGGTATTCATTAAAATATGCAAAAAAAAAATGTCCAAAACTATGCAAAAACAAATCGATGCCATTTTGTTGCAAATTCTTTGATTCGGAAAAGTATTTAGTCAGTCAACAACGATTTTTGGCCTACTGACTATAAACATACATTTGCATGAAAGTCGCTGCCCTGCTGATGTGTCTACTCGTATTTGGCTTTCGGTCTCTCCGTATTCCTTTGACAAAACTTGAAAAAACAAAAAATGGAGTATCTATTTCTTCACAACCTAAAGATAAAATAACATTTAATTAGAAACATATCTACTATTTTCAGTTTTTTAATAAGACAGATTTTTTCTATTTTTTTTTTTGTTACATTTTCAATACAAACTGATGATGATGATGATGCAGGATATGATATCAAACACTGTCAAAACAAAAATGAATAAAAAAGGATTGAAAATATAATGTATGGATGGTATGAATAAAGAAAGGAATCAGAAGAATACTGATGAGAACAAAACATAGACAAAGAAAAGTATTGGACAGACGACATTAAAAGCCTTCATCAATACTTACTTACACAAATACATTGTTCCAATACTCTGACAGACAGATGTGTATCAAATGAACAAACATCAATAACAACAACATTATCAATTTCATTGTTGTAAGTTGTGTTTTTTTTTTTTGTATAATGTTTAAACCATTGATGGAAAATTTAGTACTTTGGTAATGTTTCCAGTAACTGTTCACTTTTAGCCCTTTAACAGGCAAACGCTGTTTTGCCAATAAGTTCTGCTACCAAATTGTTTATTGTTGCCTACTTTAGGCGATATGAGCCAAAATAGGTTTAGAGTGCACCTCGAAAACTAACGCATAAAAAAGATAAGTTTTGGACAAAAATTATTATTAAAGGGTGATTTTTTAGCAACTTTCTTTTTGGCAACCTGTTTTTGGCAGCTCAGCTGTTTTCGTGTAACATGTTATTGTTAAACATGTTCAGTTTGGTCTATAATTTAACCATGAATCGACTTACAAACGAACAAAGCTTGCAGATTACTGAATTTTATTATCAATATTCATGCTCGGTTAAGAAAGTGCATCGTGCACCTTTTCCAGTTTATGGTAAGTTTGGTCTGAGTCGGCTATTCGGAATTTTGTGACTAAATTTCACATCAAATTTACAATATTGGTCATTAAACCACCAACACGCATACGTAGAGCGCGGACAGAGGAAAATATCGCAGCTGTATCCGTCAGTTGTTGATGACCGTGAATTATTGATTCTGAGCCGTTCGCAGCAATTGTTACTGTTACTCCACTACGTGGAAATTTTTGCGGAAGGATTTGGGTGTAACACCTTTTTGAATACAGCTGGTGCAAGAATTGAAGCCACACGACCTACGACAACGGCTAACTTTTGGTGAATGGGCGCTGGCAAAGTTGGATGAAGATCCACTTCTTTATCGAAAAATTGTGTTGAATTGATACGTGAACAAGAAAATTGCCGTATTTGGTGTGCAAGAACTGCCAATGCATCCCGAAACCGTACATCATTGAAACGTACTTTTTCAAAGACGACGATATAAAATCCGAAAGCTCTTAAAAAATCACCCTTTATAAGTTAGTTAAGAAAATATGGCGATTTTCGCTTTTTGGAAAAAGCGAAATTGGGCGACAATGTATTTAAACTTGGTTTTATTGTGTCATTTTAAAAAATCCCCAATTGAAAGTAAAATTTTTCGTAAACATTAAAAGTGAATAACATACAAGTTTAAACGAATTTTCCCAGGCCCGATTACTGAATGTCCAGTTAAAAATTAACAAACAGTTAAATTGAAAATTTATATGGGGAAACAACAAATGTGTCAGTTAAACTTCCAGTTAGCAGCTAACGGGACATTGTGAAAATGAGGCTAAGTCGGCTTTTTTTTTTGTTAACAGTAAGAATTTTATTCACAATTTTAATAAAGCTAATTGATTAATTAAACAACAAGACTTATCTACTCGCGCAATTACAGTGTTGCCATGTTTGAAGGCCTTCATCTTTCACCACCTTTCATCTCTCCACTATCCCCTTTCCAAAGAAAGCAACACATTAGTTAATAGGAAGAATTTCCTGAGTGTTGCTTCTCTTTAAAAAAAAAAAAAATTAACAAAGTTAGCCCCTTGAGCAGCTTTAAGCAATACATAAAACGTTTTAATAAACAAAGTGAAAATAAATTTTTGTCGATCTTACTTTATTTTCTAAAATTTGTATATGCTTTTAGAGAGGCTTTTAATGTAGGTCAACTTTAGGGTACACGTTCCCTAATGACCACATAGTTGGCCTATAAGCTGATGTTTTCGGATTTGGAATAATCCACTTACAAGGGAGGTATCCCGACCAAACTCTCAGATTTTAATGAACTGTGGAAAAAAGCTTTCATTTGATACCAAATTTGTCTATAGTTACTTTTAAGAAAACGAAATAAATAGACAAAAAAAAAACGAAAAATGGGTAATTTTTGACCCCACTTAGTAACGCCTAAACGTGAGATTGGCCAGCTAAAAAAACACGGGTCTCTTAAATTTTTATTCTCTACAACATATCCGAAGTGCATTAAGATCTGCCGGTCTGGGTCCCTTGTTAGTGTTTTATATACCCCAAATACCAAGTGTAGGCCACATTAGGGAACATTCCCTTAGTCATTTCTCCACTTCCATCCATAAAAGTAGGTAATGAGTCATTACTTTTCTTAACAAATGGTAAGTACTTCTTTCAACGACATGCCTGCGTTGAAATAATGCGATTTTCACCCCCAATTTAAATGAAAGGTTTTGCTGGGTTGCTTAGAATCTAAAAGATTTATCCTTATGTATGTTTGGCAAAAAAGTTAAAACAACCCTTGAACTTCACATTGATTAAATTCGATTCATATGCTAGGCTTTGAACGCATATTTATAAAATATTTTTTTATTTTGAAAACTGTGGCAACCCTGGAGATTATATATATGGCAAATTTTGGAGTTAGGACAACATATCTGCATATATGCATCCATTTATGAACATGTATGAACTCATTCATTATCATAAATGAAGTCATTCGACGTCATACATGTCCATATGGTGGTACATATATCATATATGCTCATATGAGTTCATACGTGATCATATATGTTAATATTACCTCAATTTTCGTTAATGCCCACACATGAGCATATATGATTAAGCATATGAACATACATGAATCATTTATAAACACATATAAATCATGTTGGATGCATGTGTGTTCATGTATGGATCCTTATATGTCGATTTTTAACAACCCATGTGAAAATGATAATATATGGTAATATATGAACATTAGGGGGTCCCTTAAAAATAGATTTGTCATTATTTTCCACGTACTGGAGTAACAGAGGCCAAATGCTGCTAACGGCGCCGAATTGATAATTCTCTGTCAGCACTCTACGTATGCGTGTTGGTGGTTTAATGTCCAATAATGTAAATTCGGTGCGAAATTTAGTCTCAAGATTCCGAATAGCCGCCTCAGAAGGACGCCCAAACTGGCCATAAATTGGAAGAAGTGCATCGTGCACTTTCTTAACCGAGCATGAATTTTGATAATAAAATTCAATAATTTGCAAGCGTTGTCCGTTTGTAAGTCGATTCTTCTACTTTAAAAAAAAAATTAACTGATTTCACAAGAAAACATTAAAAAACACCTTTTCCGTAGTTTTGATTTTATAATTAGGTTTACCAAATAAGCCAGTTTATACACTAAAGGCAAACAAATTGTCATAAAGTTGATTTTGTCTGTTGTGTGTAAATGTATCGGGTTGAGTCAAGCCAATTATCGTTTTCTTTTGCTGACAATTGAAGATTGGGGTGATGCCCATGAAACAATTGTATTCTTTATCAAGAAAATTATTAAACTTTTTGAAAAGCAACAAATGAAATCTAATATGACAATATCATATTAGATTTTAGACTTGAGGTAGAACAATATACTAATTAAATATAAGATTTAAAAAAAAAAATAAAAAAAAAAAATAAAAAAAAAAATTTATATTGTAAAATTTCTGAACTCAAAAATGTTTACTATTCCTATAAAAATGATTTTTTTCAATATCTTTCACACAATAAAAATTTGCGATATTTTAAAGCTTTAGGGTTTCCACAGTTTTAAAAAATATAAAAATCGTTTTAGAAATATGCGTTCATTTCGAAACATATGTATATACTATCTACTACTATCTACTACTATACTATATAGTATATACTATCCAAATTTCATCAAAATCGGAGACCTTCGAAAAATGTATCGTTATTATTATCGAAATGCTCTACAATGCGTGAAAAAACCGAAAACTATTCGGTTGAACACTAAAAATATTTATAATCATTTCAAGGAAAAAAAAATCTTGTGGATGAAATTATCTTTGGATTACGATATTTTCAAGTTCAATATGAAGAAATTAAGTCAATATGAGAAAAAATAATGAGTCAAATCGAGTTTAAAAATGTACTGTATTGTTTAAGCATTTTAAATATCTAATTTTCCATCCCTGGTTCGAGTACTATTATGTATGTATATATATGAATTGATATCAATGATTTTATTCAATTTGTTTATATTGTTGTAAAGTGTATGGGTTGTATTTGAATATGTTTGTGCTGCAATATCTTTATATTTCTATATACAAACAAGGATATTAAATATTGTCAATTGTCTGTCGATATTATTTGACATAGTTGAATTAACAAACATATCTAGGACATCAAGGATTTATTTAGATTTCAAATAGAAATGCAAAAAAAAATTTAAATATTAACCCATTTTCTAATACCGTTGTCAATTGTTTACACCATATTTTATTGACCGATATTTGAGGACAAACAGTGTTTTTTTTATGAGGGAGCTAATTATGTACGCACATCGACATCGAAATAGACGAACTGTTTCTAGCGGTCACACAAACAAAATTTTATATTTATTTATTTATTAATTAATAGTTATATAATTACAAATTATATACTATTACCCTAACCGAGCACTAGCTACTATGGCCTTCGGCGCGTTGTAGCGAAAACAGACCAGTGCCTCTGGTGGGAATCGAACCCACGACCCCCGCACTGATAAGCCAGCACGCTACCAACTAGCCTACCGGGGCGCACAAAAAAAAAAAAATTTATATGATTTTCTATTTTTAATACAAACTTCCCAAAATTTCACAAAATTAGTTAAAACTTAAAAAACAAAAAATTAAAAATACCAAGTAAAAACTTGCATACACAACAAATGATATCTTAATTAATATAGCATAATATAAAACATATAGTTTTATATGGCTTAATATGGATATATGTGATGTCGCAAATGATCATATATAACTTTATCTTGGAATTGTAGATATGGTCTCACAGATATTAATATCTTAAGGTATATCAATTGATATAACATAAATTAATTAACATGATTTCATATATAATTTTATGTGGATTAATACAACATTTACTTTTACATCGAACCTAAAGTGTTTAATGACAATTTTAAATTGAAAATTAAATTTTTTCTTGAACATGTTGAACATTACAAATTAAATTGTTGTATGAAATTAAAAATTCATAAAATTTGATATATTTTTACATCGAGATTATTTTTATGTTATTTTCAATTTATAACGAGCTTTCAACCTCCGTATATTTAAAAAATTAAGCAAATCAAACATATTAGCTAGGTTGATACTAGTATTTCGATCTGGCTAAAGATCTCATCATATTGATATATTTTCATTTGTAATTTTTAAAATTTCAGCAGAATGCTTAATATATTAATCTGAAATTTATTAAATTGCAAACATAATTGGAATTTTGCATTAGCAAAAACTTTAGAATAAATTGTATTTACTACTTTAAATTGAGAAAATTTTAAGTAAAATTAATTTCAATGAGAATGTTTGCACTATCATTTAAAAATTTAATATTAAATTATAACTTCTTTAATTACAAATTTTTTGCTTTTAAAATAGAACACTTTATAATTTATTTGATATGTTCTTGATTTCAGCTGAGATCGTAAATAAATATAACAAAATCGTTTGTAGTTTGAGAACTATAAAAAATTGTATGCTTAACATAGTTTTATCATATGAAGGCAGAGTTTTTGGGATGTCAGTTAAATTCGGTTTAGTAAAACGAACAAGGAATTTTGGTTTATTATCAAAACATTGTCAGAACCACTTCATTTTGTTTAGAATGTTAGCCTTTATTATACGAGGGCGGATCAATAAGTCCGTGACTTTTCGAACTTCACTCGTAATTATATGAAATATAACTGCTCCAATCAAGTACCACCTGCTAATAGACTTCTGTCAAATTTTGAACAAGTTCCGTCATTTACTTTGCGTTTAACAGCTGTTCAAAGCATACAACCTCGTGGATTTTTTTAAAAATGGAAACAAGTGAATTTCGAGTGCCCATTAAGCATTATGGGGACACTGCATCATCGATTCAATGGTAAAAAGTGATTTACTCACTTTCGTTGTGGTCGCACAAGTACAAATGACGCTAGACGTTCTGGACGGCCAATTGAGGTCAATACATCCGAAAATGTCGAAAAAATCCACTATATGGTGTTGGCCGATCGAAGAGTAAAAGTGCGTGAGATTGTTGATGCCATAGGCATTTCATATGGCACTGCGGTTTCGATTTTAAATGAACAGTTGGGTTTAAGAAAGCTGTCTGCAAGATGGGTGCCGCGTTTGTTCTCAATTGACCATAAACGTAATCGATGGCCAATAAGGTGATGGCAGCAGTTTTTTCGGATGCACGCTGGATAATACACATCGATTACCTTCAAAAGGGAAAAACAATAAACGGCGAATATTATGCCAACTTATTGGGCCGATTTAACTAGGATTAAAAAAAAAACGACACCATATGGCCAAGAAATGTCTATTTTATGGACCTCAAAAAATTCTTGTTTTTGGAAGGGATACAAAAATTGAAGAAGCGTTGGACTAAGTGTATTGAGCTAAAAGGAGATTATGTTGAAAACTAAAATTTTTTTTGCTAAAAAAAAAAAACTGGGGTTCATTAAAAAAGTCTCGGACTTATAGATCCGCCCTCGTAACACAATAAAATAAACTACATTTCAGAAGCAGTATTGAATTCACAAACTTTTTTAATCTAAGATTTAAAGATAATATACATCCCAAAAACGTACAAGTTATATTGACTCGAGTTATATGAGAAAACCTAATATTAGTGTTTTGAAAATGGGAAGGAGCAATACAATATTTATACTTAAAATAATATATAGACCATATTATATTCTATTATATTAAATTATATATAATCTTATAGTATAACGTATCATTTGATTAAATTGGATGAGGAAACAATTCGAACAAAACTATATCAAATCACTTTTTATTCTATCTAAATAAATCGAATGTGATACAATTAGATCTAATGTGATGCAATTTAATCGAGCCATTTTTCGGATGAAATTTTATATAATTAAGTGTGTGGCCATATTTAATTAGATACAACTATACAAAGTTTTATATCAGTTTTTTTTGTAACGGGACAATTTAACCCTCCGATGAGTGAGAAGGTCCCTAGGGACCTTTTTGCATTTTCAAACTGAAATTACTCTGTATTCCAAGAGTATTTTGATGCGCATCTTTTGAAAAAAAAATCAAGCCAATCGGATCATTACTTTAGGAGTTATTGAGGTTTTAGTGAGAATAGTACGCGGACGTGTGAATAGGTCCGTATGGACCTTGTACTGAATTTCACTAATGAATGCATGTTTTTGGGCATCATTATAATTTTTTTATTGTTTCAACACATAATTTACTTGTTCTGAACACAAAGACCTAAACTCATAGACATTAGGGATGATGATAAAAACAAAAAATTAAAAAAATTGAAAAAAATTATTTTTGTATGTAGAATTTAGGTATAAACAATAAAAATAAAAAAAAAAAATCAAAAAAAAAAATTTTATATAAAAAAAAACATGATTTACAAAAAAGGTCCGTAGGGACCTTTTCACACGGCCGTGAAGTTCAGAACTGTCACTCATCGGAGGGTTAAACTGAATACACAGATATTTTTACTCAAATGTATGGAAAACTTTCTAAAATTTGTTGATATTTTGTGGTCACGAAAAAAAGTTTAAAGAAATTTTACACCGGTTAATACGAACATCGCTTACAACGCACTAATTTTTGTTGGTTCCCTTTGATCGTCATAACCGGGCTTTACTGTATAAATGTCATATACAAATAAAACACTAAATTGTATCTACTACGCTAGTTGTAACGACAAGTAGTTAGATGTCTTTTAACTACGGTTGTACTACTGTCGTTGAACTTTAAACTATCGTTGATAATTTCTGTAAGGGGTTTATGGTTCTTCATCTATAAAAATCATCTTGTTCTATTAAAAAAAATATTTTTCATCGTAATATTTTGAAAAATATAATATTTTTATGTTAAACTTATAGAAATAAATACAAAAGAATTATTTTCTTAAGCGGAAAAAGATTTTTTTTCTTTCTGAGAAGGATATTGAATAGAGTAAATAGTTTAAGAAAATTTGTTTAACAACCCGATGAAAAAAGTGTTTGTATACTACTCAGATATTGAAAAAACTCTCAAACTGAAAACAAATCACATACCCGATGAAAAAATTTATATATACTCATATACAACTTGATATCATCATACATGCAATATATTACAATATCTGTTCATATCTTATACTTAGTTTATGAACATTTTTTAATATGGCGTAATATATCATCATATATCATTGTTTCTTATGTTATATATTAGCATATCTTTTATATCTGTTCAATGTGAACATTATAGAATTTTCTATCACTTTTATATTGTTTACTACCGTTTATAAGTAGAATATAAATGAGTTTAAAAATTTACTGCAAAAACACATGAAAAACTACGGTTTTGTTTTTGTAATGATTACACAGTGATATAAAATAGAACTTTCCGAATCGGAATGGGATGAACCCAAAAGCAAATGAAAGTTGACATTTTTCATAACAAAACCCTCAAGGTTTTTTTTTAGTTTAGTGCGAGATTTTTTTTTATACGCTTCTGAAGTTGGTGATATTGGAATGCTGTCTAACAAGAAAAATTATCATATGTTCCAATTTCAGGTTCATAAAAAGGATTCGCTTTTTATTTTTTGAAATTAGTAAAGGGTGTTTTTTATACAGGTATAGAACATTAAGTTGGCTGTCAAATGATTTATGATTAGTTTGTTTTGGCGTTTCAACATGAATCGACTGACGCCTGAACAACGCTTCCAAATTGTGCAAATTTATTTTGAAAATCATGGTTCTGTTTGAAATACGCGAATTTGGAGAATTTTCTTTAGCGATGAAGCTCACATTTGGTTAAATGGATACGTCAATAAACAAAACTGCCGTATTTGGAGTGATGATAATCCTCAAGTGTATGTTGAGATACTGTTAAATCCAGAAAATCTGACTGTTTGGTGTGCTTTATGGGCTGGTGGAATCATTGGTCCGTACTTCTTTAAAAACGATGCTGGTCAGAACGTTACAGTCAATGGTGGTAGAGCCATGATTACTGTCTTTTTCGTTCATCAATTGAACAACCATGATGTGCAGGAGCTAAGGTTTCAACAAGACGACGCTGGACTATTTTTTATGGGGATATGTGAAGTCGCTAGTATGCACCGATAAGCCCGATAAGATTGACCACTTGGAGGACAACATTCGCCGCGTTATTGCCAATATACGGCCACAAATGTTGGAAAGTCATCGAAAATTGCACCTAAAGGCGCGTATCCAGGAAAAGGTTTTTGGGAGGGAAGTTGCAGTATTTTGAATTACAATTTTATTATTTTAATAGTATTTTGGTGAAAGAAATATCCCATTTCCCTCCCCTGGATCCGCGACTGCTGTATGAGATTAGATCCCATGAGATAACATGAGATCAGCTTATGTATGCCATTTTTCGGATCAAACGAGATGTGATGTTTAGTTGTTTGTGATACTATATATAATCATATATGATTATATCGGAACTTTTTTCGTCGGGAATAGAAAATTGTGTTTTTTTTTTAAATAAAAAGTTAACAATGTTGTAAGAAACTGTTATAAATATAATTTCTCTAAGAAAATATAAGAAAGAAAGAAAAAATCAGATAAAATAATGAGAATGAGAACAACAAGAAAATACACTGCGTTGCATAGCTATAATGACAAATTATGTTTGCTATTTTTTTAATATTTAAAAAAAAATTTTTAAAAACTTATAACTGTTTTTAAGAGTGTGATAACTAGGGACCGGAAGTTCATACAAATGCATGTTTTTTTCCTTCAGTCTGAGAACAGAGAAAATTAAATATTTTTGCGAATCGGAGAATTTACCTTAAGATGGCATCGAGTTGTTAGTGCATGGTTTTGCATATATTGCTATAAATGCGTATTATTGCATATTTAGCTTTAACTGCATATTTTTTTTTTTTTTTTTTTTTTTTAAAAAAAAGAGAGGCAACACTCAGGAAATACTTCCTATATTTAGTGTGTTGCTTTCTTTGGAAAGGGATAGTATAGAGATGAAAGGTGGGGAAAGATGAAGGGCTTCAGACATGGCAACACTGTAATTGCGCGAGATGATAAGTCTTAGAACAGTTGTTGCTCGCCACCTGATGGAAAGTTGGCGAACTTATTGAAGCTTTTTGGTTCATAGCCCTGATTCATTATTTTACTTCGGTGGGGTTAATTGCTATGGGAACACCGAAGGTGGACATTGCGATACGTATGATGGATAGAAAAAACTCATACATATTACTTTGATGTTGCCGGCACCGGGGATCGAACCCGGGACCTTCTGTGTAAAAGTCCAACGCGCTAACCATTACACCACAACGCCCACATATGCATATTTTAATGCATAATTTTACTTTAAATGCATATCTTTACTGCATATTTTTACTTTAATACATATTTATATATAGTTTTTTTTTGTAAAACAATCACATAAAATTTAATTTCATATTTCGCAACGAGCACAAAGAATTAAAATTATTCAAGTTGCTTAAGCCCTATTGCGTGTTCTCTTAAGTTTTAATGCAAATTGGGATTAAGAGAAATGTTAGTTACTTTTTAAATGAGTATTTTCATATATAAATAATTTAAATGTTGCGTTAAACGTAGTCAGATAATATATTAAACAAAACAAACTGACTTTAAAACTAAACTAAAATTACCAAAAAATATGAAAAAGTGGCTCTCTTTTCACGTTTTTGATAGTTTCTTTCAAAACTTTATATTTTTGGCTTTAAAAAAATTTTTGAGTGCATTTTTTTAATTTTTAGTGCATATTTAAAGATTTTATATGCATATTATAGGCGCCTAAAACACACTTTTTTAGTGCATGAAGTTCCTGCCGGTAGTGATAACTGATCTCTTATTGTGTAAAATTTAAGAGATTACGTAATTGATTTAAGAGAAAAACTGTGTAATAATATTTTGTTAGTTAATTAGATATAACGGTAAACAAAGAAGAATAGCAAATAAAGAAAAAAATAAAGAATTATTTTTGTTTTTTATGCAATTTCAATCAATTTGCAATAAAATGCCGCGTGGTTCATATCTAAGTGATTTTGAAAAAAAAAACGCAAATTTCAGCCTAATTCAAAAGTGGGCTTAAGGTTTTGGGAAATTCATGGAAAACTAAAACATTCACTTGTTGTTGTCACAAATTATGGTAAAAATAAAACAGGCGGCTCTGGAAGTCTTCTGAGCTGGACCGGAGTTAAATAATCAACTGTGCCAGCAACTCAATGAAGAGTCTTAATCAGATAACCGATGACTATAAGGTAAATGTGTCCAAATTAACCATAAGTAGGCTCTTAAAGGATTTCCAGAGAATTACTCGCTGATAGCTGATTTCTGAGCCATAGTTGTCACCCCGCCACAAAACTGCTCGTCTTGAATTCGCTAAAAGGAATTTAAAACCAACTGGAGAAAGGCAAGTCAATAATTGCTGTTGTTGGTAGGACTGTTTAAACACAAATTTCTTTGAAAGGTGATTTTTTCAGATGAGAAAAAGCTCAATTTTGATGGTCCAGATGGTTTTAACAGCTATTGGAGAGACCTACGTAAGGATATTTCTCAAAACGAAATTCCCGATGCGGATCCTTAATGATTGGGGACACTTTTTGTTACGACGGTGTGGTTGATTTGGCATTTCCAAGCACCAGAATAAAGTCTTCTGAGTAAATTACAGTATTAGAAGGCAAATTGGTGGATCGAAACCCCATTGAGAATATTTCGGGAGTATTAATCCGTCGAGTTTGCGCAGAAAACCGTCGAAATAAAAGCGGTTTTCATTTAAAAGAAGCAGTAATTGATGCGTTTAAGAACTAACGAAAGAACTTCGAATAAATCTGGTAAGTATGTTTGATCGAATTTTCGAGTTGATAAAAAAAGGTGCTGCTTTGAAATATTTTTCCTAAATTTTTGGTAAATTTTGATATGTCAAGTTAAGTTATGAAAACCGAATTGATTTTGTTATTCCTTTTTAAATATGCAAAATAAAAAATAAAAGAATTGTTTTTTTTTTTTTTTTGTTTTTTGATAAATATTATAAATTTTCCATTGGTTTTACATTTATGGCGGTTAAAATCTTCCATTTTTTTTTAACGAAATTTAGAGAAATTATAGTTTTGCAACGCAGTGCATAATGAAATGAAAAATAAGTAGAGGATGTATGTTGGAAAGTTTTCTTTTTATTTTCTTCTTTATTGTTAAGTAGAAAAGAAAATGTTTTCTTATGAACTCAATTTTCTATTAATACAAACTCTAAAACAGCTTCATGTTAAGTTTTTCTTTTTATTTTTGCTAATTCATTATAAATTTACTTAAAATAATGAAGATGAGATAATGATAAAAAGTATGTCTTACTCAGATAAAGGTATTAACCCTCTAACGTGAAAACGCTGTTTTGCAATGAAATTCATAACAATGTACTCTCTAGCGGCATCTTTTGCATGATTATTTGAAAAATTTGAATTTGTTGTTCAGATTATTGTATTACTAGGTTTAAAGGTTATTTGGTGAAAATTTGAGAAAAATCGGATAGCTTTAAATAATGGAGCCCAGCTATCAAAGTTTTCGATTTTTTAATATTTTTCTTAAACTGCTTTAATAAAAATATATCTGGCGACTCATAAAATTGTGTATTTTTCCTCTATTTTAGAAATTATTTTAAAATGATCTTTTTCGTGTTTTTAGAAGCAGGACAAAACAAATGGGTTGATGTAAGTGCTTAATATTACATTATACTGAAAAGCAGCAAATGAAACGAATAATTTTCGTAGAAAAACAAAAAAAAAATTGAGCTTACTGCTTTCTCTTACAAGGATGCAGGTTGCAAGCAACTGCTTTTATTTATAATGATGCAGGTTGTAATGCCGAAAGTTCTGTATCTGTATCTGGAAAGATCTATATCAGTTTACCCGACTGCTTTCCGATTGTGTTTGGTGCTTTCGAGCATATTATAGAATATAATTAGTCATTTACCTGTTTCTGAAGAGTCAGCACGTGGTGCGGTAAAAAAAATTAAATTATTATATTAATCTGTAGAACTTTATGTAAAATAAATTGTATAATGTTCATATTATTACTTTTAATCGTGATAATATAGACAAGAAATATAACTAAACTAAAATCATACTTCCAAGTGGGAATTCGCCATATAAAAATCATGGCATGTGTAAGCAGGTTTGTAAGGGATTCTTTTTGGCTTACTGCCTTACAACCTGCTTGCAGGTAAGAAGCGATTTTTACTGGGATGACTTCATTTGATCATAATTATGTCTAAAACTAGAAATGATGTATCACAAAAAATATTTTTAAAAATTTATTTTAATTTTTTTTCTTTATATCAGGTCGACAAGGGTTAAGTAATCCGATTTTCCTTAAATTTTGCACCACAAAACTATTGGACAAGCAAAACATTAATTAATGAAAAGCGATAGTTAAAGTAAATATTCCTTCAATAATCATGTGTATAAAATTGAAAAGCACTACAATGTTTTTATCACATGTAAAAAACAAATATTTTGTGCATTTCCGTTCTATGTTTCGTCACCTAGAATGCACAAGGGCGTAACTACAAAGTTTCTTAAACCGGTTTCATTTATGATTACGATTTATTTTGGACTTCTACGATAAATTGCGGTTTTATATATAGTTTAAATCTTCTATGTTTTTTGTTGGGAAGTAGGGTTGAGTGATTTTGAAGCACTGCATTGAACTACAATTCTCCACATGTTTGGTTCTATGATTAAAACTATCAGTTTTATTAAAGATATTGGTAAAATATCTGTGGACGTTTTTTTTTTCTGCTTCTCCTGTAAAATAGTAAATATATTAGTTACGTCCTTTTACATTTAACGTGACGATACAATTATATCCGAAAATGAAACCATCTAATTGTATCATATTAGATCTAATCTGATACAATTAGACATTATTTGATACAATTAGATTTTATTTGATGAAATTAGATATAGTTTGATACAATTGCATCCGAATTTTGTCCTCAATCAAATGTATACATTTACATCCAATTAGATGCAATCGTATACAAACATATGCAATTACATGTGACATATGTTATCATATATAGATCGATATGTAATTATATATTTTTACATATTGCACCATATGAAGTGTAATATAAAGATAGATATAATTATATATTTGAGATATACTTTTATCTGATTTTTATGAATATATATTTGCAATATATTGTTATAAATAACTGTAACAAGTAATATGTTACAATATCAATACTTTTTACTTGGGATGTAAATTTTCTGTTTTTCCGAGATATTTGTAGGTAAATTTACATGTTCTCCTTCCATCAATATTGACGTAATGGAAAAATAAAAAAATTAGGATAATGCGCCACGGGTTAATGCTATCCGATTTTTCTCAAATTCGAACCACCTAACTTTTGGACCTAGTTCTACAAATATCGCAATAATAATTGATATAAATCGAAAGTTGAAGAAAAAATGGGAAAATAAACAATAAGTTCTTCTACAAAAATTGTTATCGTTGCCTACTTTAGGCGACATGCGCCAATTAACGCATAAAAAAGAGAAGCTTTATACAAAAATTACACTGCACAACAACATTCAAAGAAATTAAAATGTCGTAGGTCTTAGTGACGGTTTTTAAAGTTTTCGAAGTTGCTGAATCCGAATATGAAGTCAATTTTTTCGGGTCACGCAGGTGTTAGTGATACTGTGGGGGAGGAGGGGGTCTGTCCTAAACCCCTTCTGTTAACTAAATTAATATTTAACATTTTAGTGAGTGTTGGAACTTTTCGAGAACATTTTTTCCTCTATCATCTCCCAACCCCACAAAGTGGAATATATCACAATTTTAAAAATAATTAGGCCCTTTCTTACTTAACGGTCCGATTGAAATGAAATTCGGAACATAAGTGACGTAATATCGAGCTGAAGTTTTGATTTTGAGCCTACCAGAACCCCCGGGGTCAGCAATATGACCCTCAAGATTAGGACACTTTTTGCATACAAAATTTTCTCGACAATATTTTTTTTAAACCCGATTTTCGAAAATATTAACTTATTTGTAATCTGCTAGTAAAGACTAACAAAAAACATGCTTACTTGCGTGGGATATATCCTATAGTGTCCAAGATATTCCCATTTGAAAACATGAAATTTCAAATTTGGTACGGCTCAGATTCTGTTTTTGCGAATATCGGGACGAAATCGAGGCCAATTTTTTGTTAAAAATCTTAGTTATTTAACCAAATAAATGTTTGATTAAATAAAAAAAAAAATAATACAATATCTTGCTCCACTCAAAAACTATATTCGCTCAAGTAAGCATGTTTTTTGTTAGTCTTTACTAGCAGATTACAAATATGTTAATTTTTTGAAAATTGGATTAAAAACAAAAAAAAAAATGTCCAGAAAATTTTGTATACAAAAGGTGCCCTTATCTTGGGGGGTTATATTGCCGGCCCCAGGGGTTCTGGGAGGCTCAAAATTTAAAAATTAATCTCGAAATTACATCACTTATGCCTGTTCCAAAATTCTTTGCAATTGGACCACTAAGTCAGAAACGGCCGATTTTTTCAAACATTTTATGATATATCCCACTGTGCCTCCTTAGGGGGCTCAAATAGAATTTCATGATTTTTGTATAACTCAATGGCAAAAATATATTTATTTTTAGTTTAGTTAAATATAAGATGTTTTTTTTATATTTCTATTATATTTTTTATTTACAAAACGTATATTTAAAAGAAATATATCCAATTTGTATGGGATCCCAACCTACGGGTCGGTCATATATATTACCCTCTTCGACCCTCCATAAAATGGGAAATACTGATTAAGTTAACAGTAGGGGTTAGGACTTGACCCCCTGACGAGACCCGAAAAAAGTGACTTCAGATTCAGCGACTTGGAAAACATTGAAATCGTCATGGAAACATAAGAGATTTTCGGGCTGTTGTACAGTGTTATTGTTCTTACCGAGATATAAAGATACATCGATTACATTGCATAATACCATCAAAATTCAATAGTTCCGTTTGGAGAACATTCCTAGCAAGTAAATTTTTTTAAAAAATAATTGTTGGTATGTAAACTTTGATGACATTTTTATAATGGTTATGAAGTAAACTTGTATGGTTGTAATGTAATTAGGGTTTTTAACCCGGGGTCATTGGTAGGGATTCCTGGGAACTATAAAAACACTAAAACAACCATGTTTGCTAATAGGGAGTTTAGTCTGCGAAATTAATCTACTGGATTAACGTTAATCCACCTTTTTAATCGTCCTCGTTTACATATGCATTTTTTGATTAACTTGACTGCTAAAAGATTAACTTTGTCAGTTCAAAATACAAAGGTGGCGCAGATTAACCCTCAACCGACCTAAGCCGTTTTGCTATGAAATTTATAAAAACTTTTCGGCACGAAAAATAAACAATATTTTATTTTACCAAAATTGTTTTTGTTGCCTATTATAGGCGATATCGTCCAAAATAGGCTTAGAACGAATCTCAAAAACCAATCAGTAAAAATGAATAAGTTTAAGCATAAGTTATTCCTCTTGCCAATTGCCAATATATAAATAACTACAGTCCAAAAATCACCGTTTTTGTGCTTTTGCTTAAGAAGATATGGCGATTTTCGTTTTTCTAACAACGTGAATTGAGCCAAAACGCATCTAAGCTTTAATATATATTGGTTAAAGGCTTTGCTAATGTTGCTGCCAAATTTTATAAAAATCCGTCCATAAGTCTTTAAGTTAAAGCAACCCTTTTGGAATCCTGTATGTCCTAGGACGAAAATTATAGCTTATTTTAAAAGTTTAAGTTTCAATCTTACTTTGCGTGTAGGTAAAAGATTTTAAAAAAGGTTTTAAAGATTTTTAAAAATTGTGCTCTTTTTAAAATATTTATTTTTTGGAATTTTGCGAAATATTATCTTTAACGCTCTCTCGCTTCCAAACCGTGCCATACACACAAACAAGTAATTGACAAAATATTATGGAAATTTTGTTTTGTATCGAAATAGCTTAAATTATTATTATAAAAACCTCATTTCGCGCATTTTTGGCAATATAAAATACTCCGCCAGGAGGCTTGCTTGACGATTAGAGGGTTAATCTTTTGTGTGATTTCAAATTCAATTTCAATTAAAAGTTTAATAATATGTATTAAATGTATAATTAACAATGAATTTGGTGGACACAAAATTTCTAGTTTCTATAAGCCATAATGACAAAGAAAAAAATGTCAGAATTTAAAAAAACCACACATTACCAAATAATGGGTAAAGTAATGTATCGCCATAGGGCTTCACGCATTACATTACTCCTTACTTCACTGGTGAATTTTACAGGCGATGAGCCTAAAAGTAATATGTGGACTCATTACCTTGTAGGGGGTAAAGTAAATGGTTACTTATATTGTTACATGTTGGGAAAGTGTAATGTGTCTAGAAATAGATTTTCATAAAAAAAATGGACACAAATTTTTTTTTACAAATATTCTATTTATTGAAATAAATAACGTGGTCATGCTGGGATTCGAACCTGTGGTCTCTGGCATTTAATGTGTAATGTGTCTATAAATAGATTTTCAAAAATATATATTAATAATTACTTTACGTTTATAATGCATGTATTATGTAAGTGATGATCGGGAAGTCATTATTTTATGTGTTGAAGTAATGTAAAATGTAATGAGGTATCATTACAACGTAATCCATGAGTGTTCAATTATCGGTAACACATTACTTCTTGTTGGAAAATAATTATACAGGTAAGGAGTACACATTACAAGGTAATGCATTACTTTATCGCGCCCATTACTATAGTTTTGCTGGGAAGTTAAAAAAAATATCATTTAGAGTTGGTAGTATGCCTGAATTAACAGAGATCGTTAAATTTAAATATATATCGATTTTTTCCAAAAAAAAAATATTTTACTACCAACACCTTTATAAATATTTAGAAATCCCGGGAATGTTTGAAAAAATTCACCGATTGCCGGACGTTGAAAAATGTCGGGAATTTGATAACCCTAACTGAAATGCAGATACATATATAAAACGGAATTTACCTTTCTTTTAACATACTCATATAAATGAATCTTAAGTGAATGTATGTACAGTGCGCAAAATAACCGAAGCATATGATCTAAAAATTTATGTATACTGCATTCACATATGTTCGAAATGCCATACAAAGACATTTTGTATGATAAGCGGTATAATTGTTATTCGTGGATTTTTTCTTCGTAGAACGAAATTACCAAAGCATACAAATGAAAATGTTTTTGAAATAATGACAATTAATTTAAATACCGTTTAAAAACGCGAAATTTATGTTATGTTATACTTCCTTTCTCCATAACTGAAGATTCTATTTACCGCCATCGTGGAAAAACTCCGCGGGCATAGCTTTTTACTTTTGTTATCGTGTTCAAACTGCAGATGTCTACTATATTTTTCAACGTCTTTTTGGAATCCTGCTGTATATATTTTTTAACAAAAAATGTTCTATTTAAAAATAGTTGTTTTTTCTTAAATGTCATTGAGGCACTCGTTGTTATCCAGTTAAAATATCCTTATAAATTTACAAAATATATCCCAAAATTGCACTAAGACTACCTCTACAATGGCTGCGTACCCCTGCGTCTTAATTCTTAAGTTTATATAATAAAATAGTCAATAATAATTTCAGAAGAAAAAAAATTAAAAAGGTGATTTAAGACTTTTTTGTGATTCTTATAAACTTTCGATTTTTTTAATAATCCAATTTAAGTTAAGAATGGAGCAAATGATGATGATTAATAGGTTTTTTGTTAAAGATCTGACTATTCTGGAGGCTGTAGCTGTTTTAAAACTTCGGTTTCTGATGAGATCTTTAGCCAGATCGAAATACTAATATCAACCTAGCTAATATGTTTGATTTGCTCGTTATAAATTAAAAATAACAAAAAAAAAATAATCTCGATGTATATAAAAACAAAAAACTTATAAAACTGTAAAAAATTTTACTTGAGCCAGAGTAAAAACTAAAATTATATATATATTAATATAACATTTTTGGTCTTCAAAGTTTAGTAATGTCGTGACCCAGTAAAAAATTATCGTGTTTTTAGAAGCAGGATAAAACAAATGCGCTGAAGTAAGTGCTTACTATTATGTTTTTCGTATAAAAATAAACAAAAAATTTTGTTGAGCTTACTGTTTTCCCTTATAATGACGCAGGTTGTAAGCAGCTTCAGTTAATCCCTTGCGAGGATGCAGGTTGTAATGCAGAAAGTTTCATGTCGTAGATTATAAATGATCTTAACCAGTTCGGAGTGATTTCCGATTGTGTTTGGTGTTTTCGAGTATGTTAAAAAAATAATTAG
Source organism: Delia radicum (assembly GCA_021234595.1). Classification (NCBI taxonomy): domain Eukaryota; kingdom Metazoa; phylum Arthropoda; class Insecta; order Diptera; family Anthomyiidae; genus Delia; species Delia radicum. Next base: position 195,178,401 of record CM037853.1, read on the forward strand.
TTGTTTCACTGCTCCTGAAGAGCTACCACGAGGTGCGGTAAAACAAAATTATTATATTATGGCTAAAATTAATGTCTGTAGAATTTTATGTATAATAAATTATATATTATTCATATTATTACTTTTAATCGTAATAATGTAGACATGAAATCTGATTTTACTGAAAGCCATGAAATCACAGTTTTTGTAAGCGCTAAAACCCGCGCTTATTTTGCCCGAAAGTAATGCTTCCAAGTGGGAATTCGCCATATAAAAATCATGGCATATGTAAGCAGGTTTGTAAGGGATTCTATTTGGCTTACTCCCTTACAAACCTGTTTGCTGGTAAGCAGCGTTTTTTACTGGGGATGCTTGCTAGGAAAAGACCCTAGCCACGTGTTTGATTACTAAGAAGACAAAATGGAGCAAAATGGATGATTAATAGGTTTTTTTGTTAAATCTCTCCTCATTCTCATTTATTTATCTTACCCCTGGTTTCTACAACACGTTCGCCTCTACACGAACGGGTGACTACATGTATTTTGTTTTTGCATTGCATGTATTTTGTTACTGTTTTTAGACGAACGTGAAGCAAAACGTGTTCTAGAAACAGGGCGTTAATCTTAATCAAATCAACTTCTGCAGGCTCTAGATTTTGTAAAACTTCGGGTTCTGATGAGATATGTAGCCAGATCGAAATACTAGTATCAACCAAGCTAATATGTTTGATTTGCTTTATTTTTGTATATATACGGAGTTTGAAAGCTCGTTAGAAATTAAAAGGAACATAAAAATAATCTCGATATATATTAAACAAAAACTAATAAGACCTGGGATTTATAATTTTAACCAATTTAAATTAAAAAAAAAATTGAAAAGGCCAATCTTGGGTATAATGCATATTAAGATGATATGTGAAGATGGCTTTTGAATGTGCTAAATGTATGTATCTGCTAAGTGGTTTAATGGTAAAATGTATTGGAACCGTTCATTGCAACATTTTTGGATGTCTTAAAAATTTATATACAACATGAAGATATTTGATTTTGCTTGATATATATCTTATTGGAATGGCTTTTCTCACAGTTTGATTTTTAGCTCTTCGAAATCGATAGTCCTTTCTATATAGTTTAGCATATTTTTTTTTGTAAACAAATTAGTTGTTTTGTTATTCTTTCATATTCCTTTGAAAGTCAGACTATGGTAAAATATTTATTTTATACTTAGGACTCAAAAAGTATGGAGAGTGCATTTTTGCATTTATATTCCACTTTGCGCTAAGAATTTTAAAAAATGTATACAAACTAGTTTTTATTAAGGAGTATGATTCCAACAGACTCTATTTCGGTTCCTTTTTTTTTTTTTTGTTTGTTTTACAGAGAAAGTTTTTTTGAAAAATAACTAACAATTTTACCATTCATCATATAAAATTTATTTATTTATTATTTGTTGTGTAGTTGTAAAATATTAAGACAATTTCTAATATTATTGAGAAAGGAGAAAAATTAATTTTCATTTTGTATGCTTTGGTTCTTTCGCAAACTGTATTATGTTATTAAAACGAAAATGTAAGTTTATGATATTTTTTATTATTGTTCTCATTGTTTATTATAAAAACACACTAAAACTACAAATTACACTGAAAGAATTTCATTTACAAAATTCAAAATTGATTAAGACATTGAAATACAAATACAAATTCTATTACTTTTGTAGTAACCGGCGTTCAACAAAATTTTAGCCAAAATTGGTCGAATATCGAGAATTTAAGGAAATTAAGTATATTTTTAGAACAAAATCTTTATTATGTTTTTTTCGACCTTTAATTGTGCAATGAAAATGAAAATTATTCAAGTTCGAGGCCATACTCTATATTTCTTTATTAGGATATTGTCCTAACAAACAATCTATAGAGTTTTTGTTTTCAAATGTGTTGATAGATCTATTTCGCGAATTTTGTAGGTTCCCATCATCAGAACACGTTTTGAAAAAAAGGGAAGGAAAAAAACAAAAACGTGTATTGAATATTTACCAAAGGTAGACATACACACAAAAAACAAGTTTTCAATTTATTTTTTGATCAATGGTGATTATCTTTAACTTCGAGCTCATATATAATATATATTAGTTCTCATTTAGTAAGGAAACTAGTTTATATGAATACTTGATGTTTTGTATGGAATTGTTACCTCTTTTAAAACGTGTTCTGATGATGGGAGCCTAGAAAATTCCCGAAATAGATCTATCAACACATTCCTGAAAGGGTCAATTATTAAATTTGAAGACAAAAACTTTATAGATTATTTGTTAGGGCAATATCCTAATAAAGAAGTATAGAGTATGGCCTCGAACTTGAATAATTTCCATTTTCATTACAAATTCTTTAGTTTCGAGTACAAGCAAAAGAAATTGTATTAAATCGTTACATTTTTTAGTAAATATATAAAAGTTCAAGCATTTCCATTTAAAATAATTGAATTCATAATTTCATATTTTTGAAGAAAAAAAAATATAAATTAACTTATTTTGAGTTTTACTCAAAATCAATCGAAATTCACGTTTGCTTTACATTATAAATGTAAAGTACAAAGTTCAGCATCGGTTTCGGCCGATCATTAAAGATTTGGTCAAGATCGACTATGGCATCGACTTTGGACAAAAACGTGTGTTCGGTCGGACACTATAATTTTTTTTTAGAAATTTGAATAATGAATCAGGGCTATGAATCAAAAAGCTTCAATAATAAGTTCGCCAACTCTCCATCAAGTGGCGAGCAACAACTGTTCTAAGAATTATCATCTCGCGCAATTACAATGTTGTTATGTTTGAAGCCCTTCATCTTTCCTAACCGTTTATCTCTCCGCCATCCCCTTTCAACGAAAGCAGCACATTAATAAATTGGAAGAATTTCATGAGTATTGCCTTAAACAAAAATAAAAAATTTCATACGCCTCTGTGTGCAGTGGTGTTTGCTATTTCCTTGTATATTAATTTCTGCAGCCGCACATGGGGGTTAAAAACACTATATTTCCGAACTCAGAAAAACCAATTAAAAAAAAAATATGTAAACAAATTTAAAAGTTATGACTACAACAGGTCTACAAAATTTTAGAGAGGTCAAAACCCTAGGACTAAAATGTACTTTTCATAAGGCTTGGGGTCCACTGAATCCGAATCTGAATTTCGTCAGTTATTTTGTTAAATTCGGGACGATATAATATCGCGTTTTATGACTTTGTTACGTCACCTGAAATTTCTTACTTGTTTTCAAAACTCAGGATTAACGTTTGCAATATCTTATTAGGTTTTCGAGATATCCGAACTATGCTATATTCGGGAAATTTTTACATCGCGGGTTGTGACTTTTTTACAAAACTTGTTATGTCATCTGAATTTTTCCGTATTGTTTTTAAAACTTATCTTTTAGCCTTCTAATATCTTATTCCATTTCTGAAAAATCGACTATTAAATTTGTGTGATATATGTATTTCCGCTATAAATACAACGGACGATTTATCAAAGAAGAAATAAGATATCAGAAAGGATAAACCTGAGTTTTGAAACCAATAGGGAGGAATTTCAGATTGCATAACAAATTTTGTGAAAAAGTCATAATGCGCAATGTTATAATTTCACGAATATAGCAAAAAAAAACGGGATTTTTATAAAACTTTATGTTAAGATATTTCGAAAACCTTATATGATGGAGAAATTCTGAGGTTTAGATAAAATCATGTTTTAGGCCTAGGGCCTTGACCTCTCTACGTTATTGTAGGTCTGTGTAGTCAGAACTTTTAAATTTGTTTACAGATTTTTTAAAATAGATTTTTCTGAAATCGGAAATATAGTGTTTTTAACCTTTATACTCACTTTTTGTGGAGTATTTTTTTTCTCAATACCTAATTCTAGCCCACATGTGATAGTTTTTTTTTTTTGACATTCAAATTTTATTTTATCTACATCATATCCCAAATTCAGAAAAATCAGAATGTATCGGTTTCATCACATTTATTTTTGTTCAGTGTACGTATTTTTATCAACAATGTTGCAGGTATTCTTATTGTTCATTTCAAAATACTTACATTCACATATTTAGGTAACATACCAACGAAAGGCTAGGAAGGACATTATTCAGTTACACATACAACAACACAATTTATACACATACACACAGCTATAGGAAGTATACACAAATGCAGATTAGGGGTATAACTATTGAAATTATTTATTAATTTAAATCGGCTCTAATCAAAAATACTAATTTTATACATATTTTGTCGGGATTACAAAAAACACTAAAAACCATCTGAGTATTCTAAATAAAATTTTTTTTTTCGTTTTTAGCAAAATAAATGTTTAACAATATTCCCGAATTAACGATACAGAGAAATAAAGTGTCAACCGAATTGAAAAGTGTATATTAATGGTAACAACTTATAAATGTTGTTAGTACAACGATATTTACACTAGATTTCTGAATATTTTGGGTATTGCAACTAAAGTTCAGTTGAATTAGCCGAACTTTGTTGTGAAAACTTTTGTTAAGTTGTGTCAACCGTCTGAAATTCGTAATAAACCGAATTTGAGTCGTAGTAACATTTCAATTTCTGTTGGCAAATAGCTAAATTTTTCTCTGTCTGTAAGTAATTTAGTTTCATATAACCATGGAATGGTTGTACTAGTAATTGTGGCAACGGATAAAGAAAAATTTAGATATCAAGTAAAACTCTGAACTATGCGTCTTAAGTTTTAAAACTTTTAAATGCATGTGTATTGAAGAAAATTAATGCCCTTAATCTGTTCGATAGACAAACCGTCTTATTTACAGACGGTAAGAAGTTGAAAATACTGTTCCGTTTATATTTTTCCGTCTGACTTTTTATAGGTTTGTGTAGTTATTGTCAACTTGGTATTGCCTTTAACGTTTTAAAAAGGCCACGTTTTAAAAAGGCCTCAGAGCCTGAAGGAGTTTTTTTCAAAAAAAAAAATCTTTAGAATCTTACTAGTCTAATATAAAATTAAGTCATCAGAAAAAAGTTCCTAAAATGTGAGGTTAAAGTGCTCAGAATCTGAAGACTTTTTCTATAGAAAGCCCTCAGAATCTGAGTGCTTTTTTGTCCAGTACTTTATAAGGAATTTTGTTAGTATCAAATGATTATTCTTGTAGGAAAAGTAATCTAAAAAATGTCCTTATAATCTGAGTTTTCTTTAGTAAAAAGTCTTCAGATTCGGAAGATATTTCGTAAATGAAATTTCGTTTTGAATCTAACTGTTTTTAATAAAAATTGTCCTTAAAAACGGCAGATATTCTAGAGAAAAAAGTTCGCAGAATCTGAGGATTTTCTATGGACAAAAGTCTTTTGGGTAAGAGTGTTTTATTAAGAAAAGGTTCTCAGAATCCGTAAAATTTTCTACAGGAAAATGTCTCCAGCAAACGGATTCATTGATTTAATGAATAATTTCATTAACTGAATGAAAATTCATAAATATTGTTAATTTTTTTTAAACATTTTTTTATAAAAATTTTAACTTGTAATATGCAAAAAAAAAAAACAGTTTAGTAGGAATACAGTTTATCATAAAACTAAAACAAATACAAAGTTTGGGGGAACTAATACATCTGGATCCGCAAATATGGGGTCTTGAAAATTGTAATAAACTACACTGAGAGAATTATCTTTACTTCAGTAATGAATTTCTTCATAGCCCTAATGAAAATTGTCACTGGAACTCATCCATTGAAATTTTTCATAGAATCCATGAAACAGTTTTCATTAAAGTCAGTATTTATGAAATGTTTGTAGAATTAATGAAAATCTTCGTAAAACTAATGAATCATTCCGACAATGAAGTGTTTATGAAATTTATGAAACAGTTTCATAAATTTTTTTTTTTTTTTTATGAAACAGTTTCATAAATTTTTTTTTAATTTTTTTTAATAGTAAAAAGTTCTTTGAATTAATAAATGTCTAGAAAAATGCATTGAAACAATATTTTAACAGTAACTCAGCGGCGGCGTACCCAGGATTTTGTTTCGGGGGAGGCCCAATTTTTGTTTTTTAAATTTTTTTTGTTTGAAAATCATATAATTTGTTACATACGAGAGCCTATATTTAATATTTTGTAGTGTCCGACCAAGTACTCGGCTTCGGCTTCGTAGTTCGTAGAGTATTCAATTTACTCGGGTTTTCTTTGTTCGAGTAATCGAGTAACTCGATTTTGAGGTTTTTAATTTACTCGAGTAGGCGAGTAAGATTTTAAAATTGCTCGAATAACTCGAGTAACTCGAACAATTTTAATACTTTAATTTTATTTTCCAAAAACTCACATTTTTGTAAGTTTTTATATTTTATTAGTACTAATATAACATATATATAAAAATTAACAAATTAATTAAAAATTTTAGTAAAAAGTATATCAAAAGAGAAAAACATTTGCTAAGATCATTTATTATTGCGACAGTTTTGTCTCAGTACACTCAAAGCAAAAGCGTTATTATATCAATGAAATTCTTTATAAATATGTTGAAATCTTCATTGATTTTCTTTCAATATAACTGGTTCATAAATATGTATTAAACTGTTTTATAAAAATATTTGTAAGGTGATCCGTTTTGTAATTTCACTCAGACTTGACACAGTTTTGTTATATTAGTGTGTTAGTACTAAACGAAAAAATAGTCCATTTTGTCCTATCATTTTGGGATTTTGAGATATGTAATTTTTCTAAAAAAAATTATAAAGAAGTTTTGAAACAACTTTCATGAATATTTAAGAAGATTTTCATCATATTAATGAAAACTTCATTACTTCTATATGTAAATTTTAATATGTGGAAATTTTGCGTAGGACCGCTATAAATTTCCATGTAGGGCTTCTAAACTTGGCTTGTTACAACGACATAAAAGGCACCAACAAAAAGTTTTTAGTAAATGACATTTAAAAATTCCTTTTTGAAAATATAGTATTTATATGTAGTTTCTTTAGATCAAATGGCAACTAAATTAAAAAAAAAAAATAATGTTTGATCCCACTTTTAACCCTCAAATCCGCACCAATAATCTTAAACACCCCAGTCTTAGAACTTGTTTCTTTAAAAAATATCAAAGTTTCTTCGATATCGGAGTTTTTCGCATTAAGTTCTTCGTTTTTCGTAGTATAATTTCTTTAACAGTGCTCACTTAATATAAAAATACACTTAACATTTAAATATTCACTATAACAGTCACATTATTTTATACAAAATATTAAAAAAAATATAAAATAGTTCATATTTTTAAATTGCTCGAGTTACTCGATTAATCGACCAAAATTGTTCGAGTTATTCTTTACTCGAAATTGGCCACTTCGAATTACTCGAACAATTGTTCGACATCATTTCATCGGTTAATCGAGTAACGGTTAACCGATTGAATACCCTAGTAGTTCGGCTAAAAAGTGAAGTTCGGCCAAGTTCGGTGTTTGGCCAAATTTTGGGCGAATTTGGCCGAACTACCGAACTTTTTATGATTATTATAAAAAGCACAAATAAATAACAACTGCGGTTATATTTACTTTTCAGAATTTACAAAAAAAAACTACATAAAAAATACAATGTTGAATATGATAGAATACAAAAAAAACACCGATATTTAAACATCAATGTGTGTGAAAAAATTTCAAAAAGCCAAAAGAGTTTAAAAAAAAATTTCCAGAAATATAGCTACAAGACTTCTAAGCAAATAATCAAATTTAATGCGATATAATTAAATATAAAAAAAAAAAAAAAAATCGAGCGGTAAGTAATCCTAAAAAGAGAATAACAGGTTCTTCCATTTGGGATAGACATGATGCAGTACCAGACTTAGAAGTAGCAGAACCAAATGAAAATTTTATTGAAAAAGAAATAAAAATCTTTATTACGGAGCCTTTAAGTCCCGAAATATAAATATATTTGAGTATTGGAATTCAAGTCCATTTACAAATATAAAAGTTGTAGCAATAAAATATTTATCAGCCCCACCAACTAGTGTAGCTAGCGAGCAGCTTTTTAGCGCTGCCGGACAGCTGTATTCTGATAGACGAAGCAATTCACATGGTGTGAATGCGGAAAAATTGCTTTTCTGTCATGACAATATCAAACTTTTTAATTTTAAATATTAAAGTTTAAGTTTTTTTCTCTATATCAACTTAAAAATCGATCAACTATTTTTCTTTGACTATAAAATATAGTACAATACAATTATTTTATTCTTTTTTTGTATTTAAAATAGTAAAACTATTTTCCAAATATGATTTTTTTAAAATATATACCTATAAATTTGTATTTTGTTTATGTTTAATAACTTTTTGGTTTAAATTTATTGATCTAAAAAAACAATTTATATTTTTTTTTATTAAAACAAAAAGTTCAGCTTCAGCCGAACATTGATATAATGGCCGAAGTTCGGCTTCGGCCGAACAAAATGAGTTCGGTCGGACACTAATATTTTGTATCTGTTAAATAAGTTTTGGATGGGAAAGTTACCATTGACGTTATACCCAGTTATGATAGCAATTTTGAAGCAAAAATGTTTTGACATGTCTTTGTTTTTTTAGTTTTCTTATATCTACAAACAAGTTTTTTTTTTTTTGAAATATTAAACAAATTTATGTATCAATTAAATAATTTTATTTTGATTTTTAAAGTGAGCTATCATATTAATTAAGATCCTTATATACTATTAACAAAACTTTTAAAATTTAATTCAACGATTTTTTTTCATAAAAGTGTCAATGATTTTGTCAGGTTCAACCTTTTCCCGATACACTGATGCAAGAGCTAGAGCACCAAGTCTAGCTTCACCCATAGAATTCCTTAAATATGTTTTCACTCTTTTTAGGGTGGAAAAACTTCTCTCCGCGGATGCAGTTGTAACAGGAATTACTATCAGTAAATGTAAAAACATGTAAACGTTTGGAAAAAGCTCCTTGTTGCAATCTTGAATAGCATCTAGCGGATTTGATGGTCTTTATGGTAGTGTTTCCATAGATCAATTTCAGTTAATATAACATTAGTTTGAAAAATTATAATCTCAAAAAAATATTATAAATTCATTTATTACATACTAACCAAAACAAAAATAAAATAAAAAATCGAAAATATTTCGGGGGGGGGGGGCTTTGGCCCCCAGGGCCCCCCCCCCTGGGTACGCCACTGCAGTAACTGATTGTAGTTTATTTAAAAAGTAATCAGCAAACTTTGTTTTTGAATGAATATACATCTAAACTACAAATAAATATTTTTTTAAACTTCATTTAAATTTTTCTGAGGTAATTTTTTAAAAGTTAAAAATAAATTAAAACAACATTTGATTTAAAAGAAAAGTAAGTAGAACGGTTTTTAAACTATATATTTAGTATTTTTATTCTAAATATTATTTTGATTTTAATGACAAAATGTTGTGATTGTTAGCCTATGAACCGCTTCATATCATTTTTTAAACAATTTCATTGAAGTCCAAAATTAATGAAGGCTACATTGAAAAAATAAATCACTTTATTTTGTTGAACACTTAACAATTAAATCTTAAAACTAAAGTTTGAAATGGATGAAAATTAATGAAATTATGAAATTTAATGAAAAAATAAAGAAATTAAGTCTTTGAAATAATTTCATAGCTCTAAAAAAAATTCATAAAATTTATGAAGAGATAATTTATAAAAATCGAATAAATTTTTTTATGAAACTAGGAAATAATATGAAAAAAGTTTATAAAAAGTTTTTTAATATTAATAAAATTGTTTGGATATAATGAAATTCTTCATTGAATCTACGAAAAAAATTCTACGAAATTGTTTCATGAATATCATGAATGATAATTCTTTCAGTGTAAACATTTGTTGAATATATTAGGATCCCGACGAAAAAATTTCCGATATAATCATATATGATTATATATTGTATCACATATAACTAAACATCACATCTTATCAGAAAAATGGCATACATAAGCTGATCTCGTGGTATCTCATGGGATCTAATCTCATATAATTTGATCGGAAAAATGGGTATATTAAATATGATTAAATTATATATAATTTGATACAAATTTATCTAATGTTTTATAATTAAAAAAAATTAAAAATGTTTTAGAGTTTAGGGGCCGAATTACTGTATCGTGATCGTAATTTTTCGATCGAAATTAATTTTCTGTTTCCTTAATGCCCTTGATTAGAAATAAATATAAAACTTGTGTTTTCATTATTAGAATTTTTACAATTACTCATTGAAAAGGCTGTTTTCGAACGTTTTTACTCGATCTCGAATGCCGTAATTCGGACCCAGTACTTTTTATTTTTATCCAATTAATTTATTTATAAAACCTATAAATATTAATTTTAAAAAATAATGTTAAATCTAAAAATTTATGCTTTTTATGAACCTGAAGTTGCACCATATAATAAATTTAAAACGCTAGGTAAAACAAAAAAAAAACGACATTAACCGAGGAAGAAAATCAAATTCTTTGTTCGCAAAATTTTCAAGTAGAAGGCCCACAGATTATTTCGAGAGCAGAAATAAACAGCAAACTTCACACGTCCTTCTTATACAAAATAGTTAAAAATAATAACTACGGTCGGTATCATGGATCAATAAGATATTTTTTTATGTAGGATAAATCTCCCTATACTTTACTATAGTACTTTAGCAATTTCAGATTGCTCAAAATAACTATTTAAAGTTAATTTGTGTTGTTTATTGTATTCTCTGCATAAGTCTTGTATAAAAAAAAATTTATATAATAAAAAATATGCATTAAAAATACCTCTAAAAAACTGTATCTCTTAAAACCAGTTGGTATTTAAAATAGAGTTGAAGTTGTCGAATGTATTTTCTACATAAGTTTTGTATAATTAACACAAAATTTTGTTTATATACTAAAAAATAAATATTAAAACCCCTTTAAAAAAACTGTTTCTGCATGTAAAATTTAACAGATGATGAGTACCTCATATGATAGAATGATATGTGATGATATATTACGCCATATTAAAAAAAGTTCATGAACTAAGTATAAGATATGAACATTAGGGCGAGTCGATTTGTAGGGAGGCAAAAAAATCGTATTCTAGGGATCAAAATAAGAAACTTTGCCGATGGAACCATACCTCTAAAACGAATTCTGATGTCCCGACTTTTGACCCGTAGGGTCAAATTTTGAAAATCCCACTTTGATATTTCATAAAGTAGGAGGAATCTCTCCAAGATTATGGGAGCTACTTCTTCTCCGGGAGACGCGCTAGCAGATTAATGCATAAATCATCATTCTAGGTGACCGTTAAGGGGTTAAAATTTAAGTTGAAAGAGGGCCTTTTTAGCAGTGTTTTTATAGCAAAATGTACAAATCTAGGGAGATATTTCAGAAAGTAGGAGGAGTCTTTCCACGATTAGGGTCTCTATTTCTTCTCCGGAAGACGCTCTAGCAGATGAATGTATAAATTATATTCGATTGGGTTGGATTAGATTGGGGTACTCTAAATGGGTCAAAGTGGGATTTTTTTTTTAAATTTGTCCCTACGGGTCAAAAGTCGGGACAGCAGAATTCGTCTTAGAGGTATGGTTGCTTCGGCAAAGTTTCTTATTTTGATCCCTAGAGTACGATTTTCCTTGTACGTTGAGCGATTTTTAAATCGACCCGCCCTAATGAACATATACCGTAATATATTGCCACACATATAAGCATATATGATGCTATCAAGTTGTATATAAGTATATAGAATCTTTTTTATCGGGATATTAACTTTGCAAAAACTTTTAACTTTTGAAATCTCTCTTTTCCTTGTTTGCTCTTTTTTAGGAAGCGGCTGTCCACTCACCCTCCCCATCCCCCCTCACCCTGGGTCTACGTCTGACGTAAGCTATGGTTTAGTAGTTAATTTAATAACATTTAATTAATAACAAATGTGGTGGACATTTCAAATGTGCAAAGACATTGTGTATGTAGGTATTTGTGCATGTATTTGTGTCTGTATTTGTGTGTACCGTGGTTACTTTATTTTCCACATGAGTTTTATTAGAATCTGGTTTGTTATAGTATGTTGTTGTATGTATGTATGTGTGTCTGTGTGTTTGCATGTGTGTGGAGTGTGTGTGTTTGCATGTGTGTCTGTATGCGTGTGTGTGTGTTAGCCACGTTTATAAATAATGTATCAATTGTTTTTATATTTGTATTTATTTATTGTTAAAAATACAATAACGAAAATAACATCAATGATATTAAGTAATTGTTAACTTTTTTTAATGTTTATTTTTGGGGTTTTTTTATTTGTTGACACACACATTTATAAATACATACATACATATGCACAAATATACAATGAAAGCATTATTCTTATTTATTAATTGCACAGGTTATTTTTCATAGAGTGAATAACGAGTTTCATTATATTTCTGAAATCTTATTATAATATTACACTCATCGAAATTGGTTTGAATGCCAATATATGATTTATATCGTAATTGATTCCCTAATTCCAAATCCAGCATCCAAATTTTTCCATCACCTCACATTTATGAGAAAACCGCTGTTAAAGTTGATAAAAATGCTTTTGATATCATTATCTAATGATTCAAGATAATGATAAAAAATTTATAAAACACTTTACTCTTGAAGATACCGCAATGATATTTTTTAAAACTGATAGTTGAAAAAGCGTAAGGATATATTTAGCAAATGCCATCTGCACAGAGAGAATTTGGTGGACGAGTTTTAATGACATTGTTTCACTAAACTGGTGAAGTTTTCTTCACAATGTGAATAAAAAATTTCTTAAACTTCATGAAAAAGCTTCATAGTTTTAATTAAACTTTTACATTAGTCGTATGAAATTTTTAATAAATTAAATGAAATTTTTCATTAAATTTTATGAAAAACTTCATTAATTTAATGTAATGTTTCAATGGACGAGTTCCAGTGACATTTCATAGGTCTAATGCAAAAATTCTTTGATATTATGCAGAGAATTCTCTTAGAGTACAAAAAATATATAAATAGAATTACTATTTTGTTAAATTTTGAATCTCGCTCCTAGACGAGGACAAGAAATTCTCATTGAGTTTGTGATTTAACATAACAAATATCTCTAGAAATTCTAATAACAAAGTCCCCTGAAGATTTCCTTGGGCAGGAATGAAATCCGGATAGGGACACGCCTACATCAGATTGCTTTTCACAATTTGCTAAATAAGTTTTGGGACTTTAGCACATTTAATTACTATAAAAAAAAAAATAGCTTATATTTGAAACGCAATTTAAACAAAGTTGTTGTAAGGATTTTAACGTTTTTCGCCTACACTGAAAGAATTATCCTTCGTGATATTAATGAAAGAAATCCATAGAATATTTTTCGTAAATTCAATAAAGTATTTCAATATATACAAACAAAGCAATTTATATTTTGAAACTTTTATTCAGAAAGTTTCGATTTTAGAACATATATCTTCATAAATTTAATGAACATTTTTTTTCGAGCTACACTGAAAGAATTATCCTTTATGACATTAATTAACAATTTCATAAAAAAAATTTCGGAGATTGAATAAAGATTTTCATTAATTACAAAAAATGCAATTAATATGATGAGACTTTTCATAAACTGTATTGGTATTGGATGGTCGTCGGTGCGTGAGCTGACTGAAATGATAGGCAGTTCAAAAAGTGCTATACATCTCATATTGGCCGAAAATTCGGAGATGAGAAAGCTGTGCTCAAGATGGGTGCAAAGGTTGCACACAATAGATGACAGTTCACACTTCCACTATTTCGATGGCCAAAATCAATGAACTAAAATTCCAATTGCTTCATCACACACCTTATTCGCCAGATTCAGCTAACTCAGATTATTTTCTATTTCCAAACTTGAAAAAATGGCTCGGTGGTAAAAGATTGGCCAACAATGAAGAGGTGGAGTCTGGGGTTGTTGGATATTTTGAGGTACTAGACATTTCTTGCTATAAACAGGGTATTGAAGCTGTCGAATATCGCTGGGAAAAGTGTATCTAATTTTGGGACGGCCCTCGTACTTCAAAAATTGTTAAAACAGCTAGTTCTCTCGTTTTTAATCGCGGTTTTCTCAAAAGTGTGAAGTGATGGGAAAATTTTTAAAACAAATTTGGAATCAGCTAGACAAAATCTTCAAAACCAAATTGACTTTGTCTCATTTTGTGACAGTGCGTTTGTTATCGGCTTAAATTAATGTGTCATAAGGAGCTCCGATTAATGTTCTGTTGTATTAATTGTTTGTTTCAATCAAACTCTAATTTAATTGAAATACAAATGTAAAATGAAAAATTTTGTTTCTAAAACAAATTTAAATGTAACTTCTGTGTAAGCAGTTTAATGAGATTAAAACAACCTCTAAAATTCATGCTGACATTTATCAAAAATTCTTATCCGACGTTTTCGAAAGAATATTACAGTATACAAAAAATCTGATTCTCTGTACATACGACCTTAGCCAAATTTTGGACCTCTAGAACTTAAAAAAGTGTATTTATTTTAAAATTTATTTTGCTAATTCTATTTGCTTATTCTAATGATATGCAGGGTATTTAAAATTTAATCCTTTTTTTGTAATTCGTACAACCTTTTAACAATTTTATCACTATAATGAATTAACCTTGTACCAAAATAAGCACTTAATAATAATATTGTAAAAAAAAAAAATTAAATTGCATTATGTTTTTAAAATTACAAAAAAGCCATACATAAAAAGGATGTCCACAAACATGAATAAGTTGATAATGATATGATGACTGTCTGTCTGTCAGTTTGAGTATATTTCCCTATATACAAAATACATTATATTCATGTTAATATTTATGAATAATTAATTTAAAATTGAAATACTTAAACATATATGCATGTTTGTAAAAGTGAATGTATGTTATTAACAATAGCGGTATTCACAATCTCCATAAGAAAACTATACACTGAGAGAATTATTTTCACTGCTATTAAGAAATAGTTTTCATAAAAACTGTCACTGGAACTCGTCCATTTCAACTTTTCATTGAATCTTTGAAACAAGTTTCATTAAAGTCAATGTTTATGAAATCCTTTTTAAAATTAATGAAAATCTTCATAAAACTAATGAATCATTCTGAGAATGAAGCGTTGATAGAATTTATGAAACTATTTGATAAAATTCTATAATATTAAGTTTTTTTATTGAATTAATTAAACTCTTCATGAATGTCTTGAAAAAATGCATTGGAATTAAGCCAATGAAACGCTTCATATAATTTATGAAATAATTTAATAGGAATTAATAAAAGACCACATTGAATAATGAGACACTTTATCAGGCGTTAGAGTATTTTTAATTAACTGTTTTATATTTTTTATTTTTTTGTACAGAAAAGTTTTATTTTGGGGGAGGAAATGTTTCCACCCCCTGGATTCGAGCCAGCACTTTATAAACTACTTGAGAATTAAATCTCAAAGTTTCAAACTTATAAAGATTAATGAAGCTATGAAATTTAATGAAAAAATAAAAAAATATAGGTTTGACAAAATTTTATAGCTCGTAAGAAAAATTTCACTAAATTCATAAAGATATGTTTGAACAGTATGAAAATTAATGAAATTATGAAAATTTATAAAAAAAAAAAAATAAAAGAAGGAAGTCTTTGAAAACATTTTATAGCTTGCAAGAAAATGTTCATTAAATTTATGAAGTTATATTCAATGAAATCAAATAATTTATTTTTTTATGAAACTATGAAATTTTATGAATAGTCTCATAATATTAATAGCATTTTTTGTATATAATGAAATTCTTTATTGAATCTACGAAAAAAATTCTTTGAAATTGTTTCATAAATATCATGAAGACTGATTCTTCAAGGAAATGTTCATTAAAGTTATGAGGATATATGTTATGAAATCGAATGAATTTTATTTATGAAACTATAAAATTTTATGAATAAAAGTTTAGAAAAAGTTTCATAATATAGTTTGCAGTTTTTGTACATAATGAAATTCTTTGTTCAATCTACGAAACAAATTCTATGAAAAGGATAATTATTTCAGTGTAGAGTAAAATCATGCCAACTAAATCAAAAAAATTGCATTTTCGAATCGACCATCTACGATTTTAATGAAATTCATCATAACTGTCATACTCGACAAGAAATCGACGAAACATAAATTGCAGATTCCGGAACATTTTGGTTTCCAAAATATGACGTCATTAAAATTGCAAAAAAACGTTAAAATTTTACTAAAGTAGCCTTTGTGGACTATAACTTTTAAACTATACAAGATACAGAATTTGTATTGGCCTTTTACTCTTTTAAATGACATGCATTTTGATTTTATTCATGGAAGGGTCAAAGGTCATTGTGGGGGGTCTTGAGCACAAATGCACATATCTCTTTAAATTTATAATTGAACACTCCTCTACAATTGTGGAAAAATTCAGGATTTAATCTCGATTGGTCTCAGAGTTATATCCAAAACCTTAATAAAAGTATGAAATCGCCCTAGTTTATACACTGATAGAATTTTCCTTTATACTATCAATGAATGTCTTTCATTAAGTTCGATTCATTGATTGAATGAATAATTTTCATTTAATTAATGAAAAATTCATTAAGTAAATGAAATTTTCATAAAAATATGCAATAATTTGTATATACATATTTTTTTGTACACCAAACATTTAGTTCCATCCGATTTCAACTATTTGAAAAAATTATTGTAATACAAAAGTCTACATAAGCACATCATTTTGTTTTGGTTACTTAGGTCAATCGGAAACGCGGTACTGTTTACATGTTGGTTTACCAACCATGGTTGCGCGGGTGGAAGTCGCTTTCAGGGAGATGTCAAAAAAACAGTAAAGTAAAATAAATATAAAAATCGAAATAAATAAATATAAAACAGGGAAGAAATAATTCTTTCCATTATAATTCATTTAATGAAATTATTAATGAAGCTTTCTTTGGTGACTTTTTAATGAAAAAATTCATTGTAATAATGATGGATTTCATTAATACAACTAAGAAAATTCTTTCAGTGTACGAGTTGAATTAACGGTACACATGTATGTATGAAATAGAAAAGAAGAATACTTAGTTAGGACCATGTTTTTTTTCTATAACTCAGAGACCAATCGAGATATCACAATGAAATTTTACACAAATGTAAAGGAAAATTCAATAATAAACATATGATTAATTTCAAACATTTTCAATATTTTAGTAAATTTTTAAAGTTTTTTTGCGATTTTTATCACGTTATATTTTATGTTCCGTCGATTTCTTGTTGAGTATGATTTCTTGTTGGTGAATTTCATTGATATCGGAGATGGTCGATCTGAAGGGGGATTGAGTTGACATGTTTTCACTATATCATGCCTTAATCGTGTAAGAGCACTTTTGTTCAAAATAAAATACCTGTATTTTGACGAGTACCCTCTAACTTTCGGGTATCAGATTGTGAATTACACTAATGTTTTATTTTAAATAATTAATAATTAATTTAAAAAATATGTATACAAAATGCTGTAATGGCATAAATGTAATTTAATGTTGATGCGACTTCTCCAAATGAATGGATATTAATATAAAACTTTATGTTGGTTTTTACAAGTATGTCCTTATAGAAAGAAGTAATAAATATTATAATTTATTGCCTACTTTTTGTACATATTACATGAGTAATTGCTGTCCACCTAACATCTTAAACTGAAAAGTATGAATATTAGGGTGCAAAATTGAAAACTGATTAATTTATAAAGCGAAACGGAAAATTTTACAAGAAGGGCATGTACGATAATGTGGCTCTACACCTGGTATTTGGGTTGACGGTAGTTTTGGTGTAAAAAGTCTCCCCATTGGCGACCTGACTCAACCGCTGAAGCTAGGAACTTGAAATTTTGTATGTAGGAACCCACATCAGTCAGGATTAGATATATGTAGAGCAAATTTTTTAAAATTCTTACTAGGAGCCCTTCCCCTTGTCTTCCCCTTGGCGGCCTGGCCAAACCACTAAAGCGATGAACTTGAAATTTGTTATGTGGGTACCTTATCACGAGTAGATGTCTGTATTTACGGTAGTTTTAGAAATTCGAACGAGGAGGGGAAAAAAGGGGGAAATCTACTCCTTCGGGGCCTGGTCAAACCGCCGAAGCTTGGCCCTTGAAATTTGGTATGTGGGTTCCTAATCAGGAGTAGAGTTCTGTATAGAGCGAATTTTTGGAAATTACTTCGGAGAGGTGCATTAATTAAGTCAGTTTAGCCAAACCACTAATGCGAGGAACTTGAAATTTGGTATGTGGGCAACTTATCACAAGTATATATCTGTATAGACGTGATTTTTTTAAATTACCACGGGGAGGGGCAAAAAGGGTAAAAAATTCTCCTCCTTGACGGCTTGGCCAAACCGTTGATACTAAGAACTGGAAATTTGGTATATGAGTTTCTAAACATGGAATAAAACAAAGATAAACAGGTAGACATCATATAAAGTGAATTTTTTTTTAATTTCTAAGGGGAGTACCCCTGGCGGCCTGGCCACACCACCAAAGCGAGGAACTTGGTTTGGTATGTGGGTACCTTATCACGATAAGACAAATGTATTGACGGCATTTCTGGCAATTCGCACGGGGAGAGGCAAAAAGGGGAAAATATCACCCTTGGCAGTCTGCCCAAACCGTTGATGGTAGGAACTTGAATTTTGGTTTACAATCAGAAGTAGACATCTGTATAGAGCGGATTTTGGAAAGTTCATCCGGGAGTCGCATAAAGGGTAAAACCCTCCCCCCTTGGCAACATGCCCAAATCCGTTTGACCAGAAATTTTAAAATTAAAATAAGTATGGAAAACTCCTTGGCGTCCAGACCAAACCACAAAAGCCAGGAACTTAGAATTTTGTATATGGGTTCCTTATCACGAGTAGTAGGGCTAAAGGGTTGAAAAAGTCTCCCCTTGGCGTCCTTGCCAAACCGCCGAAGCTTAAACTCAAATTTGGGTATGTGTTTTCCTCATCAGGACTAGACATCTGTAAAGAGTGGAGATTTGTATAGACGGGATTTTTCGAAATTCCCACGAGGGGCAGAAAGAGGAAAGTCTCATATATTTGCTTAATCAGGATATCTCTGTATAGCGGATTTTTGGAAATTCGGTATGTGCGTACTTAACTCGAGTAGACATCTGTATAGAGCTTATTTTTGGAAATTTTTACGGGGAGTGGCAAAAATGGTAAAAGTTCCCCTTCGTACTTTATATAGCGTTTTTTGAAATGACACAATAAACGCAGCTTGATCCTAAATCGAGATATAATCACAAATTAAAAAAAAATATATATATTTCAAAAACTACTCCATAAAAAAAAAAAATTTCAATGCGATTTTCGGGTTTAGGAGGTATAAATAAATAACAAAAAAAAAATAGTGGCATGTTTGTAACACCCTTTTCTAAATTTTTCACTAGTGTAATTTAAGAAAACATGAAAAATGTTCCCACATGTCGATATTTAAATTGATGTATTATAAAAAAAAACCATTTTTTTTAATGTTTTTTTAAGTTTTTAACTTTCGTGGACTAGTTACCAAGGACTGTCTTTTGTGACGTTTCTCTCATTTCAAAATCAAGAAACGTCTGCATAAACGACATAGACTACACCAATTGAATTAATTAATAACATTTTAATCCCTTAAAACTGCAACGACAAAGTGATATTGATCTTTAAATAAAAACTACAATAAAGTTTAAGCAATAACAAAATAAAATATTAACAAATTTTAAAATATATTACAACTTTTAAAACTTAGTGTGAATTTATATCATTTATGCCGAACAAAATTTTCTTATTCTATTTTGTATTTTCGTAAATATTATTGTACTGAAACACCCTTCAATCGGCTAACCATAATGATTAAACCATGTTTTTACCACTTTCGACCACACCTAAAAATAAGAGTAATACAATGGCGTCTACTACACTTTACCTAAATAAATACAGAAATGTTCAGAGTGGGACGGCGATGGGTTAAATTGTTCTAAGAATGTTTTACAAAAAATACCACAAAAATAAAAAATTTTAATTTTTTCCCAAAATACTTTCGAAATAAGAATATGTCCGCCAAATTTCAAATCAAAGAAAAATCGTTCGGTTTGACATGGAATGGCTCATAAACATATTTAGTGGTAACTGGTTCCAAAAAATTTTGCTAGGTATTGTACTCGTCTACATCAAATAACTTACATGTTTTTAGTTCATGATGTTTTTAGATCTATGTACTTAAAATTCAAATACCTTAAAAATGATTGTTGGATAATAATGTGCCTACAAAAACCTTTCTTTAAAATCGAATATGGAAATGTTCGCTTATGTGGCCCGCATCTGGTTTTTGGGCTAAATAAAAAAAAACTATCAAGGGAGGTATACCGACCCGAACTCGCAGATTTCAATTAACTTTGGAATATATCCAAGTTAGCTCATATATAACTAAGTATTTGTAAATTAAACAGATTTATGTTTGCTATTCTTTTGTTACTAATATTTAGTAAAAAATTTGCTAAATTTAGCAGTTTTTTCTGCAAGGTAATTTTTAACTAATTTTTAGTAGCTTTTTTCTGCTATTTTTACAGGTTTATTTCTATGAGTGTAGATCACAATTGATCTCAAAATTTGTTGATAAGATCTAATTTAAGATCCTGATAGATCCCAAAATATCGCAAGGGATTAATTTAGATCTAATCAGATCCAAAATAATACATAATTTTTGGTGAATCAAATAAGATATTTTGAGATTAAATTGGACTTACTTAAAGCATATAACATATAATTTTTAATATAATTTAAAAAAAAAAAAAAATTTTAAGAAAAATAATTTATACATCTGGAGCATATATAATTATGTATGGGGTTTTATACAACAATATCTAATTAGATATTATACACATAGAAAATATTAATGATGTTGGACCATATGTAAGCATATCTTAAACTAAATTGTTAATCTTGTGTCATATATGTAATCTTACATAATTATATTTCACATCATTTAATGTCATATATAAATATATCTTAGGTTGTATTATACATATGGGACATTATATAAGCATAACTTAGAAGACACAAAAAAATATTTTATAAGACATAGTATATTTTTATATCTTAAATAATATAGCTTATATTGCACCATATAGCTTATATGATTCCGTATTATTATATACGAAAATGTGTCATTATATATGAGAATATATCTCGCATATCTTATTATGCGTAGAATATATGCTTAATATCCAATTTCTAAAGGTCAATATATAATAATATGTCGTTAAATATGTTACCACATAAGAAACATATAATCATATATGGCTATGCATGACACCATATACAATTATATATTATAATATATTTTAAGATTAAAAAACATAAGAATATATATAACTTTTTTTACTCGGGCCCGATGAAAAAAATTTACATCTTAAATATAAAAGCAGATCTCATTTTATTTAGATCGATATTTATTCTTTTCCAAGTTTATCTTAAAATTGGGATATCCGCTTTGATACTTCAAATGTATTACTGTATTAAAGAAGATCTGAATTGATACTAAAAATGGGGCGTCCAAAAACGTCTAATTTAAGATTCTGATTGATCCCAAAATATCCCATGTGATTAATTTAGATATACGTGTATCTAATTATATCAAAAAAGATAAGAAATTTTTGGTGGATCCATTGACATATTTTGAGATTAAATTAGATTCACTTAAATCCAACTACATAATAATTATTATTTTTAATAAAATTTAAAAATTTTTAAGAAAATTAATTTAGACATCACCGCATATATAATTATATATGTATGGTGTTATATATAACAATATAAAATGATGTCTCATATGCATAAAAAATATTAATGATTTAGAGCATATTTAAATTAATATCATTTAATTTAAATATGTTTGGATTATTATGTATCTGATTGTATCTAATTGTATCAAATATAATATAATTAGATCTAATTATATTGGTACAAAACTCGGATAGAATTGGATACTTTTTTGTTAAATTGTATCTAATTAAATATAGTTAGATCCAAAGTGATACAATTTAATATTGTAGAAACATTTTTCAGACCAAATTAAATCATCTGATATGTGCGGAAAATATCTCATCATATATAAATTTATATAAACTTTTTACTTGCGTTTCTATAAAAAGATTTTAGATTATATATGATACAGTGCTAAAAACTTCCGACCATATCTAACTATATATGGTACATATAATATGTATGGGAACTTACATATTCATATTTCTTTATATATGACGGCATATTAGAAATTGTTAAAAAACTGAAAGTTATACATAATTATATCCAAACAAATATAGCAACACACTTGGCTATATATAATAATATATAATAATATATATTAATATATAATAATATATAATAATATATATTAATATATAATAATATATAATAATATATATTAATATATAATAATATATAATAATATATATTAATATATATTAATATATAATAATATATAATAATACATTATGTTCTATATAACTCTTTTTATGTTAACGAAAAAACACGTTTTATGTTGCGTTTTTTTTTGCAACGACACAATAAAACCAGTGAAAATGTGTGCATTCACGTCGAAACTTTTTTATAATAGAGAAAAAAAAGTAGAGAAATTAAACTTAATGACGGTTGACAGTTTTAACATATTGATGCAACAACACGAAAAAAACGAAAGGTCCACTTTAGCGAACAGGCCACATTAGCCAACTTCCCATACTGAAAACAGAGACAATATAACTAGAACAAGAAAAACTAAAGTGTTACCACAACAAACAAATTTAAATGCAAATTAAGGCCACGTGTAAGGTGTCTAAAAACGAAATATATATTGAAAAAGAGGGTTTAAAATTTTTTAAATTTAATAAAATAAACCACAATTTATTGACAAACTTGGTAGATTGAGATTTTTTTTAAATAAATTCCGTGACCTTTTTCTATATGAAACATTTCTGAAATTTCTGTATTGAAAATGTGTCGGAACCTAAGGTTTTTTATTAGAAACAAAAGCTTTAAATTTAACTAGAAACGTTAGTTAGTCTTAGTTATGTGAAAGAGGGGCCAAATATAAAAACCTTCGGTTATTAGCATATCGGACAAAGTTGATATTTTTGGGGAAAAAATGAGCTTTATTAAAATTGCTCGAATTTTTTTTTATCTTGTTCATTTTTTTAATATTGTACTTGATATAATATCTTTTTCAAATATGTACTGAAATATATATATACACATCCAGTACTACAAATATGAAAAATTTTTCTAACAAAAAACCGCTAAACGTGAGACTGGGTCGCTGAAAATGCAAAGTTTTTGTTTCTTCTATCACAAACACAAAGTTCATCCAATTCAGAATAAACCACACAGCAGACCTTTCTTGTTAGTATTTTACATTTTGTGTACTCCACCTTTTTGCTGCTACTGAACGGATTTTAAAAAATCGTATATCGTTGGATCTAGTAGGTACTTTTTACGTAACATACACACAGTATTTTATAAGATTTTCGATACGATTTTTAAAATAAAATCGTCGTGTGAAATTTTTGAGTCTATTTCAAGAGTACATATTAATACGGCCAAACACTGTATTTTTAAACAACAATTTTGTTGCAAAAAAAATCAATACACAACGAGTAATAGAATAAGGCTGACCATGTGTGCTGAGTCGATCAGTATATCGTCACCTAAAATCCAAAAGGCCGTAACTAACAAAATATTCAAAGTTTACTTTTCGATTGATTACGAAGTAGTTAACCAAAATACACCTTTCCACAAATTTTACAAGTTTAGTTCCAAAAACACCAAATTTACTTACGAAAATCAAAAGGTCGTAACTGTAATTTTAAAGTTTAGCCAAAAGTCGTGTAGTTCAGTGTTTTGCCTTTTATGTAATGACTTACATTGTTTTTTGTTTAACCAATTTATTTTCTCGGAATAAATTATTTAACTTTTTACATTTTTTTCGTTAACTTTAAAATAGTTAAAATGGTTTTGTTATAAAAAATACTCACAATGAATAGATAAAAATACAAATGTTGACTAAAAAGTTTTTTAATTATTTTCGAAAAACGTTTGTTTTATTTTTTTCATAAATTTTTGTATTGGCGTTAAGGCTTTTTGATGTCAGAAAAACCGATTACAAAAGGCCGTATCTACATTACTTTGAAAACACTAAATTTTTCCATGAATTTTTTCCCAGAAAAAAATCCGTCTTAGTTTCTTAAGCATAACACTAAAATGTTGATACTTAACTTCAAGTAGTTTTTTATTTACAATGTTTTTTGGATCTCCTGTAAAAAACTAAAGAGTAATTGCGGTCGTTTGGATTTTAGGTGACGACATATACTGATTTTTTATTATGTGTACTGATGAAAAAATAGTGTACAGATTTTTAAAAATTTATACTGATTTTTAACATTTCCAGAAAATTACATTTTTTCCATAAACAAAACTCATGTTTTGATCCATTTAGAATACAGTTTTCAGAAAAGAGGAATTTTTCCTAATCTAATGGAAACAGACCAAAATAATTACTGAAAACTATAAATATTTATGTTGAAAACTCGTTGAAAATTTAAGATTAGGTCAAAAGGAAGAGATAAAAATCCGAGAGCTTCAATATTTCAAAATCTCGAGTCTTTTAGGAAAAAAATTAATCAGTAGTCAGTGTGCATATTTTCCAAAATATATCATAAATATTTTAAAACTAAAATATTCTTAAAATTTAAATTTTTAAAATTTAAATTTTCTTAAAATTTAAATTTTCTTAAAATAATGCCTTAGCATGCTAAGCATAAAGATTTTTTTTGGACGAGTTTGAATGAAACATTTCTTTAAACTAATACATTTTTTTTTTACAAAAATTATAAAAAAAAAAATCTACCATTTTATGAAAAACCTTTACAAATTTCTATGAAACTATTTCCAATGATACTTTTTCGTTAGGCGTATGAAATTTTGAATAAATAAACCCGAGTAAAAAATATACATGGTCTCATTTTTTCATCATAAAATGTATTATAACATGTGATTATATATGCTGTCATATCTTATAATATGTTTCTTATGTGGTAACGATATATATTTATATGTTGAACATTACTAATTTAGATATTAGCCATATATGCTATACATAATAAGATAGAGTAGATCTGTTGTCATATATAATAAATAATACATTCTCATTTATAACATAAGATGTAATCACATATGGAGACATGTAAGCTATATAATTTAAGATATAATAAATTAAATCGCTTACAAAAAATATATTTGTATGTGATATAAGATATGCTTATATATGGTGTCATATTTATAATACAACTTGAGATATAATTATATATGGCATTAAATGATGTAAGATTCCATATATGACACAAGATTAACAATTTAGTTTGAGATATGATTATATATGGTTCAACGTCATTAATATTTTCTATGCGTATAAGATACTATTATATTTTGTCATATACAACTCCATACATAATTATATATGAGCCAGATGTCCAACTTATTTTTCTTAAAACATTTTTTTTTTTCATTTCATTTAAATTACCTGTGTCATGGGATTTAAGTAAATTCAATTTAGTCTCAAAATATCTTATTCGACCCGACAAAAATTACTTATCCTTTTGGATCTAATTTAATCCAATTAGATATAAATTAATCACATGGGATATTTGGGATATATTAGGATCTTAAATTATATATTATTTTGAGATCTCATTTAATCCAGTAATATATTTAATGGCTCTAATCGGATATTACCCTAATTTTGAGATAAACTTGGATAAGAATAAATATCGATCTTTATCAAATGAGATATGATTTTGTGTTTTTTTTGTTTTTGATCGGGAAATGAAGTTTTTCCAATAATTCTATGAAAAACCTTATTAATATAATTAAAAGTTACAAAGGAAGAATTCCAGAGAAAGTTCGGATATTGGATATGTGTAAAGGAGCACAAAGAAAGAGACACGCATATGTTTTTAGTTTTGTACTGATTTCATGTTCGAAAAAAATGGTCGCCGTAATAGTAGAAAAAAATCATGTAACAAGACTTTGAACTTACAAATAAAAAGAAGAAAAAAAAATACAGAAACAAAAACCGGCGACAAACTAGAAGAACATGTAAAGAAAAAAACCAAGTCTTGACGTTTACATGCATTCATTTAAAAATAAGTTTGCATGTATGGAAACGTAAGTGTAATGTACATATGAGTCATTCCATGTCAGACCGAACAACACCTCTTCCGATTTACTTTAAATTTGCCGGACGTAATAAACATTAAAAAATATTTTACCTGTGTTTCAAGAAAAAAATTAAAAAATTGTTTTGAAAATGTTCTGTGGATTTCATAATCGTCAAAATCGTGAAAAGTCATCCGACATGACAACTTTTAAACTAATGTTTTTCTAAAATTAGCAAATGGATTTTAAAGTTTAATACCTCATTATTTTATTTTATGTTTTTTTTCAATTTATTTTTTTTATTTTTAAAATTTGGTTTTTTTTTACTTAATTTCTGTTTTCCACCATCTTCAAACAAGTCGAAAAATCTGAAAAATATATTTTCTTAAAGCTTCATATAACCTTAATATTCCCTGTAATTTTCAGAATGGAAGTCGAATGGTTTCTATTTTTTTTTTTTTTCAAGTAAAACACATACAAAAAAATTCTAACTGCACATAGAAAAACAAATAATGCTCAAGAACAATGTGAATTTGTCACAGTGTGTTTTTGCATACATGCATTCATTAACATTTTCTTTAACACGCTTGAAAATATAATGTTCACATACAAAATGTAATTTTTCGTGGTACTACAATGGAAAAAAATCGGAAAATAATAGAATCCATTCGACTTCCATTCTGAAATTTACAGGGACTATTAAGGTTGTATTGAGCTTTAAGAAAATATTTTTTTCAAAATTTAAAAATAAAAAAATAAATTGAAAAAAAAAAATAAAATAATTTTAAAAAGAAGGTTCAAATAACTTTAAAATAAGATATTAAACTTTAAA
Organism: Delia radicum; assembly: GCA_021234595.1. Lineage (NCBI taxonomy): Eukaryota > Metazoa > Arthropoda > Insecta > Diptera > Anthomyiidae > Delia > Delia radicum. Next base: position 195,205,469 of record CM037853.1, read on the forward strand.
ATCCATTCACTAGTTTTAGAAAAACATTAGTTTAAAAGTTGTCATGTCGGAAGATTTTTCACTATTTTGACGATATTCAAATGCACATAACTTTTTGAACAAAAATATTTAATTTTTTCTGGAAACACGTGTAAAATATTTTTTAATGAAGAATACGTACTAAAATTTTGAAAGACATCGGAGACATCAAAGTCAATTTTTATTTTTTATTCCATTTCTTTTTTAATTTTGGCGGTTTTTTTCTATTTTAGGGTTTTTTGTAATTTTTCGACTTTTTCTCAATTTTTAACGATTTTATGCAAATTTTAATTAATATTATCTATTAAAAATTAGTTTGAAATTAAAAATTCAATTCAATTTTAAATAGAAACGATTAAAATCTTAATTGAAAATAAAATCAATTTAATAGTTACAAATTTTTGTAATTAGTACTACAATTTCCTTAATAAATTGATACTACAATTTCCTTAATTAAAGTTTTAATTGAATTAACAAATAGTTTAATTGAAATTCGATTTTAGTTTTCTATGTGTAGATGATTTTAAATGTGTTATGTCCTAGAAATTTTTCTTTAATGGTGAATAATCAACAAGCAGTATATATCTATTTCAACAGACGGACATAGCTAGATCGACTTAGAATTTCATAAGTATCAGGAATATATATATTTTATGGTGGCATGTCATAACGTCCAACGACATAGTGTCCATGGACGTTATGTCACTCGAAAAGTGTCATAATGTCCATGGACTTTATGACAATTTGGAAAATGTCGTAATGTCCATGGACATTGCGACATTATTTTTTTTGGATATTATGTCACTTTCAAATGTGTCATAGCGTCCAGACTTTTTAAAATAAAAAGACTAATAATATTTAGTATATCAATACAGTTTTTTTAAATATTCTTTAGTGGTATATCACAAAATAAAACTATATTTATAAATCGAATAATCGCACGCAGAAAAAACTTTATTTCGCTAAGCCGCCTGCCGCGTTCTACGGAGCAAAAAAACCCCTAAGAGCGGCCGAAGGCCGCCACACAGAAAAACTTGTTTTTACAAATTACTTGATGTCTTAAAAATATAAGATTTCAATGGATTCGACATCTGATTTGAAAACAAGTTATTCTGGGTGGCGGCTTTCGGCCGCTCTTAGGGGTTTTTTTCCTCCGTAGAACGCAGCAGGCGGCTTTGCTAAATAAAGTTTTTTCTGAGTGCGACACAAAAAAACTTCAAAATTACTGATCTGTTTCCACACTGGAGTATAATGTCCATGGACATTATGTCATTGGACGATATGTCATGCCACCTATTTTATGGGGTCTTCGACCTATATTTCGATGTGTTACAAACGGAATGTCAAACTTAAAAAAAAAATGCCCAAATTGAAACAAAAATCTCTTAAATTAAAAAATCGTCAAAATGGAGCAAATGACAAAATTGAAAAAAAAAATTAAATATCGCTCAAATTGAAATCAACTGAATTTTGAAAAAGAGACATTAAAAAACCGCCAAAAATTATAAAAAAAATCACAAAAAAAAAATAAAATTAAAAATGTTTCCAAATGTTTTTTTTTTTAATTTTGACGATTTTTTTAATTTTATTTTTGTTTTTACTGACTTTTTTTATAAATTTTGGTTGATATTTTTTTTTTTTTTTTTTTTTTTTTTTAAGAGAAGCAACACTCAGGAAATTCTTCCTATTAATTAATGTGTTGCTTTCTTTGGAAAGGGGATAGTGGAGAGATGAAAGGTGGTGAAAGATAAAGGGCTTCAAACATGGCAACACTGTAATTGCGCGAGATGATAAGTCTTAGAACAGTTGGCGCTCGCCACCTGATGTAGAGTTGGCGAATTTATTGAAGCTTTTTGTTTCATAGCCCTGATTCATTATTTTACTTCGGTGGGGTTAAGTGCTATGGGAACACCGAAGGTGGGCGCAGCGATTTATTCAAATATTAGCGACTTTTTCTAAATGTTGTATTTTTTGCGGTTTTTTTAAATGATGGTGATTTTTTTTTTAATTGTAGATATTATTTAAATTTATATTGATTTTGGTGTTTTTTTTTAAATTTTTGTGTTTGTGTTTTAATTTCAGCGGTTTTTCCCTAATTTTTGGCGAAATTGGAATTAGAAACAATATTTAATTAAATTTTTAATAGATATGATTAAAATCTTAATTTAATCTATAATCAATTAAATAGTTACAAATTATTTTAATTGATACTGGAGTAAAAATTTCCTAGTTGATACTTATTTGTAATATTGATGAAGATTAGATTAAATTAGACTAGCACTATGCACCGCGACCAGAAGTTGGTATTTTGTGCTGCCAACGAATACACCCTATAGCTTCAGGCTCCCTACGAAGCCAACTATCCTACCAGGTAAACAGTTCCAAACGTCCCATGGCGTCACTATTCGACCGCCAAAATAACGCACCCTCCTATCGGAGAGCCTCCAACATTTGCAGAGAACATGCTCTGTGGTCTCGGGTTCCAATTCACAAAACCTGCACGTATCCGTAGAAGATCGTCCCATCTTGTACAATTGATACCTAAGGCCACAGTGTCCCGTGAGGTAACCCGTCACGGTCCTTAGTTCGCCCCTCGTCATAGACAAGAGTTTCCGCGACTTCTCCCTAGAGGGAGATATAAACAGCCTCCCCTGTCGCTGCCCAGGCGATCTGGCCCAATAGGCCCCAAACTCCGACTCCGTCCATCTTATGAGCCTCACTCTGACATACCCATTGGGTACGCCACAGAAGGGTTCAGGGCCAATGAATTGTTGACGAGCTCCGCAGTTGTCTAAACAGTCAGCCCGTTCGTTGCCCTCATGCCCCTCATGGCCAGGAACCCAGCCCAGTGTCAAGGAGTTGTTAAGTCCTAGACGATTTAGAGAGTCGATACATTCCTTAACCAGACCCGACGTCACATTTTGAGCCCTCAAGGCACCAAGTGCCGCCTGGCTGTCAGATAGAATATAGATCTTGGCCCCACGTGTCCCCCTCCGCAGACACTCTTCCACACAGATACAGATAGCGAAGACCTCAGCCTGAAAAACGGAGGGATATTTGCCCATGGGCAGAGCACGCTGAAATCCGGGTCCGACGACACCCGCTCCCGTATCCATGTTCGACTGTTTTGAGCCATCCGTGAACCAGACCTGTGCACCAACCTCCGGTACCCAAGATCCAGTCAACCACGTGCTCCTGTCGAAAATCACAACAACAAAGTGACTCACAAATACCTGCACAGGCAGTATCCTGTCACTGCCCCTTCAGATCCCCACTCATCATGCTGCCAATCTCCCGCAGCCATAGGGCTGTGAGACATAACTTACGTATCCTAGTAAAGGGCACCAGGATGGTCTTCGAGGGATTAATAGTCAATCCCTTCTCCTGGCACCACTTCAAGGTAAAGTCCAGATCCTGTTGCATGCGCTCCGAAATTGTCCTGTCATCCTAGCCTGTGACAGAAATAACAAGATCGTCAGCATATCCGTAGGTTCTGAAACCCAGGTCATTAAGCTGCTCAAGCAGCTCATCAATGACCAGAGTCCACAGCAGAGGCGACAGCACACCCCCCTGAGGACAGCCCCTAGTCGCCCCTATGGTACTAGAAGTGTTCCCGATGCCGCATGTAATGACCCTAGAGGTCAACATCTCCAGAGTCCAACTGACAATAACACTGGGGATGTCTTTCCTCAACATCGCAGTCCTAATCGCATCGTAGGACGTATTGTCGAAAGCGCCCTGAATATCAACGAAAGCACACAAGGCTATTTGCTTCGCCTCCAGTGCCTTTTCGATCATAGTGACAACTTGATGGACAACCGTCTCAGTGGATTTTCCCTGCTGATACGCAAATTGGAACCCATGAATGGGTTTGCGCACCAGGTACACATCCCTGATATAGTGGTCCAAGACTTTATCCATGGTCTTAAGGAGAAAAGAACTAAGACTTATTGGTCTATAAGATTTGGGCAAATGTTCTGCTTTGCGCCCAGCCTTCGGTATGAATACTACCTTAAATCCGTTATAACTCGACTTAAAGATCCTGGCCAGTTGCGGGAGTATTGATGAAAAACAAACTTTGGAAAAAGACGTCTTAAAACGGAACTAAATTTTAAAAAAAGTCAAGACATTGAGACTAGAATATATTTCTTTAGAGATGCTCTTAATGCGAATATGCCCTTGGCATTTCTCTATTACATTAGGTTTTCGAGATATCTCAAACCTTAAGAGGTTAAAAAAAAGTTTTTTATGGAATTAGAACTCAAACCAAAAACAATGTACTTTACAAATGTGCTATTCGAAAGAAGTTATTGAATAACAAACAAATTGGTATGCGACACGGTAGGCTAGTTGGTAGCGTACCAGCTTATAAGTGCGGGGGCCGTGGATTCGATTCCCACCAGTCATTGGTCTGTTTTCGCTGCAACGAGCCGAAATCTATAGTAGCAAGTGGTCGGTTAGGGTAATAGGATATAATTTGTAATTATATGATTATTAATAAATTAAAAAAGAAAAAAAAAAAAACAAATTGGTAATTTTCGTTTTATATACCGGTAGGTGAGCCCCCAAAACATTTTCATGTGATATGGGGTTTATTTTAATTTTAAAACCTTTCTTAATAAAAACACGGTTAAAATCCCGGTTTATCGAATAGTTCGTAAACCGGTTTTTAATAAATCTACAAATATTGATTTTTGCTTTAATATTTTGAATAGATATTGTATCTACAAATTATCCATTTGTTCGTGTGTGAGTGTATTTAAATTATACTGAAATGGTCGGTCACAGCTTGGTCAAAATCCCGGTTTATCGAATAATTCGTAAACCAATTTTGATAAATCTACAAAGATTGTTTTAGCTTTAATATTTTGAGTAGATACTGTAGCTACAAATTCTTCATTTGTTAGTGTGTGCGTGCATTTGAATTAGACTATAACGGTCGGTCAGTTATTATTCATTTTATTGTTGATGTCGTTGGAATCAAATTGCACATAATCGTCCATTTCTTGTCGCATCAAGTTTTTTAAACATGAATTAGTTAGTATTATTATGTTTATTATTTCTTCTCCTACTCCTTCTTCTTCTCCCGTTACTTACATTTGTATGATTGTAAGTATGTTACACGATGAACGAACATCATACAACATACTGTTTATCATTGACTTGGAAAAAAAGTATAACATTTAATTCCATCCGATTTCTTCTAATGCACTTAGAGATTACTTTTTTCACACATGCTTGAGTTCACATCAGATGCGTCACGCGAATAAGGGGCAGTTTATCTTTGACATTAGTATACATCACAGACAGCAAAATTGTGAATACTTTTCTGAGGTTTCCCATACTATGAGTCAAAAATGTATCAAATAGAACACATAATTTTGAAATTTAAAAATTTTATTGTCAAAAATTACTCAGTTTTTGGGCGAAAATATGAGTCATCCAAAAAGAATCACACAAATTTTAAGAAAATTGTTTAATCCAAAATATGGTTCAGAACTGACTCAGAAATGTAATTGAATTTGAATATTTTGTGAACAGTTCAAAAAAGGTTCTTCAAGGTCTTGAAAAACTATTGATTGCGGAAAATGTTGGGACCTTTGTTACGCTCGTTGCATTGCAGCAGTATCAGTGTTGCCACTTCTTCTGTAATTTTACACATTGCGTGTAATTTTGACTTGCTTGTGTAGTCCATGTGAAAATGCATTCATATGTAATGTATGTGTAATTTCAAATTTATATACATTATTGTTTAGTTTGATAAATTTTAGATTTCGAGGATTTCTTTTTTTGTATTAAAAACTTTGAGATTCAGATGATTATTTTATATAAAAACCTTCTAAAATATATTACACATTAGAAATTTTTTTTACAAAATTTTTTCCACCTAAATAACGGCAGACTCTTAAAGAATTGTTCTAGAAAATTCCGTAAATCTTAAGAATTATTTTCAATAGATTTGTCACTCTAATTGTTAGGGCAACTTTATGTAGAAAACTTCAAAAATATTAAAAAGTTTTTATAAACAGAAAACCTGTTAAATTGTAAGGATGTTTTGAATTGAATTGTTTTTGAATTGTCAAAAACATTTTCGTAAAGAAAACCCTCCAAATTCCAAAAACTTTTTCTTATAGAAAAACCTTGTAGATCTCTACGAAAAAAACAGATTTTCATATCCTTTGAGTCATAAAATAGTGTTTAACTCTAAAACCGGCCTAAGGTTTTTCGCAATGAAATGTATACCACTTGTTAGGCACGAAAAATAAACAATATGTTCATCAAAAATGCACTTTATGGGGCGTTCCTAAAAAAAAAAAAATTTTTTTTTTTTTTCTATCTTGAGGGGCCCCGCCCCGATAAACCGGTATGCGTAGGAACATATAAGTGTGGGTACTCATGAAAGGAAATTTCCTCAAGATTTCAAAAATGATATTCATTTTATGATCCATGATACGTAGTGCCTCTAGATCTATTTTAAGTACAAAAATGGGGATTAAGTTTTTTTTTTTAATTTACTGCTCAAATAATGAATTTTACGTGAAAACATGACTTTTTAGTCGCTATCGTTGGCATTACCCGCGTGAAGGTGATTGTACAAAAATTATTGGCTTAAGGTTTTTATCCTTCAGTCCGTCCAAAGCCCGGCTTCTCTGAGTAAAGTTTTCTGCGTGACCGGCCTTCGGCCAGGCTTAGGGTTTTCTCCTATATGATAGGCAGTTTAGTGGCTTCGCTGAGTAAAGTCTTTCGCCGTGACCGACATTCGACCGGTATTAAGGGTTTTCTCCTATGTTATAGGTAATTTAGCGGCTTCCATAAGTAAAGTTTTTCCATTTTGTAATTTTATCAAAAAAAAATTTATTTTGCTGTAATTTCGATGTATATGTAAGTGTTTTCGACAATAGCGCTGCAAGCAAAATTTGTAGAGAGCGCTACGTGTAGATCCTAAAAATATAATTTTTGAAATCCTGAGGAAATTTCCTTTTATTAGAGTACCCCCCATTTGCATGTTACTACGTGTGCCGGTTTATGGGCCCTGGGGTCGCATAGGGCCCGGCAACCTTAACCGAAAATAACTTCTAGGGGGACCATTTACTTTTTTTCTTTTTTGAGAACGCCCCATAAAGTGCAGTTTAGCCAATAGGTTCTTCTACCACGTTTTTTTTTTTTTTTTTTTTTGAGAACGCCCCATAAATTGCAGTTTAGCCAATAGGTTCTTCTACCACGTTTTTTTTTTTCGTTGCATATTTTAGGCGATATGGGTAGAAATAGGTTTAGAGCGAATCTGAAAAACTAATAAAATAAATTAGTTTATGTATAAATTATTCATCTTAACAAGATATAACTACAGTTCAAAAATTTTACTTTTTGCGCTTTTACTTAAGAAGTATGGCTATTTTCATTTTTCGAAAAAAGCGAAATTGAGCGAATACGCACCTAAACTTCAATATATATTGCTTTAACTTAAAACCTTTACTAATACTGCTTTCTGTCAAATTTCATAAAAATCCGTCCACACGTTTTCAAGTTAGGGCGATGTCCTTTATAGGTATCCTTTTAGAATCCTGTATTTTCTATAGCTTTTGTTAAAAGAGTCAGCTTCAATATTACTTTGTGTTTGTATCAACGGTTTCTAGTCAGTATAAATATGTTTTCAAGATTTTTCAAAATTGAGGTCATTTTAAAAAAAGTTATTTTTTGAAATTTTGCGAAATTTTAAATTTAACACTTTCTCGATTCCAAAACTTTGTTATACACATACAAAAAGCTTCTTCACAAAATATTTTGAAAATTTGGTTTTCTTTCGAAATAGCTTAATTTCTTATTAAAAAAAAAGCACTCATTTGATGCACTTATTGCCAATTTATAATACCCCGCCGGGACGCGGACTTGCCGGTTAGAGGGTTAATTGCATGTGTAGTTTGTAATTTTTTTGTGTAGTTTTCACTTACATCATGTGTAATTTTGAATTTCTCTTGTGGCAACACTGAGCTTTTTTATTTTTTTGTATATTTTCATTTTTTCTTGCTTACTTTGGCAAGAATAGAAGTTATTTGTCAAATATGTCAAACAGTCAAGTCAGTCCGTTTTGGCTTCTTTTTTTGCTCAGTATTTAGTAATACGTTCATAAATTAAATGTAATTATTTAAGTTTTAAATGTGGTATGCCTTAAGGTCTACTTAAGATATTAATTTCTCTTTGTCTAGTAAATAAGGGCTTTTTATGTTCGAAATACATACTTTTTGTATGACTTGGTTTGTTTCGAATTAAAAATATGTTCGCCTTTTTAGAAATCTTTTGTCTGTCTACTTTAAGTATGTCAACAATAGCATTAGGTCCGTTTAGTTTTTTGTGTAAAACTACTAGCGCGAAATAAATGCAACCTGTTTTTTAAAAGCTTTTTTTGTAATCTTATTATAAGAAAGTACATACATTGGAGCTTAAAAAGAAACATCTATTGGTAAGTGGGCTAATTATTCGAGTGGACATGTTTTTCAATCATACAGTGGCTTGACATTTTAGTATGGGAACATAACAATGATAATAAAGCAATATTGGATAATAAAGGAGAATATAGAACAACTACAGGATAAAACGAAACCAGAAGAGCCAGTAAATATATTGGGGAGTTGAGTACTTTGTCTGCTCGAAAATTCGCACTTATGATGAGCTTTTCGCAGAGCACAATCTCCTGGCGGAATTAGTGAATGAACTAACACACATTCCCTGTTGTAGTTTCAAAACACTCTCGACCCCCGTTTTCACTTCGCACACTGAACAGTATGGAGTGAGATCGTTTGCACCTCTCGGTAACTCTGTTCACTGTACCATTTTCGCATACTTTTCATACTCTAAACTTACTTCATAGCGTTTCATAAGTATCCACAAAACGCTCTATTTGAATTTATGGAAAGACTCGTTCGGTTCAATTTAACTATTACTAGGCAATTCAATTGGAAACACCGTTACTTGGCCTACAATGTTGATGCAGCTGCGAAGTAGTTATTCATTCCATCAAAGTCCGTTTCAGCTAAGCCCAAACATGTGTTGGTTAAACAAAACAGCAGTCTGATATAGAGAAGATGCAGTCAAAAATTGGTGTACTGATATGCTGTGCCAACAGGCGAGAACTGAATGTGCCAAAGTACTAATACATAAAAAGCTTATACATGAACAGCGTCTACGTGCTAAAGTTCTTGCTGCTCCTCGGGATAGAAATACCTTCTGGTCACTCGGTAAAAGATTATGGTATAACGCTGGATCCTCTATCCCAACTCTTATACAAAATTATCAAATATTCACTGATCCGGTTGATAAAGCCAATTATTCGCAGGAAAAGCACACACAGAGAAATAAAGTGCCAACCGAATTAAAAAGTGTATTTTAATAGTAACAACTTATAAATTCAGTTAAAACAACCATATTTACATTAGATTTCTGAATATTTTGGGTGTTGCAATTAAAATTTAAGTGAATTAACCGAACTTTGTTCTGAAAACTAATGTTCAGTGGTACCAACCGAATGAAATTCGTAGTAACAGAATTTTAGACGTAGTAACCAAATTTCAATTGGCAATTGGATAAATTTTACTCTGTGTGTAATCAACCACTGCCCGAACTCCAAATAGTATCACATACTTTGCCTAAGATATTCTTTCGAGCTCGTGCCGTTAAGAAGATTCTTCGAAATCTCGACGAAAATAAGTCAACGGGCCCGGATGGCTGGTACTGAAACAGTGCCCTTGGACGTAATCCATTGACAAGCCTCTTTAGCACGTTAGAAATCCTCGAAGAGGCTTTGGCTAGTAACCCTGATAATTACCCCCCAATTGCAATATTCTCTGCGCTCTCGAAGGTTATGGAGAGCATGGTTATTTACACAGTAAGTACGTGAAATTGACACACCAAAACCCAGAGACACGTAAACTTAATTTTGGTTCTTAGAATCCAGTGGTATACTCTGTTTCGAAATATTAGGTCAAAATAAAGATATTTAATTTTTACGTTCGCATTGAATCAAGCATTTTTTTGGTTACATTTTAAGTTAAAGACTACTTTATTTATTATTTATTTGCTGAAACTCAACTCAAACAATGATGGCCGTCCATTTTTAGTCGCATAAAATTCATTTATACACAATTCGAAATGTGACAGTATAACATTTACCTTAGACTGCCCTGTGTTAGTTCAGTTCCATATGCTTCGAAACTTTAAATTTCATAAGAAAACATCGCCTGAAAATGGACCGCCATCATTGTTTGAGTTGAGTTTCGACAAATAAACAATAAATAAGGTCATTTAAAAAAAGAGATTTCGATATCTTTTCGGGAAATACAGTCAAAAAAATCGCTTGAGACAATGCTAAATACTAAACCTAATCTTTTAAAACGGAGTAACTATACCAGTGGACTATACCACGACCTAAAATTAAGTTTACGTGTCCAGGGGTTTTGGTGTATCATTTGAAAAGTTTAAATTTTATTTACAGTGTTACCATCTTGTTAATTATCATGAATCTAACTCACTTTTGAAAGATCGACAGTATGGCTTTCGTATAAGTCGTTTCACGGGAATAGCGTTTCACGTTTCATAGCGTTGAAATCCGTACATTCACAAATTTGGTGATTAGTTGCTCTAAATTAAATTAGTTGCTCTAAATAATTCCAAGATGTTCGATCGTGTTTGGCATAAAGTACTCCTGGCAAGGTCGATTTATATAGTTTTCTCAGAGATTGCACTATTAGTTATAGATGGGATCTCATCCGATGAATTTCAGTTAAATTCAGGGGTACCGCAAGGTTCCCTTCTTAAACCTTCACTTTTTCATATCTATCTAAACGACTCTCTCTTTTTAACTTCCAATCCTATCTAATCATTTGCAGAAGACAGGAACATTTTAAATTAATTTTTATTCAAACACAGAACAAGCCTTGTGGAGGTTGGTGGGAAACGGTCATATTCCTTGGTAAAGGCAGTTTTTGCTCTGTTACTGGTGTCTAGAATCGGTGGAACTTCCATATAAACAGGAACCAACTTAACACAACAACAGCAGAAAATCAACAACTGCAGAAACCCAACAATCGTAGAACCACCAAAATTCGCCAAACGCTACCATTGTTCTTTCTCCTTCACGTATTTCTTACCAATACTACCATGGGAAATGTTTGGCTAAGATAAGAGAGGTTATCCCAGAGCCCGTGTTTTTGTCGTAACACGTTAGTGGTCAATCGTTCAGTGGATCGCACAACGCATTGCAGAGAGAATTGGTTTAAATAGTCGAACCACCCGTATGTGGAATAAACTCCCTGCAGACGTTTTCCCTGACACTTTCAATTTATATAAATTCAAGTTAAATACCCATTTTTTTTAATCAAGGGTTTTTCGGCAGAATTGCTGTAGTACGCATTACTTAATGTCATTTAGTGACTGAAGAATTTCCTTGGGTGTAGTTATAATCCAACAAGAACTACCCTTATATGATTTTTTTAAAATTCGTTACAGAGCGTCTACAAAATTCTAAACAAGATTTATCTGCATTTTATCGGGGCTGTTCACATAGTTTCGAATTCACATACAAAAGTTCATTTCGAAGTTTTCAGATATAATGTGATTAACATACGAATACGTCTTTTAGTTTTACTTCGTGGATTATATATATAATAATCTATTTTAAAGTGTATAAATTACATTTTTTTTTTTTTTTTGCGGAACAACAAATTCCAGACATTTTAAATTCTGTGTGATCTTACAAATACACTGTAATTAAAAAATTTGAAAACTCAGACCAAGGCAGTATTTTCTTAAATAATTAAATTTATCTTTTACACTTCTTTCACGCAGGGAAATGAGTATCATATTATGATAGTTTAAGAGGATCATGTTATGATTGCAATACCTAACAATCATAATATGATTGTAGTAATCATCCTAATGACCCTGAAGTCGTATTCGGTAATCATAATATGATAAGCCAGAATCATATTTGTGATAATTAGGATGATAATATGATAATTTTTTTGTCCCCAAACATGTTTAACCACATTTTTACTAAAGAGAATTTTAAAACTGAGCCAAATGGACTTCAATTAGTGGATTATTTTAAAATACATAATCAAATGTTAACATTCCATAAATTGTTTACTACTCACACATTAATTTTAAACCAGGAGTTACCAATGTACATACCTGAAAATAAAGAAAAACATATATTAACATTTTACCGTAAATATTTTGTATAATATTTTGAATTAAATGAGGTTAAAACATTATTTTAATGTTTTAAAATAATGATTGTAGATATTTTAATACACTATAATTCAATACTTTAAGAGTAATCTTAAATGCATAAATGTGTACAAAACTGAATATCATGTAAATCCAATAAACTAAAAGGTAGATTAAATAAGTACTGACATGAACAAACATGCATCAATTACAACATGGAATTAAACACAATATACAAACATATATGGACTAGGGGTATAATTACCAAGTCAGAAACTGCAGTGGTACAAAAAATCAAGCACTGGCTAACCGAGGAATTGTAAATAAATATAAATATAATAAATATATTACTGGCAGAACAGTTGTTTAAGACGTTTTACCAGAGTTTCCAAAAAGCACTTTGCCAGTATTTGTTTACAATAACTTCAGTGGTCCAGAAAAAAAACAAGGATGTCCGAGTAAAAAAAAAATATATAACGATATATTCTTTAATATAAAAATATATGATCATATAAAGTAGCATATGTATCAATATATAATAATACTTTCAAAATGTTTTACCAAAAAAATGCATGTATAAGCCCATCCAATCATGTATAAAAAAATATATATGATAATACATGGTTGATAAATTTGATTAAATTTTTATAAAATCAGATATAACCCAATACATAATTATAATTAATACAAACATCAAAAACGTCTTCTGTTATTTTAGACATCCAAATATATATAATCCTGGCTCACAACTGTAATGTTAAGCCAAATATAGATATGTAAACATTTTTGTAAATATATTTTATGTTATGCATTCATTATAATAAATATCTATTAAATAAATAAAATAAATAAATAATAATAAATATATATAATCCAAAAAAAATTTCCTAAGTCAGTCTCTATGTAACTATATATAATTAAAAAATCGCAAAATATTGTACGAAAATAGTTTAGTTTTCGAAATCGATTTCCGTTACAAATAATCCCTCCAGCTATTTTTATTAGAACAGATTACCTATGAACATGTTTCTAGAACAGATTCCTGGGAGTTTAATTGTAAGGTTTCACTGTCCCAGAACCAGTTCTATAACTGGTTCTAAAGCAACTTGATCTAGTTTGGCGGTAAAGAACCTATTACAAATAGGACAAACTCCATATAAAAAGAATCGGTTGTAAAACAGAAATTATAAGCTATTATAATACAGTATTGAAGCTATTCTGCAACCTGTTATTTGGATTTTACTGGTCCATTTTAATATTGACCAAAATTTTGTTTAATTAAATTAACAATTTCGTTTAAAAAGGAAAATTTGATGTCCTAAGAACATATAAATAAAATTTAAATTATTTACAAATTTTAATCACACATTTTGTTTTTTGAACCCGTTTATGGAGGTCAAATATATGTAACTTAAAATCTTTTAATTTAGATATATTTGGAGTATTATGTATCTCATTATATCTAATTGTATCAAATATAATATAATTAGATGTAATTATATCGGGACAAAACTCAATTAAATAGTTTTTCATTAAATTGTATCTATTTAAATATAATTAGATCCAAAGTGATACAATTTAATAGAACCATTTTTCGGGTCAAATTATATCCTCTTATATTTGCAGAAAATATCTCATCATATATAATTTTATATAAACTTTTTTACTCGGATTGGCTAGAACCACTATGCCAACGTTGACAAAAAGTGTATTAACAGAGATATCCAGTAAGAAATTGCCAACGGCTCTAAAGTCTAACAACTGGTAGAGCATTTATTTTATAAAAATTATAATGTTTATATTAAAAAAGTTTGTAGTCCAAATTCGATCAAGACTCCAGACATAATTTTTGAGTAATTTTTTTACACTTTTTAATTTTTTTTTTTATTATAAAATTGATTTTTATGTTTCTAGAAAAGCTCTTTTAAGAACCACTTTTTTTGTTTTTCTGACTGGGTACTGGTCTGTGACTATTACCTAACAATAGCACCTGCGTTAGGTGAAACAACCCTAAAAGCAGGAGACATATTATCTAAGAGAAACGAAATCGTTTTGTTCAAAACGATACCCTAAACAATACGTTTTACTAATCGATCTAAAATTGTTGTTTTTTTTACCAAAATTTTTAAAATTTTTTTAAAATTTGTATGTAATATGGTTAAAATTTAACTTTGAAAAGTAGACGTTAATCGTCGATCGTGCTACTGAATGCCTAGCCAGGGCACCTTGCGGGTAAACCTAATTTGGGTGCGTTGAAGTGCTTGCCCTTTTTCTTTGTTAGATCTTAAAAAAGATATTTGAATTTAAAAATTATGATTCCCAGAGCTCAAATTACGATTTTACAGATTTTCACCCAAATTATTCGTACTCTCCCAAGTAGCTTTTTGCTAAAAAGTTATAAAAAATCGGTTCAGTGGCTCAAAAGTTGTGATTAAAAACATGAGGACACCTCTAAAATCTTCATACGAAATGGTACATTTTAGCAAAGCATAAAACCACTGTTTTGCAAAAAAAAAAAAATTACACAAAAAATTAAATTTAATTGTTTTAAAGATTTGAATTTCTTTAAGTAACTTCTTTTGTCAAAAACGGCCCTCCACCTCTCCATAAATGTATCCACTTATAAAATGTTTAGATACATATCAATCAATTTATATATGTAAGTAAACATCATAAAAATGTTGTGTATTTAACTTGTATGCAACATAATCGAAAATAAATACTTTAAGCTTTTAAAGATAAAATCCTTTAACACCCAGACTCTGCGTTTGTTAAAGCCGAAAAAGATAAAGTCAATGAATTCAAATGAAGATATAACAGTTTAGAAACAAAATGTACGAACATCAAACAAATCACCCTATTTCTTTGCATATTAAAAAAAATATAAAAAATTTAGAATAAATTGAAAGACGGCAGGCAGGAAGGAAGAAGGCATACTTTTGTAACTCACCACCCACGGGAGACAGAATTAATATTTCGAACTTAACTGCAAATGCATGCAAATAGAAAAATACAGAAAAATAAATTTCAAAATACACATGATGATGATAATGATGAGAATATTAACTGAGAAAAACAAATCTAAAATGTTTATATTACAGACCCGACGAAAAAAGTTTATATATAGTCATATACTTATAGCTTGATGTAATTGTATATGACTATATATGTGGCCTTATGTAACGATACCATATTACAATTCATATTTAATTTTACGAAAATTGTAAATACAGCGCTATATATAATCATACATAATGTTATATATAAGTTGATCTTTTTTATCTCATCATATATAATTCCATGTATAAATATATAAATTGTCCGAAAAATAACTTTTTTTTTGAAAATGCTATAAAAAAAAAACTACTGAATATTTTCTCAAATTTCTTTTTTATTTGAAAGTACAATCCTTCCGATTAATAATGGAAAATAATTTCATTCAAATGGCTGCCTCGGCTGGCCATGCAGTACCCTACACGATCGGTCCAATTTTTAAGCACATTATCGATTTTGTGTAGCTGTATTTCCTCCTCTTCAATTTGTGTGAACAAAAATTCGTTCAACATGGCCCGACAACGATCGACATTGACTGTAACGGTCACTCCTTGCTCATTTTCGAAGAAAAATGCCCCAATTATGCATCTGGACCAAAATCCGCACCAAACAGTGACTCGTTTTGGGTGTATCGGCAACACATTCTGCAACATTACCATGATTTTCAGAGTAATGTCGCAATATTTCCCAGCGTTGTTCAAGCGTATACACAACCATATTCGTTCAGCGGAAGGATAAAACTAATTATCTGTCAAATCAGACATGAGCTAAGTGTTACCATTCACGAAATAAACACTAGTTGAAAAAAAAAACTTAGATGCGGACCCTCTACATGTATAAGAATATATGATATAATAAAACCAAACAAATTCTATCACTTTTGTATATAATAATCAGAGGTGACAAATATGCTGTTTTAGCTTTTTGTGCCATTTTTTTTTGGCAGTTTTTTTGAAATTTTTATTGATATTTGGCCTTATTTAGACTTATTTTTATTTCTCAGTTTTGGATTTAAAAACATCTTTTTCGTACGATTTTTTAGCTTTAAAATGTCCGATTTAAAAAGTCATATCAATTTCTATGTGACGATATGTGTGATCTTACTAAATTTCATTTGAAATACGGGCCCATATAATTGTATCTATTTGTACGGCTTTTGATACAATTAGATACATAACCATGCAGGAAGTGAAGGGTCGATTAATCTAAAGTGACAACTTGTTATATATGACGTCACGAAACTGGGGAAACCAAAAATTGCGGTGTACAAAAATACAATTACGTGACTATAGAATTGTGACCAAAACATTGTCTGGTTGGTACCAGACATATTATGTAACTGGAGAAAAAGTAACATAATATTAAAGTGTACTACTGAATGCCTTTGCAGTTGAAGTTGTTACTGGTCAATGAAGTGGTTCAAAACCGTTAGCAGTGGAATGAAAAACATGGCAATTAGTGCCAAAGAATTCCGTCCCTTGTCTGCTACAAATCGGCCATAACACTGAATGAATTTTATCTGTACCGACTTTGTGACATTAGAATGAAGACGTAACACTGCATTGGTTCAATAGAACTGAATACGGAACTATTTAGATGGTGACCAGGGTTTGTCTGATATGGCGTGGTGGTTTTAAAACTCGTTTGGCGAATTAATTGGCAACGGGCGATTTTTAGGGAAATTTTTCGAGTGAATGGCGATTTTCTTGGCGATTTAACACATAAAACATCGCTACTATTAAACTAGAAATTATCACCAGAATGTGATTTTTTTGCTCAACTTATCCAAAAACTTCAAACATCTTACAAAAATATAAATTAAAATACAAAATCTTCGCATATTACTTTCGAAATATCTAGTTAGGATATTTATAAGTTTTTGGTAACGATTTATGTGTAAGTAAAGGGTGGTTAAATTGTAAGGGCCGATGTTGAATGTGAACCACACCTAAACGCCAAGTTTTTTTCTGAATTTTATTTGACATTTCTCTATTTCAGACTTACTCAATTTGAACCATGGAGAGATACACAATCCAACAACGTGTTAAAGTTATCCAGACTTATTATGAAAATGGGCGTTCAAATCAAAATGCATATCGTGCACTTCGTGATTTTTTTGGTCAATTGATCGTCCAAATGTGCGTACAATCGCAAAAATCGTGGAAAATTCGAGCAAAACCGGGTCTGTAGAAGATGTGAGAACACCAGTGCATGCTCGTACAGCTCGTACTGCAGAAAATATGCTGCTGTTCGCGATAGTGTGGCTGAAGAGCCATCCATCTCAACTCGTCGTCGTGCCCAACAATTGCACCTCTCACGCTCGTCGTTGATGAACATTATGCATAAAGACTTGCATTTACACGCTTACAAGGTGCAATTGGCTCAAGAACTAAAGCCTCTTGACCATTCCAAACGTCGTGAATGGGCAGAATGGTGGCAAGAAATGGCAACAGTGGATGATCAATTTTCGAAGAAAATCATCTTCAGTAATGAGGCACATTTTCACCTCAGTGGATTCGTCAATAAACAGAATTGCCGCATTTGGGCGAATGAGAATCCAAGAGTGATTGTCGAAAAATCAATGCACCCACAAAGAGTGACTGTTTGGTGCGGTTTATGGGCTGGGCGGCATCATCGGGCCGTATTTTTTTCCAAAATGAGGGCCGGTCAGGCAGTTACTGTGAATGGTGTTCGCTATCGTGAGATGATAACGAACTTTTATGGCCCGAATTGGAAGATATGGATGTGGACGATATGTGGTTTCAGCAGGACGGTGCCACTTGCCACACAGCTAACGAAACAATGGCTCTTTTGCGCAACAAATTCAATGGTCGTGTTATCTCACGTAATGGCGATGTCAATTGGCCGCCAAGATCATGTGATTTGACACCGTTGGACTTTTTTCTTTGGGGTTATTTGAAAGAAAAGGTGTACGTCGATAAGCCAGCAACAATTCAAGAGCTAAAGGATGAGATAATTCGGCACATTAACGGCATAGAACCTCCATTATGCCTCAGCGTCATCGAAAATTTGGACCATCGGATATAGGTGTGCCGCCGCACTGTGCTTCGTTCCCCATATAACGAAGGGGACCAAAAATAGAAGGAGTAGTCAGATATTTTTGAAATTTGGTACACTAGCATAAAATAGCTTAGTTAAGAAAAATAAGAAGTTTTGGAAAAATCGGCGCTAGGACACGCCTACCTCCCATGTGTCCTGAAATTGAAAAATATAATTTTAAGCTTCAATAATGCCCACAAAATTACAAAGAGTGGTCATGCTGATACACATGCAACTAGCAACGTGTGTGTAAATTTTATTTAAATCGGACTAAGGACTAAAGGTCCTGGCTATATATCCTTTTCTTAAAAACGCTACACATTCCTAAAAAAATTGTCTGATCGTAATAAATTTTGGTATGTAAATTGATATTTGCAAGATATATATTTGTGCCAAATTTGGGTAGAATCGGATTATCAATGTGGAAAAATACAAAAACATCATTATTGAAAAATAGGATAAACCGGTTAAAATGCTCTTGCAAAAATAAAAACTATAAGGATATTTGAAAGATAACATAAATGAAAAAATTAA
>CM037853.1:195224456-195242420 GCA_021234595.1 Delia radicum
ATGCCAACTGCAGCTGGCATAACTAGTCTATTTAAAAATCCTGTAAATACATGTTAAAAATAACATAAAGTAAAATAATTATGAAAAATAAATATCTTATATTACCTTTTCATCTTGTTCCCAGTTAACTGATCTTTTTAATAACTTCTTATCAGATTTTTCCGCTTTTACCAGTTTTAAGATTTTTTTTTTCCATTATTTTAAGCACAATTTTTTTTTGTGGGAAAAACACAATTGCAAACGTCAAAAATCAGAGTTGTTTGCAAAAAAGGGACCACCTAGAGAACTACACTGTGGCATCATAGAAACTTAGGGTTGATTTTTTAAATTTAAGATGACAGATTAAAATGTGTTATGAATAAACTCTATGCTAACGGCTCTATGCAATAAGTCCCAGGTGCAAAAGTTCCCAGTGAAAAAGCTTCCAATGAAATAAATTCTAAAAAATTAAGTAAGTCCCGTCTCGAAAAAGTGAAATAAATTCTAAAAAATGAAATAATTTCCAAAACAAAAATGAAACAAATCCTAGGTTTTGGTTGTTATTTCACCATGAAATAATTTCCAAAGTATAAAAATGAAATAACTCCCAAAAATAGTCCAAGCAACACAAATGAAGTAAGGGCGTACCGGTTTATGCCTCAAAGTCGTATTGGCCAAAAACCAAAATGACATATAACATATGTTATAACGACCAAATCAATGACAGAAAATCCAAAACTTTTTTTTGGTTGCTATGGCATTTTATTTTGAAAAACTTTTTTTTTTGGGCGTCTTAAAAATATAAGATTTCAACGGATTCGACATCTGATCTGAAAAACAAGTTCTTCTCGGTGGCGGCCTTCGGCCGCTCTTAGGGGTTTTTTTCGTCCGTAGAAACGCGGCAGGCGGCTTCGCGAAATAAAGTTTTTTTTGCGTGCGACACAAAAGACGTTATGTCTAATGACATTTAAACAAAAAAAAAATATGATTTTGGGCAATAACTTCTTTTTTTTACCGTCAAAGCGCCCAAATTTATTTTGGCCAATAAAAAAAACCGTCATAGCGCAAAGCAAAAAATTTTATTTCGTCCAAATCAATGTCGTATTGCCCAAAAACTTTACATAGTATTTTTTTGCGCTAAACGAAATAACTTCTAAAAAAATTAAATAACTGAACTGGGTATTATTTCATTTGAAATTACTCCCAAATTTGTACGAAAAATTTTTGGGACTTATGTATTTCATTTTTTTTTTGGGACTTTTTCACCTGGGAGTTATTGCACGGAGCCTATGCTAACAAGCTTCCAAGCAAAAAATGCATTCTAGTAAGCAACTCGTTGGTTGCGATGTATAAGTAACTGTTAACTTTAACTATGAATATGGGTGTAAGAGTTTTCGATGGTTTTTATTGCAGTTTTATGTCTTTTTGCACAAAGTATCATAAGTTAAACTTTAGCGTTTTGTATGATCGAAAAAGTACCATAAATAGTACCAAAAGTACCAAGTTGGCATCACTGGCTGATTATTTGTTTTTCTAAGTAAGTGCCTTAACATATGCTAAACAAAATTACGGAATTAAAGTAATGCTTTTAGAAAGGTGTCCCTATTTTCACGTTGAAATCCCCAAAAATTGGATTCTTCAGCACATAAATGGGAATTTATCATGGAAATGTCATTACCATTAGATGATACGAATGAAAATGAAAAAACATTCATTATCATTCAATGATAATGAAGTATTTTACATTAGAAAAAACTTTATTAATGATATTGAAATCACACTAATGCATAAAAAAATAATTACAATTGTTAAAAAAAACCATTGTTTACAAAAAATCCTTTGTTAAAAACAGGGTTGGAAAGTAAACATACATATTTTTTAAAGAATTTTTTTAAATTCGAAGCGATATGGAATAAAACAAGCAACGAGTGGAATTGGTGTGCTTCATATTGGGAACAAAATTTAATGGAACGGAGAATAAGTGTGATTAAAAAACTAAACATGAAGAACGATATGGAATTTGGAACGAGTGGATATGGAACATTAATTACATGTAACAAAATTGTAATGAACTGGGAACGATCTTTTTTTTTTATCGCAGTATCTAAATTTATATTAAAAATTAAAAAAAAACAAATCACCCTGTGGCCGCTTTGTAGAAAATAGAATCCTGGGGATATTTCCGGACCTAGCGCATTTGTATAAGTAGTGTGTATTAATACTCCTGGGGAGCAAAATTTTTTGTCTGTTTTGCCCTATATCGTTTAATTTTGGAGGGTACCGGTCATTAATAATAAAACTAAGCGATATATCGAAAAACGGACAAAATTTTGCAGAACTTGACGTACGTAACACATACCGATATTTGTGTTAAGTGCTCCGAATCCACTTGTTCCAAGCTAACTGACACATCGTTTCATTTTGGACCATTTTTCAATTTTCAGAATGTTCAATTTTAGCTTACTTTCGGAGATATCAGTCATTTTATAAAATGGCTTATATCTCGAAAACTAAGCGAAATATCGAAAAACGGACAACATTTTTAAATATCCTTTCCATATTCCATATCCATATTTCTTTCCATATCCATATTCCCTTCCATATCGTTTCATTTTGAACTAATGTTACATTCTATTATCGGAGTGTGTATATTTGAATTTTCACGTCAGACCTTGCCTATTTGTATTATTAGGGTTAATGAATACTCCTGAGGAGCAAACATTTTGTCCGTTTTGTGTTCCAATTTCACTCGTTCCATTTCGTTCTGCTTTACTCTCTAATAATCATTATAAACATTAAGTTTACAAATACACATTTAATCTTTATTAAATTTAAACAATAATTTTATTTTTGAACATTTTTGTAAATTTTAAAGAAATTTTTCTGATGTTTTGAAGGGGTACGGGAACTCTGAGATGGATTTTTATGTGCAACATAAAATGGGATATGAAATGGAATAGGATATAAATATGAATAGGATATGAAACATACAAATTTTTATAATTCACTACTCAAGATTTCTAGGCTACTAAAAAATATTATACGTGGATCAAATTATTACAAATTATTTACTTTTGATGATCTTAAAATGCAAAAATTCTGAATTTTAATTAAAACTTCTTTAACTTCAGTAAAAGTATGGGTGTGAAATTTGGAATTTTTCATTTTAAGGTCATCAAAGTGACCGTTTAACAAACAATTTTTATATCGAATAAAATCTGAAAAACACTTATATAAAATTTACAAAAAAAAAAATTCGGAAAATTCTTTTAAAATCATATAAAGGTAGTTTGTCGTGTTTGGCTGTTTTCTTAAGATTTTCGTGCTTTAAAAAAAGTTTTTGACTTTGTTGTTTTTTAAGTGTTTTTCGCATATTTTGATAAAAAATTAAATTAAATTTTAAAAATTTAATTTTAAAAAAATAAATTAATTTTATATTAAATTAAATTAAAATTATTTTCGATAAAAAAGTTTGAGCATATTTTAGTACTTTTTAGAACAAAAGTATATATTTTTAGCATATTTTAGCGATTTTCTTTATTTACTTTTTAGTTCTCGAACAATTTTATGTTCTAAGAAAAAATATTTTTTTGGGTTTTCAATACTGAAATAACTTCCGAAAAGTTTAAACCATTTTTGCAAATTAAAATTTCTTGTTTTAAGACTGTACCGATTTAGCTATATTCAATCTTTTATTCCATTTTCTGTTGGCAATTAAAATAAATTTCCCAAGGTTATTCCAATTATAGCGAAAAATAACTTTTAAAATATGAACTCTTGAAGAAAATGTGTGTTTTATGAGCAAATTTTCCATTTTTAGTGCATTTTTTATGAGCTAAAAATTGATTTTTTGGAGCATATTGACGGTTGCTGTGGTTGTTATACATTTTAAGACGTAATTTCGACACTTTTGATGATACAAATTTGAAAATAAACAATACTTTTTTGTTCCGAAAATCTTAGGGTACTTTGATTCTAGTAAACCGAATTTTAAAATTTTTCTACCAAAATTATTAAAAAAAATGTTAAAGACTTTTAAACTTTTTCTTTATCATTCCGAAAGAAGATTTACAACATTTATGTAAAATTTTACCTTCTTCGGATTAAAGTACATATCTTAATAGCGATCATAATACGATATAATATACGATACGATCAATATACGATATTTGACAATATTTAAGAAAAAGTCCTGATTTAGGCGACCAACAAAAATTTGAATGCGCAAAACCTTTTTAATTTAACCATGATTTGAAATTACAAACAGTGTTATTTTAAAGTTATTTTGTGTCGTATTATATTTTATATATAACCCTCTCAAAAACTAGTCCATAAAAATAAATAAGTTTGGGCAAGACATAACTCTTACCAAGACATAACTACTTTCTTTTTCAAAAAAAAACCAAATTGAACAAAAATTCACCTTAACTTCAACATATATTGATTAAATTTTAACGCTTTGCTAACGTAATACAACCTTTCTGCCAAATTTCATAAAATTCGCCCGTACGTTTTCAAGTTAAGACGATATCCTTTACAGTTATCCTTTTGGAATCCTGTATGTCCTGATACCAAAATTTTGTAAGTTTAAGCTTCGATCTTGCTTTGTGTTAAGTATCAATGGCTTCCCGTAAACATGAATATATTTTCAATATTTTGAAAATTGTGTTCATTTCAAAATATTTATTTTTTGAATTTTTACAAAAATTTTAA
Source organism: Delia radicum (assembly GCA_021234595.1). NCBI lineage: Eukaryota > Metazoa > Arthropoda > Insecta > Diptera > Anthomyiidae > Delia > Delia radicum. The sequence goes on from CM037853.1 coordinate 195,229,149, forward strand.
TGTTAACGCTTTCTCGCTTCCAAACCGTACCATGTACACAAAAAATTACTGCCTAAAATATTTTGTAAATTTGGGTTTCTATCATTATAGCTTAAATTCTTATTATAAATCAATCATTTGGCGCACTTATGGACAATTTTAAATACCCCGCCATTGGAGTCGGGTTTGCCGATTGGAGGGTTAAAGAAAAATACTTAAATTTTTTAAATTTAAAAGTCCAAGGCATATCCTAGTGGCCATGGTGATAAAATGGGCAACAAAGTTGCGTTCATGTTTTTGGTCAACTTTTTTTCATTTGGAGTCACTTCTCTTAAATATTTACTTTTTTAAGAGCGATATTGCAAGTACATTGTTTTGTGACAACAGTTAACTCCTAAAATGTAAACGGAGTAAATCAATATCAGTAAACGATAAATTTTTGGTTTGCTTTCATTGACATTCTAATGTCACGTTCGTCACCGCAGAACTACATTTATTCTCATATCTGGCTGGTAGCAAGTTTTTGAAAATTGTAATTTAAATTAAGTTTATTATGAAACATTTAATTTTAAAACAAGCTGGGTCACATCTTGTTGAGCTAAGTTTATATAAAATGTCAAACCTTGTCACATCACCAGGAAAACATTTAATCTAAGTGGTAAAATATCGTTATATAAAATTATATATGTTTTACGTAAATGGAATCCTTAGCTGATTAGAGGAAGGAAAACGAACGACGGTGTAGAAAACTATCAAAGCAGATTAATTTATGTCACCAATAAAATTTTATATATTCTACTAATAACACAGGCCAACAAAATCTGAAAAAGCAAGACCCTGAGACTAGAATATATTTTTTTAAAGTTTTGATATGAACTGCAATTTCCATCATTTTATATTTTAGAGATATCTTACCCTAACGTTTTAAGAAACTCGGGTTTTCTCTATATTCGGGACGTTATAATATCGCGAATTTAGCTTTATTCACAAAACTTTGTATGTCCTCTAAAAGTCCCATCTAGTACCATGGTAGGAAATCATGTTGGCTTGTCGAATTGAAATAATTTAATTTGCACGGTGTCCATTGCAATTCTCAAAAATAAATGCACCACATAGAATTTATATTATTTTTTCATATTATAAATAATAAAATATATTTTTTTTAATAGTTGCTTAAATTTACCTAATAGGAAATTTTTGTCACATCACACTACGTAACGTCACGTTTCACACTATGAGTTGTAGCCAAAAATCAAAAGAAGTTTTATTAATTCCAAATAACATTAAAATAAGTTTTTGTGAAAGACGAAAGAAATATCTTCTTTTTTTTCATATCACGTTAGCCTCTTTCATTACTTGTATTTTGGAGCCAACCCAATTTCCCGTGAATCACACAAAATTCTGCATTCGTGTCCATCTCTACTCTATACCGTTTTTGTCGTCTCAAACAAGTGTTCTGCCAGTTATTAAATTACAGTTCATAGGTTAGACAGTGGTATGACAGTGCTTGATTTTTTGTACCACTTTCTGTTTCTGACTGGGTAGTTGTACCATTATTGGTTCTTTATATATTACCACGTGATGGACAAATACTTATAAAAATAGCTTTTTCGGGTACTTTTGAAACAAAAACCTCCCACATGATGTGCATTTTTTCTATTAAAGTTGCATTAGTTTACCAAAATTACTGCACAACATTTTTTAGAATACTTTTCGAGTAATTTGCTCGGTGTTTTGCGAAAGTTGATGCACATATTGCGAAACTCAAATTTAAAAGCTTTTGTGTGGTTTAAGACCGATAAGCATCGTTAGAGTTTAGTTATTTTAAAATTTTATCAAAATATAATAATTGTAAAACTGTTTCGATCCCGTTTCAAATACATGTGTTTTAACTAACTTTCAACTTTAAAAGCTGGGCACACTATTTATTTTATTATATTTTCTAATAATTTATTTTGTTATATTTTCTTGATGGCTTGGTGTGTTGCCATTACAAAAATGTATTTACATTTACCAATTTCTTAAAGTTTTTTTCTTATTTTCTATTTATTTTTGACAAAAAAAAATAATAATTCCGAACCATTGTGCAACGTTCTAAAGTAGACAATTTACGACCACGAATATAAACTTTTCTAGAAGTAAATAACTGCACACACGATTACCCAGCCAGACGAATGCCAATCGACACAATACTGGCAAAGAGTCGGTTATGCGTTGGCAGAAAGTGGGATTAACAGACTTGATACTACTCTCCTGTTACCTATTGATAACAGAGCAGTGGTTTGCTAATACTATTTTTTTGAACGGTTGGCAATTTCTACCTGGGTATGTGCCAATGTGAATACGAATTTATGTAAAAAATACTATAAACCAAAATTGGAAAAAATAATCTTTGTTGTATGGGAAACGGAAATAAAACTAGTTTATCACAGCAAGCATCAAATGTTTGACACAAGTGACACCACATTTACTAATCACAGAAAGCGTATGTGTGTGTGTGTGGTGGCTGTGTGTGTTCATGTCTCATGTATGTAAACACAATAGGAATGATCAAGTTATCTATAAAATAGTACTTTTAGTACACTCAGGGAACTTCTGCTTTAAAAATATGTAGTTGTTTGGGTTGTAATACAGTTTCATTATTTTTAATGTAAATGTAAGTCATTTGTAGAACAAATAAAATTTTAACTAACATTGTAGTTCATTTAAAAAAAACAACTCACATCAAATGACTGTTTTATGATTTTACATTCATTTTTTACAGTTGTTTTTTGTTATTTAAAAAAATAAAAAAAAAAAATTTTGGTTTATTTTTTACTACCATGTGGTTCATTTTTACTACAATGTTAGTCATTTTTTGAACATTAAAAAACAAATGACAATGTTAGTTGAATTTAATGAAATGTAAGTCGTTCCTTTTTTTAAATGAAATTTCATTTGTTTTTGACTACAATTGCAGTCGTCTTTACCAACATAATTTCCTAAGTGTACTATTCCAAATCAAAAAATAAAGTCATTAGTTTCAGGGCCACTATAATGATGTATAAAGTAAAAATTTTCCAATTCTAAACCATGATAACTTCAGCTTGTCAGATAGGTATTCAAAATACCTTTCATTTGATACGCACTTCAATTATCATGAAATTTACATATTTGTTGCTCAAATTTCATATGAAATACAAAAGTAATTGTTGTGCTACCCAGAAACTCATTTATCATCCCTGTTGCAAGGATAAGTGGAATGATTCTGTCAAAACTGTAAAGTATATTTAACAATAAGCTTTTATGACCACTGAAATGTAAATAGAATAAGTTGGAAAATGTGATTATTAAATTTAGTTTATCTATGTATTTTATTTTTACAACACTTTAACCGACATACGGACAGACAGGCAAACAAACTAACAAACAAATAAATTGTGTGCGTGTGTTAAAATAACTGTATGGGATTTTATTAATGTACCTTGTCGGAAAGGTAACAGATTTAAGGATATGTCACGTGACTCATTCAGACAGGCTACTTTCATTGAAAGAGACTGCCCAGTAAAAAACCGACAAACGGTCCACCGCTGGCAAGGCACTTTAACAGGTGGTACTAGTGCTGGCAACAAGTGCTTTCCCAAAATAATAACATCGTGAGACAAAAGGTCCGTCTGGGTAAACAAATTTGCATACGTTGGCAAAATGTTGGTCAGATCATAAAATAGGTGGTCTAAAAAGAGATTTTCCAAATAAAATTAAAAAAAAAACCTTTCCGTTTATAATTTGTTAAGTGCAGTAAAAATTACAAAATAAGAGATAGTAAGGACAAATTTACAAAAAAATTGAACTAACGGAAAATTTGTAACAGCTGGTTTTAAATACCAAATATTAAAAAAAAAAAATGTAATAGTTAATTGAAATGGTCGACCAGAAATCGTTAATTCTTTAATATTTTTCACTTAAATCCATAAACAATTATAATTTAATTTAATATTTGTTTTTGTTTACTAAAAATACAAGCAAATTCTGTATTTGTATCTTCTTACAAATTTTTACTGGCAAAAATGTATCCAGTAAAAACTTGTAAGGTCTTTGGCATCAAACTGTCACTTTACCATCTCTTTTTTGCTATTTTTTACTGAGTATTTGTGCAAACGAATACCTTCCCCCTTTGAGCAAATTTGTAAAAATTTTTGTGTTATCGAACAAACTTAATAATTGATAGTTTTAAACGAAAGTGAATGATAACTGCTGGGTAACCGTTGGTTGCCCAAATATGTTTGCACTGACATTAGATTTGCTTTAAACAACTTGCGAACGTTGGAAAAGGAAAAAAAAATTGTCTTAAAAGAGCCTTCCCAGAAACAAACAAATTAATTATATATTAAAAAAATATTGAAAAGTATTAAAAATCACAAAAAAATGTATGCCTGAAACCGGGATTGAACTCGGAACCTTCCGACTAAAAACTCTTTTAAACAAAGCATCATATTTTTTATAAAATAAGTGGTCTGTCAGTGGTTAGACTTTTGAGCCGTTGGTAATTTTGATCGGTTAGCACTGGGAACACACTTATGATCAATGTTGGCATAGTACTCTCAGCCAATTCTTTGCCAAAGTTTTTTTTTTTTTTGGTAGACCACTGAAATTTTTGTAAAACAATTACTGGCATAACGCTTTTTGGAAAAGCTGGTAAAAACGTATAAAAGAAGTGTATTTACAATACTTCGTTTCGATAGTGGTATGCCAGTGCTTTATTTTTGGTACCACTGGCAGTTTATGACTGGGTGCTTACTTTTACAGAAAAACAAAAACCTATTGTCGAGGGGGGCCAATTAAGCGTTGTGCCAACCCTTACATTATAGTTTTTAAATTTCTATTTTATCATTACCCCGGCAGAAAAATACAATCGGCACAGTGTTGGCAAAACGTAGGCTACGGTCGGTTAAGCGTTGGCAGAACGTGAGATTAATAAAAAAAAAATTATTCTAATTTATTGTAATATTGTTAAAAAACAATATTGGCAACGAATTTTGCTGGTGATACTGGCAAAACACATGTTTTGAAAACAAAATAGTGTTTTCCTAGTACGATATTATTTGTACCTTTGGTAATTTTTAACACGGTGGGTTTTACAAATATTAGTGCTTTGCCAGTACTATATTTTTGGTACGGTTAGCAATTTCTAATTAAGTATTTGTATTAAAAAGGAAGATGACAAAGCCAATTGTGAAGGAAGATGACAAAGCCAATTGTGACAATTTTTTGTTGTTGTTTTGGTTTTTCTTTGATATTTTAAATTTTGAATCTCGCTCCTAGACGAGGACAAGAAATTCTTATTGAGTTTGTGATTTAACATAACAAATATCTCTAGAAATTCTAATAACAAAGTCCCCTGAAGATTTCCTTAGGCAGGAATGAAATCCGGATAGGGACACGCCTACATCAGATTGCTTTTCACAATTTGTTAAATAAGTTTTGGGATTTTAGCACATTTAATTACTATAAATGAAATGGATTTTGTTTTTTAATATAGACAGACATTTTCACTAGCATCACAATCATTCCAGGCATTGTGGCAACTCTAATGAAGACAATGAGGATTGAAATGCATTTCAATATTCCAACATATCAACTAACCACTAATTTCCAATAGGGTTGAGTTACCTGTGTAAGCAATACAAATATTGAGATGGTTCACAAGAGATGTGCTAAGTTCTGTATTGTCCTATCGCATTTGACTTCGGTGGAGTTATGCGCTATGGGAATACCCGATATGTGCCAATAAAAATTTCTCAGGAAAAGGAAAAACATTTTGTTACTTCAAATTTTTCCCGATTAAAAGAAAATCTTCAAATCGGCAAAGCGAAAACAACAAAATTCTAATAACTCTGTCTTTTATTATATGACAGTACAAGATATACAACACTTAGTACACTTTGTGAACAACCTAATTTGTTTATATTAAATACATAAAAACTCATACAAACACGTGTGTATGAATTTGAGATGAACTTGAAGTGTTGGATTTTTGTCAGCACTAAATCACTTCAGATTTGCAGACACTTATGGATACAAATACGCCAGCAAAAGTGTAAATGTGTACACTAACTTCCATATGAACTCATTATGGTTTGTGTTAACACTGTAAAAAATATTTTAAAGTAGTAACTCTTTGAATCATCCACAATACAAAAAAAAAAATTCTATGGATAATGCTTGTGAAATCCACTGACATTTATTAGGTACAAAATTGTTTTATAATTATGTCCCAAAAAAATTTTTATAAAAAAACTTTCTTCAAAAATGTGTTTTACACATAGACCATTAAGAAACTTTAAATCGTAGCTCTCGATCACTCCATCTAGTGATCTGACCCAATCAGATCACGAAATAATATATACAGTAGGGCGGGTCGATTTAAAAATCGCTCAACGTTCAAGGAAAATCGTATTCTAGGGATCAAAATAAGAAACTTTGCCGAAGGAACCATACCTTTAAAACGAATTCTCATGTCCCGACTTTTGACCCGTAGGTTGAAATTTTGAAAAATCCCATTTTGACCCATTTAGAGTGCCCCAATCGAATCCAACCCAATCGAATTATATTTATACTCTATTTCTTCCGGAGAAGAAATAGAGACCCTAATCTTGGAAAGACTCCTCCTACTTTCTGAAATATCTCTATCCCGAGATTTGTACATTTTGCTAAAAAAACACGGCTAAAAAAGCCCTCTTTTAACTTAAATTTTAACCCCTAGAATGATGATTTATGCATTAATCTGATAGCGCGTCACCTGGAGAAGAAGTATCTCCCATAATCTTGGAGAGATTCCTCCTACTTTCTGAAATATCAAAGTGGGCTTTTTCAAAATTTGACCCTACGGGTCAAAAGTCGGGACATCAGAATTCGTCTTAGAGGTATGGTTAATTCGGCAAAGTTTCTTATTTTGATCCCTAGAATACGATTTTCCTTGAACTTTGAGCGATTTCTTTGCCTCCATACAAATCGACCCGGCCTAATATACAGTCATTCATACAGAAGGCCTATTGATGAAAATATGACTTTTCAACATCACCCCCTTCCGACTTGCATGAAACTTGGTATAAGTTATCTCCTAATTAGTATTTGTCGTTCGCGTATTATCGTTGCTTAAAGCTTGTATTTTTTGTTTTAATTTATTAAAATACATACTGTTCATCAAATGGTTGAAATTATGGAACGCAGTTGTCCGATTTTTAAAATTAACATCTCATTTCATTTGTCTTTTCTGAGATATGTGATGCTTTGATTTGCAAATATCTCAAAATACAACTTTTCGAAAAAAATCGTTTTGCGAAAGCACATTTTGAGACTCTAATCTGACATTTTTATGTGTTTAATACTGATCAATATGCAAACAAAAATGAGTAAAAGGAAGAGCATTTTGAGATATTCGACAGACCCTTTTAAGTTATTTTATCCATTTTCAAAAGCGTATATATCACAGCTTCACATATCTCAGAGGAAAATAAGCTTTGAAATGAGATATTAATTGAAACACAATTGATAATTTATAAAATATAATTAATAGCACTTAAAAAACCTAGCATGTCTATAGAATACATTTAACAATATGACAAATTTTGTATAAAAAACCTAAGTAAAAGTTGCAAAAAGCGCATGTTGGATAAATTATGATTTGGTACGGTATTTATTATCCGATTTTTACGAAACTTGGACCATATTACCATAACAACATTATTACCACAACAAGGACATTTTTTTCAGAAATGGAAGGATTAAATATAAATGTATCAGTATTTAGTAGAGTTGTCAATTATTCGTGTTTTTATTTTGTTCGAATAAACGACCACAAATTTTTTGATGGTACGATCGAACGATTAGTTTTTAAAAATTATTCGATTAATCGAACGAATAACGAATAAAAAATGTTTTTAAAATAAATAAATAATTAATGTATTTTACCATATTGTCTCAACATTTTATGAATTTTGACATTAATTTGAATACTAGCAACAATACGAGTTCCAAATGCAATCATTTCAGACTATAGTAAACCTAAAAGATTTCTCAATCTTACGTTTGGGTTTGTTATCACGTGATGAAAACAATACAGTTTTGAAAATCGTTAAGAAGTTATATATATATATATATATGTATGCACAGCGCATACTTTAGGGACAGGGCCAAAATTGTCCCCGAAATAAGCGGTGTATCGAACCAACTGTCCTCATCTAAAGTACATAAATTAGGCCGGGTCGATTTGTATGGAGGCAAAAAAATCGCTCAACGTTCAAGGAAAATCGTATTCTAGGGATCAAAATAAGAAACTTTGCCGAAAGGACCATACCTCTAAAAGGAATTCTGATGTCCCGACTTTTGACCCGAAGGGTCAAATTTTGAAAAATTCCACTTTGAGCCATTTAGAGTGCCCCAATCGAATCCAACCCAATCGAATATAATTTATACATTCATCTGCAAGAGAGTCTTCCGGAGAAGAAATAGAGACCCTAATCTTGGAAAGACTCCTCCTACTTTCTGAAATATCTCTATCCCGAGATTTGTACATTTTGCTATAAAACACGGCTAAAAAGGATCTCTTTTAACTTAAATTTCAACCCCTTAGCGGTCACCTAGAATGATGATTTATGCATTAATCTGCTAGCGCGTCTCCCGGAGAAGAAGTAGCTCCAATAATCTTGGAGAGATTCCTCCTACTTTCTGAAATATCAAAGTAGGCTTTTTCAAAATTTGACCCTTTGGGTCAAAAGTCGGGACATCAGAATTCGTTTTAGAGGTATGGTTCCTTCGGCAAAGTTTCTTATTTTGATCCCTAGAATACGATTTTCCTTGAACGCTGAGCGATTTTTAAATCGACCCGCCATAACATACATATATATATATGTATGCACAGCGCATATATATATATATATATGTATGCACAGCGCATAGTCTAGGGACATTTATTCGTTCCCCCCGCATATTTTAGGGCGCGAAAACTTTGGGAGACTGTCCCCATCAATGATAGTTTTCGTATATCGATCTGTAAAGATCATATTTTAGTATAAATTGCATTGATGAAATCGTGCTATCGTTGTAAAATAGTTTAAATTTTAAAAGTCATGCTATATTTAAACAGTGGCACTTTATCTGTGAATTTCTTTATATTGTTTGCTAAAGTCAAATCATAAATTTTTACATATTGCTCGATAACGATTAATAAACGTTTTAAAATTTCAGTTTTTTTTTCCTATAGAATTTTAATTTTATTTTGCCTATTAACATTTTTTATATCAATTTTCTCAAAATTGTCCAATTTTGGTAAACATTTTATTAGGAGAAGTATTTTTCTAATTATTCTTTTTAATCGATTAATAGTCAAAATTTATTCGATTTATTCGTTATTCGAAAATCATATTTTTTAATTGTTCGTTCGAATTGTCGTTTTGTTCGTTCGATTAATCAAATAATTTTTATTCGAGTGAAAACCCTAGTATTTATTAATTGAAGGATGATGAAATAACGCGTTACTCATAATTCTATTTTAACCCTTTGACGATCACAGTTAAGTATAGTGCCCAGAAGTTTTTAAAATATATTCTTCAAATACAAATAAGTAGCACTAAAAATAACGATATTTTTGCAAATTACAACTTTAGAATGCTATCTTTGTACTATGTAAATAAAATCTTTGTTTTGCTATTATATTTTCAAAATTGTGCTAAAACTGGAAAAAATACCCTCCCGTCTAAAAATTTTCATACAAGGATCCATAAAGGTTTAATGTTTTGTTGGTAGATGCTCATAAACATGCATGCATGTTTGTACATAGATACCCACCAAAAAAATTTTTTATTATAATTTGGCATTTTCATCGATGATTTTAACATTGGCTTGTAATAGGAGCGAATCATTCCAAATATGATTCTTTGGAAGCTTTGATTCTTTGGAAGCTTTTCTGCCTAGAAGTTATTTAGGCATAAAATATTCGTACGAAGTTGTTTTGCAGCTTTAAAAGGATGATTTATTCCTATGACTATAGCTATAGCCATATGACTATGGCTATAGCCAATGTTAAATTCATCGATGAAAATGCTGGATACATAAATCTGCATATTTACTTCCATTATTTACATATATGATAACACACGAACATATATAAATCTAATATGCTGGTATATGGACATGTATGACCTCAAATGATGTCATATATGAGCATGAATGAGTTCATACATGTTCATAAATGGATGCATATAGAATGATTTTTAGCCAGGTATTGGAAAAAAAAATAAAAATACTACCGAAAATTTTACTTTTAAAGTAATTTTTTTAGACAAAAAATCGAATAATAAATACCGTACTAAATTGTAATTTTTCCAGTACGCTTTAAAAAATAAATTGGTCTGTATGTCATTTTTCCATATTTTGCAAATTTTCAAGTTTAAATTTTTGCAATTTCTACTTATTTTTTACTACAATTTTGTATTCTTGATCTATAGACATGCTAAAAGAAATATTTAAAAATATTTATTAAGTTTTCACCATTTCCTAAGTTTTTTTAGTCTCCTGAACTATTTACTTTATGGTATGTATACCCCAGACGCGGATCCAGAGGGAGAAAAAATGGGACTTTCCTCCCCCATTATTAAAATTTTCAATACAAAAGTGTTAAAGAAATTAGATAATTTTATAAAAAACTACTCTAATTTCCCTCCCCAAAGCCTTTTTCTAGATATCCGCGCCTGTTATACCCTTTTTCGCGTCCCCTCTACATATGTACACTGTAGTGTATGAGGATAGTGAAACGGTCCCACTGTAGAAACGGTAATGACATATCATTACAGACTACCAGTAATTACTTACTAATTATTAGTTTATTTTTCTCATTATTTTAATACAAAAAATAATGCGTTACCCATAAGCACTTATTTTTATCATTATTTGAAATATAAAGTAATGTTCTCAAAATTGCTTGAAAATATATTTTTAGACTGATTATTTCCTCAACTCTATTAGGTACATATATAACTACTTGGTTTTGATCCTTTGTAAGCTGGAAAGTAATGACATTTTGTGCAAGCAAGTCATTTATGTTTTTATCTATCAAGTATAATATGTCAAGATAGCTCAGATGGTAGACAGGTTGACAGACAACCTGGAGTCCCAGGTTCGAATGCGGTGTGGGCCCATTTTATAAAAAAATTCTATTATATAATATTTCATTTTATTAAATTTATTTTTTTTAAATTAATTTTTAGACTCATTATTTTTGTCCATACTAGTAAGCATATAGGAAACCACATATGTTTTGATTTTTCGAAAGGTGTTAATTAATGATATGTCATTATTTTGTATGACATCCCCATATAAAAGTAATGAGATTTGTTATAACAATTGTAAGAACTTGCCAGTAACAAATATGTACTTATATAAACACTTATATGGTGATTTCCTACACTGCGAAACTTTTTAAGGTGAGTTTGGTGAAAGCATTATTTTTCTTTCATCTTCTGTGCATTGTACGCGTTTTTCCGATGGGCAACGTCATGATTTTTGATGTTGTGTTTGAAACGGATTACCCCTCATATAATATTATCTACTTTTGTAAGGTTTCACTGTCCCAGAACTAGTTCTTTAACCAGTACTAACGCAACTCTCTTGTTTGGTGGTAAAGAACCTATTACAAATAGAACAAACTCCATACAAAAAGCATCGGTTGTGGAACATAAATTAGAACCTATTGTAATACAGTATAAACAGAGCTTTGAATTTATCACAATTTTTTTATTCAAGGAGTGAATTCTTTACTAAGTAAATAATAATAATGAGTTCCTGTGTATAAATTCAAAGAATTCAAATTTAGAGAATGAATTCTGTAACTAAAGCAGTAGCTATCAAAATTAATTAGTTCATTCAACAAGAGTTCATTCAAATCCAGTTAATTCAACTATTGATCAGCGAGTTCACTCCCTAGTGAATGAATTCCTAAGGACTTTATTCCATTTTCATTCATTTCCTCAGGGAATTAACTTTATTGTTTAATTCTGTAAGGACTTAACTTTTTTGTTTAATTCAGAAGAGACTTACATTTTTTGTTTAATTACCTTAGGACTTAACTTTTTTGTTTAATTCCCTACCTAACTAATTCTGTTAAATTACCTTAACTGAAATGTACACTTCACGGAATAAAAATTAAAATTGAAAACAAAAATCGCTTACACTCGAAAAAAATCGTCAACCTCTGAAAAAATTGCTAAATTTCAAAACAATCGACGAAATAGAACAAATTTCTCTAGATTTAAAAAAGGCCGAAATTAAAACAAAAGCCAAAAACGAAATAAAAATCGTAAAAATTTATAAAATGCCCAAATTTGAAAAAATCGTCAATAGTGAAAAAAATCGCTAAAAACTTAAAAAAAATATCCAGAAAATAACTCCAAAATTAAAAAAAATATTGGAATTAAAAAATTCACCAAAATTAAAAATTTAAGTGAAGCTCCTACGAAATTCATACCATAGGGGAAAAAATCGCCAAAAATGAAAAAATTCTCTGCAATTAAAAATATCCAGAATTAAAAAAATTTTAATTGGAATTATCCTAAAGAATTCGTTACCTAGGAAATGCATTCTCTGATCAAAGGTTGAATTAATTAGATTTGAATGAATTCCCTACTAAACGAATTCCATAATTCTCTTCACGCATTCTAAAATAAAGGGAATGATAAATCGAATGAAAAAAAAATATTTCTAAAATCCTAAATTTTGAATTCATTTCACAAAATGCGAATTAGGGAATGAATTCTTCAAAGCTCTGAGTATAAGTTTTTCTGTAACCTGTTGTTTGAATTTTACTATTTTACTGGTGGCGTATAAGGTATTTTTTCAGTGCATCACTTCATTTACGTGGTTGTTAGTTAGCTAGTTTTGTTGAGTTGTTTGGTTTATTTTCTGACTAACTACCAAATACTAAAATACATATTTTTGTTTAATATTTATTTTGTTCTTTCACATATAACTAGCATAAAATGAAAACAACATGTTGAGTTCTACATACAAGGTAAAGTTTAATAAAATGGTTAGATACGTTTTTTGTGACACTGATGTGATAAGTCCATGATAATTAGTTATTGGTATGAAAAATAGAGTTGCCATTATTTGTTAATAAAACTTAATGTGTTGAAGTTGAAAATATTGCAACTTTAATAAACCGACTTCTTGTTCGCCGGAATTTGGCAATAATTTTCCAGGTTAATTTTTTATTTTTTTAATCTTTCATAGAATGTTGGCAATCCCCATATATACATATTT
>CM037853.1:195242520-195648293 GCA_021234595.1 Delia radicum
AAATTTCATGTGTATATTCAGTAGTCTTTACGGACAAAATATTGTGAGTGTAGTAAGTACTGCATAAGCTTCAACAAATCTCATTTAAGTGTTAAATAAGTTAAATAAAAAAGTTTTCTAACAAATGCGTTTACATTTGATTTGGTGTTAGACGATGTCTTTAAGTCTTGTAAGTACGAATACCATTACAATATTTTCTCTTATAAACACTATTTACGTATGGATTTGTGTGTGTGTATGGCGTAGTGCTAATGTATGTGTTTAAATAAATTGAACAAAATAAAATGTGTAGTAGAGAAATGCAAGACAAGCGCTTGACACACAAGTACCGGAACTTCCGTCAGTTACTTCCTTGAGTGTAGTCAAAAGTGTCATGTACTACTGATATAACTACGGTTATAAAAATATGTTTACTCCATACATACACGTTCTTTCACATATGAGTGTGTGTGTGTATGAAATGTATATATGAACACGTTAAAGAGTAGGTATTTCAGTAAATAAAATGATATGTTTTTTTAGCGCATGCATGTGTATGTAAGTATCTATACCAGATGTTCACACGTTTGTCATCACAGACAAAAGAAGTTTTTATATGAATGGCAGTGTAACTATGTATTGTTGTAAAATGACAACTTTTAAAGTATATCTTCAGTATCGCTCGTTCAGTAGGCCAGAGATGGGATTTAAGTTTTTTTTTTATTTGTGCCGATTTAAATCCCAAAATGTATCAAAAGGCATCAAAGGTATTAAAGACTAAAATTATTTTTTTTCGTGCAAAATAATATATCAAATTTATTATTTTTGTAAGAATAAAATACTCGAACTTTGTCTTAAATATAAAATTATGAAATGATATTCCATTTTATATGGACCGATATTTACTATTATCAACGTAAATCTCAAAATTGGGGAAACTAGTAATATCCAATTATACCTTCAAACATATTAATGGATTAAATTAATCAAAATTTATCTCAAAATTGGGGGATCAAATAATATGTTAATTAAGCTCCTAAAATATCGTATGTGACCTATTTAGATCTAGTTGGATCTAATTAGATCCCAAAAGATAAGTAATTTTTGGTTGATCGAATAAGATATTTTTGGATTTAATAGGATCTACTTAAATCCCAGGATATATATATTTTTGCATAAATAAAAAAAAAATTGATATTAGGGGCATATATCACTCTGTATGGGGTTATATATAACAAGACATTATAATATCTTATGCGTATGGAAAATTATAATAACTTTGGACCATAAGTAATCATATCTTAAACTAAATTTTAAATTTTGTGTAATATATTTAATCTCACATAATTATATCTAACATCATTTAATGACATATATAATTATATCTTAAATCGCATTATACGTATGTCCCATATATAAGCATATCTAACATATGTTTTAAAATACAGTATATATTATTATATCTTGAATTATATAGCTTATATGTCACCATATATGATTACATATTGTGTTATATATGAGAATTTATTATTATATATGGCAATATCTTATTATATGTAGCATATATGCTTAATACCCAATTTAATAGAGGTCAATATATAATAATAAATCTTTATATATATTACCACATAAGAAACATATAATAATATATGGCCAGTAGGACGGGTCGATTTGTATGGAGGCAAAAAAAATCGCTCAACGTTCAAGGAAAATCGTATTCTAGGGATCAAAATAAGAAACTTTGCCGAAGGAACCATACCTCTAAAACAAATTCTGATGTCCCGTCTTTTGACCCGTAGGGTCAAATTTTGCAAAAATCCCACTTTGATCCATTTAGAGTGCCCCAATCGAATCCAACCCAATTGAATATAATTTATACATTCATCTGCTAGAGTGTCTTCCGGAGAAGAAATAGAGACCCTAATCTTGGAAAGACTCCTCCTACTTTCCCTCTTTCAACTTAAATTTTAAGCCCCTTAACGATCATCTAGAATGATGATTTATGCATTAATCTGCTAGCGCGTCTACCGGAGAAGAAGTAGCTCCCATAATCTTGGAGAGATTCCTCCTACTTTCTGAAATATCAAAGTGGGCTTTTTCAAAATTTGACCCTACGAGTCAAAAGTCGGGACATCAGAATTAGTTTTAGAGGTATGGTTACTTCGGCAAAGTTTCTTATTTTGATCCCTAGAATACGATTTTTCTTGAATGTTGAGCGATTTTTAAATCGACCCGCCCTAATGGCCAGGGATGACACACATATGTATTATAATATATTTTGTGATGAAAAATCATAAGACCCAGTATGTTTCAAAATCTCTGACACAGCTCCTTTTTGGATGAATTTAAATGACTTTTAAACCACCCGAAAAGTTGTCAGAAAAATATTAAATAGCACACTGTCACAAAATGAGAGAGAGTCGATTTGGTTTGGTTTGAACCGCGATACATATTTTTGTCTCGATGATTCCAAATCAATTTGCCCAATTTTTCCATCACGTCACAATTTTGAGAAAATCGCGATTAAAAACGCGAAAATGGCGTTTTTAACCATTTTTGAAGTTGTGTACGCATCGCATCCGAAGAGCTTAAGCATTTCTATTACGATGGTAGATAATTTTAACTTTTTTTTCTCTATAATGATGAGTTAACAAACTTTTAAAATTTGTGTGTTATCAATATATAATAAGATGTAATTATATCACAATATTAAAAAATTAAGAGGACAAAAGTTTTATACATAAACATACATAAACATATGTATTTACATATAACAGCATGCAATAATATATATATTAATATAAAATAATCCATGATTATATCTAAACGTTTTTACTCTGGATTGTATGTAAATGGATTATATTACATTAAGTTTGATATAATTTTATACAATTCAATCCAGTGAAAATAAATTAGCTAAATTGAATAGGAAGCTAGAAACTATGGTCTGATTTAGACTACTACACACAATCACTCACAAACATTTTTTCTACTCACACTCACTGGAGCTCACGTGAGTAAATTCAAATTTTACTCACACTCACTCGTCATTCACGTGCATCAATCAAATTCACGAATAATCAAAACGTGTTGTGTCAAACTAGAATATTTGGAGTTTGATATTTAATATTGTGGTTCCAAAAATATATTCAATTGAAATTTTCGAGTTGATATTAAAATTTTGCGTAGAGTGTTATGAACTTCAAAACTAAAACGTCACTTTTCCACTTTTTAATCCCATATATTAATTTAATTCTCCCAGTCCAATTATATATTGCCCGTCTAATAACGTATAGTATAACTTATTGTAAGATACAATTAATAATTGTATCTTACAATTCCACTTGCCAGAATTCCACTTGCCACTTTAAACTGGCAAGTGGAATTGTATCATGTATAGTAACATGATTTCATACTTAACCACATGAAAGTGTACAATACTGGATCACATTATACAAGATTATATAATATTACTATTACTCGGGTATTTAAATTTTTTTGTAGAAGGCTGAATGTATCTTTACGCTATTTTAACAATCAGTTTTAGAAAATAGCATTGCGGTATCTTCAAGAGTAAAGCGTCAATCGTTTCATAAGAGGCTTTAAAATGCGCCAAAAAATCAATTTTTGGCAACTTTAACCTCGGTCTTCTCAAAATTATGGTATCAAATATTTAATAAATCACATGTCGGCATTCAAACTAAGTACACCCTGATGTAGTGCATGAATTAGTTTAAAAAAATTATTTCTGAAGCAAAAGGGAAAACTGGTTTACATAGACTTAGAATTAGATTAAAATAATCCAAAACATTAAAATTTTGAATAAATTTTTGAAATTTATAAGTAGATTGAAAAGAAATTTTTAGTACTACAAAATATTTAGAAGGTTAAATTTAGTAATTAAAAATAAGTAATAATTTATCCATGTCCTTATTAATTTTCGGAGATAAAAAAATTTGCAAAAAAGTACTGGCTGTGTACCACTAAACCTTCGATTGTGCCACAGATGCCATCACTGCTAGCAAGTTGTCTTCTTTACTTGTGTCTTTACACTCAGGAAATTTCTGCTGTAAATATTTGTAGTTGTTTGAGTTGTAATACTGTACCTTTATTTTCAATTGAAAAAACAGTCATTTGTAGAAGAAATTCCATTTTATACTACATATGTAGTTTATTTCAAAAAACAAACCACATCAAATTACTGTATTATGATTTTACATTCATTCTATACACAAAAAAACAAAAATTAAATAGAAATTCAGGAGTTCCGAAATGTATTTTCATCAAAATTAAAAATTATATTATTTTTTCGCCGTCGTTAAAAAATTGCAGCAGCAAATGCGTTGAAGTTTGGAGGGCAGATTTTTGACGGATTTTTTTTAACTTCATCGTTTTTAATTTATGCGATTAAGTTGTATATAGATCCGAATGAAAGAAAATTGTAAAAGACCCGATCCGTGCTGTAACACCAAAAAATTATGAATTGAATACAATTCGAATCTTGTAAAAAAAAAAAATGTTATATTTAGATATTCAAAAGTTTCGATTGATTTCTGGAAATCGGACCTTTTGGTGTAAAATTTGTTATAGTGTAGAGTCTACGGTGTCCCATTCAAAAAAAATTTTGGGGATCATTCTTAATTTGAATACTCATAAGGCTAAGAATTTTTGAGAATTTTTTCAGATTTTTTGGAGGTGGTTTAGAGGTCGCGCAAATCGATTTTTTTTATCAAAAATCGAGCTTTTGGGCTTTTTTTCGAATTTTGCTTGAAAATTGGTAAAAAATCGATATTTCTTCAGCTTCTGAGTCAATATTCTTAAAGCAAATTTTCCGATCTTTAATTATATGTGCATAAATAATAAGTTTCGGCAATGATTTTGCACATTTTGACAATTTAATAACGGTTTTTTCGTAAATTTTCAACAAATATGGAAAAGAATGCTTTATAACTTTTAAAATTTGTATAAAGATTAAAAAACCTAATGATGCAGTTTAATAGACTATTAAGTTTTAAATTAATTAGCAGAAAAAAAATGAATTTTCTCTCACCGTTCTCGAGTTATACCCTTTAAAAGCTTTGTACACATTGTATGAAATGTATAATACTATAAGGTGTGAACTAGGTTTGCATTGGTTTAAACTTTAAATAATTGGATTTAGAAAATGTTTTTACAAATAAAATAATAGTTACTTACCACTCATACATAACAATTATATTAAAAACAAAGAAAAATAGATTTGTTATAAATCATTTATTAGAGTTCTTGCGATGCTGCTCTACAACCTGCAGTAAACTCTGAAAGTCTGTTTCAGAAGTTGTGATATTGATATAACTATTAACCAAGGCCACACCACGTTCTGCGACATCATTTACAACTTGCAATTATTGAACTTTGTGTTTTGCTTCCTGAAATGATTTGTTGTTTTCCCATTTTTCTGGATCCGTTTGTAAAAAATCAGTAGAAATGTTGCAGGCTTCAAAAAAAGTTAGGCTGGCTTTTGTAATAAAACACTGAATTTGTTTATTTTCAATCATGTCTTCTGTTAAATTTCCTTTCACTAATTCGTTGTTATTACTTGGTTCATGTAGGTTTCTAAGCATTAAATGCAAAGTTTTGGTATCTATACGATCATCAAAAAACGACAGGGCAGCCAACTTCTCGGAAAGGTACCACTGATGACCCAGAAAGGTTTTCAGAGTCTCGCGTGCAACTTTTTCATTAAAGCGTTTGTAATCATACAATTGTTTCAAAAGTCTAAGGTCATTGAGAGGAGCGTATCGGGAACACTGGCATAGGTACCAATTTTAGGTGAATTTTAGTTCGAGCCATATCAGTGCCACCTAGTGATAACGGCTTTTTGGCTACTTTTTTTGCTGTCCACAACTTGACAACACTTAAAACTAAGCTTTGACATACAATAAACAAATTTTCAAATCTCATAATCTAAAGTTTACAACAAATCGGATGCCCAAATCTTATAGTACTAAAAATTTCATACAATGGGTGCAAAGTTTTAAAAGGGTATAACTCGAGAACGGTAAGAGAAAATTATATTGTTTTTTCTGCTAATTTATTTAAAACTTCATAATCTTTTAAACTGCATCATTAGTTTTTTTAGTCTCCATACAAATTTTAAAAGTTATAAAGCATTCTTTTTCATATTTGTTGAAAATTTACAAAAACTGTTATATAATGTATCAAAATGTGCAAAATCCCTGACGAAACTTATTACTTATGCACATAAAATTAAAGATCGGAAAATTTTCTTTAAGAATATTTACTCAGAAGTCGAAAAATTACCGATTTTTTAGCAATTTTCAAGAATAATTCAATAAAAGCCCAAAAAGCTCGATTTTTGGTACAAAATCGGTTTGCGCGACCTCTAAACCACTTCCGAAAAATCTGATAAAATTCTCAAAAATACTTTACCTTATGAGTATCCAAATTAGGAAAGATCTTCCGAGAAAATCCAAATTTTTATTTTTTTTGGGACAACCTAGTGTAGACCCTTCATTTTAGTATAATAATATAAATTTTAAAAATATCTTAAAAATGTGCTATTTTAGGCATTGGTCTCCGTGCAGAATGTATTTTCTTCAAAATGAAAAATAAAACTAGTTTTAATGTAAGCCGTCCTTTTTTCAAGAGAAATTTCATTTGTTTTTAACTACATTTGCTGTGGGCTTTACCTACATAGTTATCTAAGTGTAGGTTTCAGTTTATGTATTAGATAGAGATGTCACGAATAGTTTATACGAATACTTGGTATTCGCTTCAAAGTGAATACAAAATAGTCGGCGTATAATTTGGGAATTAATTGCCAAAATGATCCATCACAAAAAACACTGATCTTTAGCTTAGAAAGTAATAATATTGCACACCAATGAAGTTTTCAGGGCACGTAAGTGAATTCTGACACAAAACTTATACTGTCGCAAAATCACTCACAAAAAACCTAAAAGTATTAAATCGGCGAAAAATTTAAGAAAATAATGTTCTGTACAATTCAAAACAAATTATGACCGAATTTTTACACAAGTATACATTAACCGAAAGCTTCGGACAAATACTCGTACCAAAAACATGTCGGCTCATCCGCAGTAATAGAAGCTATTTTAATAGTCATTTATGATGTCGTTGTTTTGCAGATAGAACCCAGTAAAATAGTAAACTCCAAATAACAGGTTGCAGAACAACTTATGATAAATAACAATAGGTTCTAATTTCCTAAAACATCTAAACTGCCGCACCTCATGGGACACAATCCACAACTGGATTAACTTTCAAGGTGTTCTTTTTTGAGCGGATTTTGTACATACCCCGCGGAAAGTGGACCACTGGTCACGTGACTATAACTTTGTGTGTATGAACTTGTCATAGTTTCGGTTCTATTATATAAAAGTGAGGTGGCACTTGATACCTTTGAAGAACCTTGTGACGTGGCGAATAATTTAACGAATGTAATATATCACCATGCCGACTGAAATGAATAAGTTACGGGACAAGTTAGAAGTAGGTAGTGTTAAAGTAGGATCATTTTAGGATTTATGTGATATGCAACAGGACCAGTGGGCAAATAATTATCACGTGACTGGTGTTGGTGTACGTATCGTTGAACTGGAGACAAATGTTTGATGGGAAACTAGTCATATATTAAGCGCATATTGGTAAGCAGTAACTACACTTGTGTGCTTCCAAACTAGCACTTCGCCGCCTTGCATACAATAAAGCAATTAGAGAGCTTCCCTAACTACCTTCTTTAAATAAGGGAGTAATGCTTATAATGAAGCAGTAAAGAATGCATACCATGAAGCATTAATGTTGTCAACACACAATAAAGCACTTTTTATTGCCTACGAAGGCATGAATTTATTACTTCCTAGAGCACATGAAAAAAGCGCTTTTCACCTGCTTAAAAGAGTCATACCAAGTGGGACATCGCGAACAAAAATCATGCCTTCTGGAATTGTTTCAGAAGTGCTCTGTAATTAAATTATGTCTTCCGGAACTGCTTCTGGGTAAGCACTATTTTTGGCTGGGGTTACCGCTGTAGTTTGAATGGAATAGTTTTGTGACAAAACATTGGAACCAGAAAGAAATCAATTCAAAAGACAAAAATTGGGGTAAATTTTGTTATAAAATTATGCACAAAATGATATAGGCAATTAATTGTATTATTGTATTGATGTAATACATATTTATATCCAAAATATGATGCACACATTTTTCTATTGTAACTCTGCATGGGATAATATACAATTTCATCCAACATTAAATTGAGTTTTTTTAAGTATGATATAATATCTAAATACATGTATTATTTTGTATTTTGCAATGTCTAGGTATATATAATGTCATTATTAATTGGATTAGTTTTAGCGTATTGAGCGAGATGCGATAAGACGTAATATATATGGCATCATATTAAATTGCTCGACGAAACTAATTTTATATATGAATTCATATAATTATGTCCGGTTAAATACACTGGCAGACAAAAACTTATAAGTGTATATAAAATGATATATTATTTTATGCAAACGCTTTAAATCGGTAAATTATAGATTTATAACCGTTAAAAAAACTACATATTTTTTATTCGTGAACTCAAACGTTAAGATTTTACAGACAAACTAAAATGCATAATGTCAGTTTTTTGCTTTAAAAATGCATTTATTATAATAACAAAATGAAGATTACATTATTCAAAGTATTGTTCACCGTTAGCCACTACTTTTTCCCCACCTTTCTGGTAGCTTATGGATTCCGCTCCAAAAGACTTACGGTTTTGAGGTAAAGAATGAATCAAGCCAATTTTTGATACCCTGTTCTGAAGTGAAGCGTATTCCAGTAAGGGTTTGTTGTGTGACTCCCAATGATATTGCAAGTTCTTCTCGCGTTTGACAACAGTCTTTTGCTGAGCAGACCTCTCCTTATCTTCTGTGTCGAAATCATCACTTTTAAATCGCGCAAACCATCGCTCACAAGTTTTTTAAGCCGTAAGCTTCTACCAAACAATCGATAACTTACAGATGCTGTTTTCTTCAAATGAAAGAAGGTTATCAGACTTCCCAGCAAAACATATTTTTTAGGCACAAATTTCGACATTACACTTTGGCGTCTATCGAATACTGAATTATAATGACAGATGTTTCACTTCCAAAATACCATATTTGTTATTATTGACACAAACCATACGAGATAGTTATGACAGATGTTGTCCAAATCCACATTATTAACTTGTATACCCCATATATAAATTGCCATACACCTACAAGGAAGCTGTTCTGATGGGTTCCCTTTAAACTTAAAAAAATTCGGATATGTGATAAAGGAGCAATAAAATATGATAAACATATTTTTCAGCAGCCCAATCCAATGTTTTGAGGTTTAAAAGTGGCGGTGAAACTTAACACATCTTTGTATGAAAACATGTTCAAAGTTTAGGAAATTTAGACTTATTTAAAAACAACGTTGAAATACTTGAGAAAACACACATTTTAAAAGCCATTTTGACACTATGTCGTGGACCCAGGCCGCCACTTATTTGAATTTTTTTAAATATTGGTGAACAAATTATTCACTATTTTTTCTCCTTTTTTATATATCCGACTTTTTTTAGGATCAGAATGCGCCCATCAGGCTACACTCTAGTCTTGTATTAACAAAATTGGAAGTTTTCCAAGAAAGCGTTTAAGCTCACTAGTATGATTGTAGTCTGAAAGAAATAATGATAAAGAAAAAATATAGAACTGGAAAATTTAAAAATATCTCCCAGGTCTTATTTAAACTAAATTATGTATTTCCAATTCACTTTGATTTATATTTGGGACGGGATAAAATGCTTTACTTGCGTTCTTGTGAATTTACCCTTCATTTTTAACTTTTTAGTCAATAATTACAATTTTCTTTAATCAATCTTTTAGATAAAACCAATTTAAAATTTGAAAAAAAAAAACTACATCTTTATGTCGCATTTCAAGGAGCTAAATTTGAAATTTGATGCATATCAATCAAAGTTTGAGGATAAAATTTATTTCTTAAAATTAAAAAAAACATGAGTACCTTTAATGGATTGTGAGATATCGCAATATATATCGCAAAAAAATACTGATGCAAATGCAAAAATTTAAAAAACACGCCAAAATTTAAAAATCGATTTAATTTTAGCAATTTTGTTTTAATTTTAGAAATATTTTAAAATGTTGGGGTTTTTTAAGTTTTGGCAACTTTTTTAAATTTATGTAATTTGGATTATTGTTTCTTTAAATGTTGACAATTTTTTTCCAATTTTCCGGTTTTTTCAAATTTGTTAGATTTTTTTTTTAATTTTGGCGATTTTTTTTCAATTTCAGTGATTTTTTTAAAATTTTGACAATTTGTTTTTAATTTATGAAATTTTTTTTCCAAATTTTGCCGATTTTTTTTTTTTAATTTGAATGAATGTTTTAATAGTATCTACTAAAATTTAGTTTAAACAATAAACAATAATAATAAAACAATATTCAATTAAATTTTTAATAGATATAAATAAAACTATAATTGTAAATAATATCAATTAAATAGTTAAGAATTAAGGCAGAAACATCGAAATATCTTATTAAATTACTTTATTTACTGTTTTTTTTTTGTCGAAAATTAACTCTAACAATGATAGCTAAATATTATCAAACTTTGGCGCCCTCTACTGGCGGCGAAAGCAATCAGAACATTTTTTTTTTATTTATTTGAGCTACCTTCTTGTCTTTCAAAAAATATGCCTTAATCACAATTTGAGGCAACGTTTTACTTTTGATTTTTGTCTATTGGACAAAGCACTGTGCAGCGTGCCTGATATATATATACTACAATTGGTGGCCATAACCTTATTAGGTTTTAAAAGTAAGAATTTTGCCCTTCTGTGTTATGTGTTGTTCACAGAAAAAGTTAACCGGTACCGTGAAATAACTCCCAAATGAAATAACTCCAAAAAAAAAAAAATTAAATAACTCCCAAAAATTTTCCATATTAAATTGGGATTTATTTCATTATGAAATAACTCCCAATGCGTTAGGACTTATTTCACAATTTTCAGTTAGGAATTATTTCGTTATGAAATAACACCCAAATGAAATAATTCCCAACCAGATTTTGTTGGGAGTTATTTCACTTATTTTTGTCATTGGGAGTTATTTCACATTTATTGGGACTTATTTCATTTTCATTTTTAAATTTGATTTTATCGTTGGGAGTTATTTCATTTTTTGTTTGGGAGTTATTTCATTTCTATTAAAATTACATTTTAGTTAATTTTATGCATTTGTAACGGTTCTTAAAATTGTCGTAAAGTAAGTAATAGCAATACAATGAGTTATTTTACCAAAAGGAACGCAGTTCTTGCTAGAATTTTGGTAATTTTGGTGGCATGTCATAACGTCCAATGACATAAAAACTTGTTGTTCAAATCAGATGTCGAATCCGTTGAAATATTATATTTTTAAGACATCAAGTAATATGTAAAAACAAATGTTTCTGCGTGGCTCTTAGAGGTTTTTTCCTCCGTAGAACGCGGCAGGCGGCTTCGCGAAATAAAGTTTTTTCTGCGTGCGATTATACGATTTATAAGTTCAGTTTTATTTTGTGATATACATATATTTAAAAAAATTGTATTGATATTCTAAATATTATTAATCTTTTTATTTTAAAAAGTCTGAACGCTATGCCACATTTGAAAGTGACATAATGTCCAAAATTGTCAAATTAAAAATTGTCATAAAGTCCATGGACATTATGACACTTTTCGAGTGACATAACGTCCATGGACATTATGTCATTGGAAGTTATGGCATGCCACCTCTGAAAAGCGGTGCGTACGATACGCGTCCTGCTGCGCGGTCGCGTTTCGCGTAATGCGGCGCCACCATAGTTCGCGGCCATGGCCGCGAATCACATGAGCCGCGAATCGCAGAATTCGATGTTTTTAAATTGGGAATTATTTAATTTTTTTTGGGACTTTTTTCATTGGGAGCTGTTTCATTCTTTGTTGGGAGTTATTTTATTACTATGAAATAACTCCCAAATGTTGGGGCTTATTTCATTTTTTCTTTGGAGGTTATTTCATTTATTAAAATTGGGACTAATTTCATTTTTTTTGGGACTTATTTCATTGGGAGTTATTTCATTGGGACTTATTTCATTTGGGAGTTATTTCAAGGTACCAAAGTTTAAGAAATTCGGGGATGATTGGGTAGAAAAAAATGTTAACTCAAATCAAGTATACAAGTCGATACGAATGATGAAATTTTAAAAGATTGCAATAAATTGATTTTCGTCAAATGAAAGAAATTTTCTTCTTTTTTCTTTTCTTTTCATTAAACAAGCCTCTTAAAAAGTGTTTCTCTTAAAACCATTTGGCATATAAAATTTAACATTGTTTCTAATACTTTAAGAAAAAATATTAATAATCATTACAAAACAAAAAACCGTAGTTTTTCATGTTTTTTGCAGTAAGTTTTAAAACTTATTTATATTCTAATTATAAACGGTGCTAAAAAATATATAAAAATTATAGATTATATAAATTATATGGTAGAATATATGGTGATATTTAGATCTATATATATTTCATATGATCAGATGTACAAGATCTGCTACATATAACATACGATACAATGATATATGACGATATCTTACGCCATATTAAAAAAAATTCATAAACTAAGTATAAGATATATATCGTAATATATTGCCATACATATAAGCATATATAATGATATCAGGTGTGTATATAGAAACTTTTTTCATCGGGAATATTAAATTTTTTAATCTTTTTTCCTTTTTTTTCAATTTTTCTTTCATAAATTATACATAGTTATATATGTATTATCATATGTATAATTGCATATCACATCATATCTCAGCTGATCCGAAAAATGACATACATAACCTTATCTCATAAGATTCCATGGAATCTCATTAGTTATAATTTGATCCGGGAAATGGGTATATCTAATTTGATCAATTTGTATATAATTTGATACAATTTAATATAACTTCTTAACATTTTTTGGAAATTCACACTTCTATTTTGTTTAACATTCCAAATCATAATGAAAATTCTAATATAAATCAACTGTTTCTACACAGTGTTTCATAGCTATAACGTAATTTTGTTTTACAATTATTTCTTAAACAACTGAACCGATCGCCTTCGGAAGATTAATCATCTCTGTCTTAGCTTTCGATTGATGCAACAAAGAAAGTAGTTGTTGTATGTTGTATTTTTTTAATTATCTAGTTGTCTATTGTTTCATAATTATAACGTAATTTTAACTTTCGCACTCCTGAAACCCACTCGGGTGGGCTTTGTAGATTTTCAATCATTGATAACTTTACGGTTTTTGGTCAAAACAAAAAGGTTTTCGACTCAGTGACTAATTTTTTTTTATTTGTATTAGAACCCTTTAAGTTATTCAAAATTCGTATATTCTTTTTAATTTTTTTTTTAGTTTTACAATTTTTCCGGCTATTTAAATTTGCAGACTTTTGAACCGCTAACTACCCCAAATGTTGAAGTAAATGAAGAACCTACCCTGGCGGGTTTACGTATGTTAAAAGCTTTGAGAGTGCGAAGGTAAAGAAAATTTTAAGAATTAGCATTTAAAGTTACATTCACACTAGAAAGCAAAACACGTGTTTTGCCAAAACACGTATATAAGCTCTTTATTCTATTCGAACAGTCCTTTATTCTTTTCTTACTCGTTACTTACTCTTTATTCTTTTCTTACCAGTGTTTTGCAATCTAGTCTGAATGCCGTATAATGTTAAGCTCTTTGGGTAAAAATAAATCTGTATTAATGGGAAAAAGTTTGATCATATTGATGAAATTGTTTCATAAATTGTTGACAAATGTTTCATAGACCTTCATCATTTCATAAAAAAGGTTCATAAACTTTATCGAAATAAAAGATTACTATTAGGGAAAAATAATGAAATTTAGAAACAATAAATTAAAATTTTTAGTATTCGTTTGAAATATTGAAAACATCATTTGCAATTTAATTTCTTAAAAACTCAAAAACTATGAAAAATTATTTAAAATTCTAAAACATCAATTGAATATGGTTTAAAATTTCAGAATTCTAATTGATGTTTTTTAAATAGAAAATAATATTTTTAGTTTCAAGTGTAAGTTTTTAACTTCAATTGATTGATGTATTTATAAAAATTGTACACATATAATTATTTTTTTTAGGGTCTCAGACCCTAACCTTGCTTATGGAGGCGCACTTCCCCGGGTGTTTGGAAATTGGATGTATGGACGATTGCCAAGGGGACGGAATGTCTGTGACATTGGACAATACGTCCGACCTCATCGAGGAAATAGTCACAAGGGAGAGCTAGGATGGGCGGTCAATACCTTCGACCCATATAAATCACCGGGTCCGGACGGTATTTTTCCGGCTATGCTCTGCAACATCCCGGACGATGCACTATTTCTGCTGGTGAACATATACAGGAAATGCCTTAGTGGCGGGCATCTGCCTAAGGGGTGGAGAGAGGTCAGGGTAATTTTTATACTCAAGGCTGGTAGGGCGGGCCACTCGAAACCGGGAGATTACAGACCTATCAGTCTGTCTTCATTTTTGCTGAACACACTTGAGAGACTGATAGATCTGTATCTTAGAAGTAAAATTGATACCCATCTCATCAGCAACGCTCAACACGCTTACCTGAAAGGTAAATCAGTTGAGAGTGCGCTTCACGAGGTGGTGGGCTACATTGAGCACGGCCTGAGATACAAGGAGTATACTCTTGCTGCGTTTCTGGATATAGAAGGGGCCTTTAACAACATTAGGATCGAGGCCATTAGGGATTCGCTGGTGGGGCTGGGTGTTAGGGGCTTTCTGGTTGAGTGGATAGTCCGGATGCTTAGCAGCAGGATCATCAACTCGAGCCTGGGGGATCATAACGTAAGGAGATGGGTTACCAGAGGGACGCCTCAGGGGGGAGTTTTATCTCCTCTTCTGTGGCTGCTAGCGGTTAACGGAATTCTCAGGACATTTGACTCCAGGGGAGGGAAAGTCGTTGCCTACGCGGATGGCATAGTACTGCTGGTCAGGGGGAAATTTTTGCCCACGATCAGCGAGATTATGCAGGTGAGGCTGGGCGAGCTCTCGGCATGGGCGAAAGATAGGTGACGGGGGGTAAACCCCAATAAGACTGAACTGGTGCTTTTTACCAGGAAATATAAAATAGAGGAGTTTAGGAGGCCAGTGTTAGATGGCGTCGAGTTGCCTCTATCGGACTGTGCTAAGTATTTGGGGTGCTTCCTAGACAGCAAATTGTCTTGGAAGAGAAATACTCAGGAAAGGATGAAGAGAGGCCTCAATGCCTACTACTCATGCAGAAACTCCATCGGTAAGAATTGGGGACTAAGACCGGCTATGGTAAACTGGATTTACACGTCGGTAGTTAGACCTATTCTCACTTATGGATGTACTGTCTGGTGGGACGCATTGAGAGTGGATAGCTGTAGGAAGTTGCTCAACAAGGCCCAAAGGAGTGCCTCTCTTGGTATTACAGGTGCGAGGAGAAGTACTCCACAGGCAGCGTTGGATATCATACTGCATCTATCCCCAATTGAACATTATGTGAGGAGTGTGGCTGCTAGGAACTTATTTAGGCTCTACGAGTCTGCGCTGGTAAGACCTAGGAGAGATGACCACACGAAAATATTGTACGAAGTAGGACTGCTCGATCATGGTAGTAGTCTCGAGGGAATATCGGATCATATGATATTGACCTTAGACTTCGGTGGAACACCTCCGGTGGACTTTCCGATTAGGGAGGTCTGGCGTGGATCCAATGTGCTGTTCGAGGGGTGGGCAGTATTCACGGATGGATCCAAAATGGACACGGGCACGGGTGCCGGTGTTTATATTGCTGGCACTGACGTGAAAAGATCATACAGACTCCCAGATGAGTGCAGTGTCTTCCAAGCGGAGATCCTGGCGATCTGGAGGGCGACGGAAGTGATACTGGGACACATCGTTGGGGGATCTAGGGTGACAATTTATGTCGACAGTCAGGCGGCACTCAAAGCACTGACAAACTACACGGTGCGCTCGCGCCTGGTCGCACGGTGTAGGTGTGCTCTGAGGGAGCTCATGGAGGCATTCACGGTGAGGCTGTGTTGGGTACCCGGACACTGCAAGGTGGATGGCAATGAGTTGGCGGACGAACTTGCGAGGGAGGGTTCAAATCTGGACTTGGCGGTAAGAGACGGGGGGGTAAAGCCCCCTTTATGTTACTACTTTGAGGTTATACGGAAGGGATTCCGCGAAACCGTTAACCAATCATGGAGGAACAGAATGGACTGCAGGGTGTCTAGGGCGTTATGGCCCGCTTTGGACGCAGGGGCAACCAAGGTTCTTCTGGGACTGGACAGGGAAGGTCTCAGGGCCCTTACGGGGTTCCTGACCGGTCATTGTGCTGTCAGGGCTTTCACAAGCAGATGGGACAGGGACATACCGGATTTTTGCAGGCTGTGCGAGGACGTTGAGGAACTGGAGACGGTTGAGCATATAATGTGCCACTGTCCTAGGTTACAGGGTCTCAGACAGAAATGGCTAGGAGATAGATTTCACGACGAACGCGGGTGTGTCGCTGGATACAATCCAGTTGATTTGCTGAGATTTGTCAGGGAGATAGGACGGCTGTTTCTAGTAAGGGGACGTTAGGATCCGGTTTCTGGGGAGTAAATATATATTTTCTACCTTTCTTTATTTTTATCTTTCGAGCTATGTTTTCTGTCTATTTCTACTCTTTCTCACCGTTTTTTCTCTGAAGGGATTCACAATGGACCGTATTGGTCTCCGAGTGGAGTTGTGCCCTTGGGTACATAACCCTTCCTAACCTAACCTAACCTAACCTAATTATTTTTTTTTGTTTTCATTGCAGACAAATCTAGAACAAAATGTTAAATAAACGTCACATTATTTGTTCTTTTTTTGCTTGAGCAAATTTTGAATTGTTAGTTTTTACGTAAAATAAATTTTTTAGCAGTTTGGAGATTTTCCAGCTAGATTTGGCGATTGTATTCTTACTTAGCTGGTAAAAAAAAATAATTCAGCTAGAAATCTAGCGATTTGGAAAAGCTGGTTTTAGCTGGTATTTCAAAAAATTGCTTCGAAAATTAACAATTATTTTTAATAAATGAAAATAAATAAAATACTCAAAGCAATAGAAATAAGTACAATTTGTTGTTGTTTCACGTGTGTTTTTTCAAAAACGGAAAATGAATGGTTTTTTGCTATTCTTTGTTTAACCGGTGTCTTCAAATGCAATAAACTATAGTATGTCAAACCGATTTCAGGGAAACTTCAAAATTATGTCAGTTGGGTATTTTATTGTTAAAAAAATTCATAATTTTTTTTCAAAAATAATAAAATTTTACACTAAATTAACTCTTTTCTACAAAATTATTTACTAAAATTTATGTAGTTCTTGATTGCTAAATAAAAATGAAAACTAAAAGTGGCATTTGATGGGAAACATCATTGCGAGAGCCGATTGCATGTCAACGATATCTTGATATGGAAATAACATTGAAAATAAGTGTCTTCACGTGAAATTTATGGAGCTGAAATCATTTTGACAATTGCTTGCTATCATTTTATTGCATGTGAAGGCGCGTGGCTATACTAGAACTTTTTTAAAACAAGTGTGTGCTAAAATAATGCTAATATAATGTGCTATTATAATAACGGCTGGCAAAGATTTCTTTAACAAACCCTTCATCAAGGACATTAATGGAAATGGCAAACTCTAGCCATCGCCGCTAAAAAATATGATTTAATATAAAATTTATTTGAATATTTCCAAAACAAGCATTTTTGTATTGTATTTGCCCATGGATGACGCTATAAAAATTATTAAATGTTTCTTTAAATTCATCTTACAATAAATTGATATTTATTAACTCTTTTAGCATTTTGGGACTAAATATCAATAGTTATGTATTTCTTAGCTTTATTTAGGTAATACATACTGGCCCATAATCATAGTCATCGAAAAAGTATACTTTAAGTATCATTTTTGAAAAGTATACTTTACAGCTACTATAGACGAGAAAAAGCATACTTTTTCCGCAAAAGTCAGTTCTAAATTTAAAACATGCTGAAGTTGGTTTTAACAAAATTAACATCACTTTAACTCTCTCTCTTTCTCTCTTCATCTCTCTTGAAAAAAGTGACAAAATCAAAACAAACAAAAGATTAAATAATTGAAATAAATTAAGTGAATTTTTTTAAATTGTTTTACAAATTGTGAAAAAGGTGGTGTTAATAAAAAAAAAATGTGTTCTATTGAGGACATAGAAAATTGGAACCATTATTGTAAAAATGTTAGATCTACATTACTTTTCTAAATTTTCCATTGAACCAATTTCCATTGTGCAATTTCAAATAACTTTTTATTTTTTGTTTACTTTTTTTGTCGTGTTTATCTATCATCTGTGCAGAGATGCCACTTGTTAAGTATTCACACCAGTTTGTATAAAAAGTTTTCAACATTTTACCAATCACCCACTAAAAGCCCATTCAACTTAAAGCTGATGTTAATATTCACTATAGTTAATAAACAATTAGTAACAGGTTAAAATATTTAACTTGCTTCTAAATAGAACCAACTTTAGTGACTGACTATGATTATGGGCCACTAAGTTTTACCTAAAAAAAAAACAAATAACCCAATAATTTGCATATTCTGCAAGTTTTTGCATTTTTTTTTTCTTAAATTTAACTAGTTTTTTTCACTTTTCTAGCTACAAATAGCAACTTTTAAGTCAGACTTAGCTACTTTCCATGAAAAAAAAGTTGCCAAAAATGCTTTTGTACAAACTGTAAGCATTTTTTTCAATAAAGCAAAAACTATTTTCTTTCTGCTACCTGGGTTGCATATTTTAAATCAATCAACGATCCCGTTGTAAGTTTTTTAGAAATGTTGTTGCAGAAATAAAAAAATTATGTTATGTTATAATAAAAGTAAAAACAAAAAAAAGTTTTAAATTTTAATCTGATTTAGCTTAAGCGGTATTTTTATCTCTTTCCAGAAAAAAAGTTTAACAAAAAACTCATCAAATCCTCTAAAAAAAAGTGATGTATTTTTATTCCCATCACTTCAATTTCAATATAGTGTATTTAAAATTTAATATTCATTAAAAATTAACCACCACCATATAAAATTAAAAATCAAAAGTTATAAAAATATTATCAACTAATATAATTATTTAAATAACACAGTTCAACAAAATCAGAACATTTTGATTCATCGAGGTTGCGACTTTTCGAAGCAGATGTCGAATATGGCCTTAGATTTTTAAAGTTAGCTATAGTTAAAGATAAAAATAATTAAAAATAATTTTTAGATAATTTAAATTTTTTGATAAACTTTTTATAAAATAATATAAAATTTCAAATACACTCAAAAAAAAAAGTTTGTAAAGTTAGCAAAAAATTTTGCTGAGTCAGCAAAATTTTAGTCAGGAGGATGCTTGCAAAAAAGTAGCTAATGTCAGAAAAATCTTTTGCTGAAAATCAGCGAGCTGATTTTTAGCAACAAAATTTGTAGATTCAGCAAAAGTTTTGTTAACACTTAGTAGATTAGAAATACAAAAGCCTTGCTAAAAATTAATAAATTTTTTGCTGAATTTTAGTAGACTGAAAAAAACGCAAAAAATTTGTAGAAAAATTGTAATATAGTTAATTTATTTGCTGAAAATCATAAAACATATTTTAGTGATTCTTTTAAAAATAATTAACTATAATAAC
The DNA here is from genome assembly GCA_021234595.1 of Delia radicum. Taxonomy (NCBI): domain Eukaryota; kingdom Metazoa; phylum Arthropoda; class Insecta; order Diptera; family Anthomyiidae; genus Delia; species Delia radicum. The sequence goes on from CM037853.1 coordinate 195,262,314, forward strand.
GAAATATAAAAATTTTCATTTTCCACATTGACGACATGAATTTATTTAATATCTGAAAATATATAGAAATAAATATATATAACATAACAAAAATTGTCTTTCAATTACTTACATCAATGGTTGTCTAAATGATGCTATCGTTTAAATGATGCTATCGTTTAAATGATGCTATCGCAACTGCCGAAGATAATTATAGAAACGAAATGAAAAAATAAACAAAAACAAACGAAACGAAAAAAACAACCCTTTTTGCAATAAGAAAAAGGAACCATAAAAAAATCTACCTAAGATGTGTGTCTTTGTCTTTCAATTTACTCTGTCTGTGTGTCTTTGTCTTTTAATTTACTCTGTCTACATTTCATTTTCCTCTTCTCTACTACATCTTGACATGCCGCGACATCTACTTCATTCTGCGTATATCTTTCAATCTGGTTGTCGTCCACACTATTAATGTGCTTATCAGCACAATTTTTTTAGCAAAATTAATTAGTAAAACATTAGTATATTAGTAAAGCATTAGTATAAAACAGTTAAGTGCTGAATAAGTATAACAAAAATTTTAGCTGAAAACACGATTTTAGCAAAAAATTTTGCTAAAAAATAGTATACCTGATTTACAAGACGTTTTACTAACTTTTCTACTAACTTATTTTTTTGAGTGTAATAACGCAACCTTTTTGCAGCATTCAATTTTATCTTTATCTTTATCTTTTATCTTTAATTTATCTTTAATTTAATATAGTACACGCTTTAAAAGTTGCTATAATATTCTCTATGCATCTATTTAAAGTTGAAGTTTCTCATTTTTCATGATGATACATGTTCAAAATCCTAAAGTTTTGCAAATTTGATTAAGGGATTTTATAATATAATTTTTTATAAAAAAATAAATTTTAAAAATAACTTAATGTATAATATTGTATTTATTTTACTCATGCACACTCTAATTAATTTCTGTTGAAATTTACCCATCTTATAAAGGGTGTTTTTATAGAGAATTTTGAAATGGAAAAAACAAAGATGAATTGAATACTGACATATTGACAATATTGAATATTGACATGACATTTACTTTATTCGAAAGATAATCTTCTGGCATTATACTTGAAATATGACTTCAGGCATATGACCGCCACTGCTGGCTCGGACGTAGTCTAATCTGGAGGTAAAATTTTCAATGACTTTTTCCAACATTTGTGGCCGTATATTGGTATATATCGACTTCACATATCCCCACAGAAAATAGTCCAGCGGCGTTAAATCGCACGATATTGGAGGCCAATTAACGGGTCCGAAACGTGAAACTATACGGTTACCAAACATTTTCCATTTCACCAAATCCCATTCACCGAATCTATGCTTTGCTTGGTGATTGTGTGGCTTCAATTGTTGCACGAGGTGGATTTTGTAAATACGCAAACCAAGATCTTTCCGCAAAACTTTCCATAAAGTGGATGGACACATGTACAATTCCTCTACGATACGCTCTACAGCAGCAATGACTTCTTCTGTACGCACTCTGCGACATCTCTGTGGATGCATATTATCATTTAGAGTAAAAGTGGTGCGAAAACGTTCCATAGTTAATTGAATTAATTGCTTTGATGGACGATTATGCTGACCGTAAAATTGAAGTAGTGCGCGATACGTCTTTCGTCAATCTATTAATGTTGAAATGCCAAACCAAACTAAACATAAATCACTTGACAGCTGACAAAATGGCCCCCAGTTAATAAAGTATTGCCAACTTAAAGTTATATGCATGTATAAAAAACACCCTTTAGTAGGAAACTGTACTCCTACTATAAGTTGGGTAAATTTAATATATGTCTGTAAATGGAGAAAAAATTCACAAATTTATGAAATATGTAATAGAAACTTATGAAATAGCTTCATCCTATTTATAAAATGTTTCATTACATTTAAGAAGAACTTCGTTAAATGTTATGAAACTTCATCATCATATTTATGAAACATTTCATAAATATGAAGAAGCCTGTCATCAATTTGTTATTTTATGAAACAGCTTCATATTTATGAAATGTTACATTGGACGAAAATCAATGAAGTTTTTGAGCTTTTTCCCTGAGTGCATATATTATTATCTTCATTTCAGTAATAAATTTCTTCATAGCTTTAATGAAAATCGTCACTGGAACTCGTCCATTGAAACTTTTCATAGAATCTATGAAACTCGTTCCATCAAAGTTAATATTTTTGAAATGTTTGTAGAATTAATGAAAATCTTCATGAAACTAATGAATCATTACTACAATGAAACGTTTATAGAATTTATGAAACAGTTTCATATATTTTTTTAATATTAAGAAGTTCCTTGAATTAATTAAACTCTTCATGAATGTCTTGAAAAATGCATTAGAAATAAGTCAAAAAGGAAACGCTTCATATGATTTTTTAAACACTACAGTGAAATAATAATCCACTTTATAAAATATGTTGAACACTTGAGAACTAAAACTTAAAACTGAAGTTTGAAATGTATGAAAATTAATGAAATTATGAAATTTTATTTATTAGAAAATTTTCATTAAATTTATGAGGAGATAATTTATGAAATCGAATGATTTTTTTTATGAAACTATGAAACTTAATAATTAAAAGTTGATCAAAAACTTCTTAATATCAATAAAATTTCTTGGATATAATTAAATTTTTCATTGAATCTTCAAATAAAAAATTCTACGATTTTGTTCCATTAATATCATGAAGCATAATTCTCTCAGTGTAGAAACGATTTTTATTTCTTACATAAAGTGTTACTTTCTATGAAACCCAAATGTGAGAAACAAAATAAATGTTCGTACATATTTAAACATTATGAATGAAACACTTGAATGTGTTAAAGTTGAAATAGCCAAACATCTGCATTTGACACATATTGTCAATGATCTGGAGAGCGGACTGTATGTTTTGGTAAGTGTGCATGTGTGCAGTATATGTTGACCAATTTCTTTGACTCTTGCATACATTTTTCTACCATAAGAGTCTGCTTTAAGTGTTGACTATTATTGAGCTTTTGTTTTTCAATCCAATGAGCTTTCAAAAAGATTTTATATCATAAACAGAATATCAATTAAAAAAATATGAAGTTGATTGTGTTTAAAAACAAAAAGCATATTTGCCATTCCACGATTACCGATTTTAATTATATATGGGACATTTTTTTGTGAACTGAAGACCCGCCGAACTTTATGTACGGAGTGTCATTATGGCTTAAAATTAAAAGACGAGTGGTGCAAAATGGAGGTAGTGATCGTTTAGCCAATATGGAAGCGCCTAAAAATATGTTAAGGATGGATGAAATCGGCTTTAAAATTCAATGACGAAGGTCGTTGAACTCCAATATGGCGGATGATTTAAAAAGTTTCTGAATTTTAAGGATCTCTGAATACGAATCTGACATTCACTTTTCAAAATACAAAATGGGTGATTTAATATCGATTATTATTTTTTGAAAAGTGATCCTTTTCGTATTTACATATTTCTTTTGTAAAGCTTTGGGGTCGCTGATTACGCTGAAATCAGATTATAAATTATTTATCAGCATGTTTTAAGCTTCGCTATATACGAATATAATACTTAAATCTTATTAAAGATGGCGAATCTAATAACAAGTTATAAGAGAAACCGCCCAGCAAAACTTTGGTAATGGGTGCGATAAAGTAATGCATTACCAATGAAAATGAAAATTATTCAAGTTCGAGGCCATATACTCTATATTTCTTCATTAGGATATTGTCCTAACAAATAATCTATTGAGTTTTTGTTTTCAAATTTATTATTTGATCCTTTCAGGAATGTGTTGATAGATCTATTTCGGGAATTTTCTAGGTTCCCATCAGCAGAACACGTTTTGAAAGCGGTAACAATCCCATGCCAAACCTCAAGCATTCATATGAACTAGTTTACTCACTACATGAGAACTAATATACATATGAGTTTGAAATTAAAGATTATAACCATTGATCAAAAAATAAATTGAAAACTTGTTTGATGTGCAAGATCCACCTCTGGTGGATATTCAATACACGTTTTTTTTTTTTTTTTTTTTGTTTCTCTCTCCTTTTTTATATTTTGTTAAGTTAGTTAACAAAACAGGGAAAGTAAACTAGGCGGTACTTTGCCTTTTTTCACAAGTTTGTTATAATTTTTATTAAAAATAAAAATTATGTTTTTTCGACCTTTAATTGTGCAATGAAAATGAAAATTATTCAAGTTCGAGGCCATATACTCTATATTTCTCCATTAGGATATTGTCCTAACAAATAATCTATAGAGTTTTTGTTTTCAAATTTATTATTTGACCCTTTCAGGAATGTGTTGATAGATCTATTTCGGGAATTTTCTAGGTTCCCATCATCAGAACACGTTTTGAAAGCGGTAACAATCCCATGCCAAACCTCAAGCATTCATATGAACTAGTTTACTCACTACATGAGAACTAATATACATATGAGTTTGAAATTAAAGATTATAACCATTGATATAACTGTTTTGTTAACAAACTTAACAAAATATAAAAAAGGAGAGAGAAACAAAAAAAAAAAAAACGTGTATTGAATATCCACCAGAGGTGGATCTTCCACATCAAACAAGTTTTCAATTTATTTTTTGATCAATGGTTATAATCTTTAATTTCAAACTCATATGTATATTAGTTCTCATGTAGTGAGTAAACTAGTTCATATGAATGCTTGAGGTTTGGCATGGGATTGTTACCGCTTTCTAAACGTGTTCTGATGATGGGAACCTAGAAAATTCCCGAAATAGATCTATCAACACATTCCTGAAAGGGTCAAATAATAAATTTGAAAACAAAAACTCTATAGATTATTTGTTAGGACAATATCCTAATGAAGAAATATAGAGTATATGGCCTCGAACTTGAATAATTTTCATTTTCATTGCACAATTAAAGGTCGAAAAAACATAATTTTTATTTTTAATAAAAATTATAACAAACTTAATGCATTACCTTGTAATGTGTACTCCTTACCTGTATCATTATTTTCCAACAAGAAGTATTGAGCTACCGATAATTGAATACTCATGGATTACCTTGTAATGAGACCTCATTACATTTTACATTACTTCAAAACATAAAATAATGACTTACCGATCATCAATTACATAATGCATGAATTATAAACGTAAAGTAATTATAAATATATATTTTTGAAAATATATTTATAGACACATTACTTTTTCCCGCCATGTAACCATATAAGTAACCAGTTACTTTACCCCATACAAAGTAATGAGTTACTTTGAGACTCATCGCCTGCAAAATTCATCAGTGAAGTAACGTGTAAAGTAATGCATGAAGCCCTATGGCGATACATTACTTTACCCATGATTTGGTAATGTGTGGTTTTGCTGGGCGATTATCCAAAATAAATTCGTATGCCTTTTTTCAGCCATTTTAAATTTCAAATGTTTTCTATCAGATTCGTATTTAGCGACCCTCAAAACATTCTTTCTTATTATTTTAAACTTTTCAAAAAAATGATACGCCATATTGGAATTTGAATTATTTTGAATTATTAAAATCCGAGGCTGAATTAATTTAAAAATAAATAATCTATTATCAGTTTACGGTACTGAGACCCGTTACTCGCAGTGACATATAAGTGTGGGTATTCAAACGAAAGGAAATTTTCTCACTTTTTTAGAAATACATTTTTTTTTGTGATTATAATAACATATGTTCATTAGAGCGAAATTTTTTTATTGTATGGAGAAAAAGTTTTTTTCTGAAAAATTTAAATTTATTGTTCAGATTATTGTAAAACTAGGTCTAAAAGTTATTTTGTGCAAATTTGAGAAAAATCGTCAACTTTTAACCCGGGGCGACCCGCTACCAAAGTTTTCGATTTTTGAAAATTTTCCTTAAATTCCTTTAAGAAAAATATGTCTTGCGACACATCATTTTTTTTAACTTTGGCATGCTGAACACGAAAATGTTGAAGTTTTTGAAATCGTGCTAACGGTTTTCAAGATATTGCGATTTTGTTTTCACTAAAAATGTCGTCTTCTTCCCCTATTCTAGAATTTTTTTAAAGAATTATCTAAGAATTTTTTGTTTTTCCAGTCGAATAGTACACAAAACATGCTTTAATTTGATAGTAATTATGTCTGAAAATAATTATGATACAAAATATATTTTTTAAAATTAACAACATTTTTTTTCCATATATTAGAGGCTTTGTGCGCAGGTTGCCTAGGGTTGGTAATCCGATTTTTCTTAGATTTCGCCGGACAGAGCTGTTGGACCTAGTGCCACAACAATCAAAACATTAGTTTATGAAAACTCATGATCATGTGTATAAAACGGAAAAGCATAACAATTTTACTATATAATTTTTATGTTTTTCCGAGATATTTGTAGGCAATATATATAATAAGAATTTAAGCTATTTCGATAGAAAACAAAATTTATATTTTGTGAAATAATTTTGTGTATGCTTGGCACGGTTTGGAAGCAAGAAAGTGTTAAAGTCAAAATTCCGTAAGATTTCAAAAAATAAATATTTTGAAATGACACAATTCTGAAAAATCTTGAAAACGTATTTATGTTGACAGGAAACAGTTGATACTAAAAACAAAGTAAGATTGAAGCTTAAACTTTAAAAAAGCTCAAATTTTGGAATAAAGACATACAGTATTCCAAACGGATACCTGTAAAAGACATCGAATTAACTTGAAAACGTATGGAGTAATTTTAATTATTATTAGCAAAGGTTAATCTTTATATGCTGAAGTTAAGGTGCGTTTTCACCAAATTTCGCGTTTTGCGAAAAACGATAATCTCCATATCTTCCAAGGCTAAAATTGCCAAACCAACCAAAAAAACGAGTACGTTAAAACCACTGATATTTTTGTAAGACCCACCGTGTTAAAAATAAACAAAGGTACACTTAGAATACTATTTAGGTAAAGACCACCGCAAATGTAGTTAAAAACAAATGAAATATCACTTAAAGAAAGGACGACTTACATTTCAGTAAGTTTAACTAACATTTTCATTTGTTTGTTAATGTTCAAAAAATGAACCACAATTGTAGTAAAACTGAAGTTCCCTTAGTGTACAACTAATATTCTACTAGGAAACACTATTTTGTTTGCAAAGCATGTGTTTTGCGAGTACCACCCTCAAAATTCTTAGCCAATATAGTTTTACCAATGTTACAACCAATTTTTTTATTTATTATAAACATTTCTCAAAATTAATTTAATTTAAGCTTTGTAAACGCACCAAATTTTTTTAATTGCCAATGTTATCCCTACAGTGGCAAGTTGGCTCAAACCAACGGTTGCCCACTGTTATCAGTAACATGACAATACTGTCAATATTGTAAATCCCACGTTCTGCCAACGCATAAACTACCGTAGCCTAAGCTTTGCCAACACTGTGCCGATTGTATTTTTCTGCCTGGGTTATTTACTAAAAACACAGAAATGCTAATTTTTTGGACTTGCTAAGATTAATAATTTATGCTTAAAGTTATTTATTTTTATGGATTAGTTTTTGAGATTTGCTCTAAACATTTGTTGGCCCCTATCGCCTAAAATAGGCAACGAAACAAATTTTAGTAGAAGAACATATTGTTCATTCTGAACAAGTGGTATAGATTTCATTACAAAAATGTTTAGGCTGGTTTGAGGGTTAAGGTAGGCTGACCATTCGTAATGATTTAAACAGTACATGTACTGATTTGTTGATTTTTTAAATTTTTTTTTTGTTTTCATAGAAAAACTCAAGTTTTGATCCATTTAGAATAAACTTTTCAGAGTTAGCGAATCTTTCCTTCACTCCGAAAAATTCTGCAGTTACTACATGACAGTTATTTGTGCAGTACTGCGCTTGAAGTTGTTTTAACTGCAGTTGCAGTTGCTTTACTTAGAAAAATAATTTTTTAATGTTTTTTAGGGTTGATTTTTTAAACAACCTACAAAAATTAGTGCATTTCGGTAACAGTTATTTTATGCAGTTGTTTCGACTTTCTGGCAAAGTTGTATCACAAGATACAAAAATAAAAAAAACCAATTTCGCGGTGTAACAAGCGGCTTGTTTATGCATTTTTTTCCCTTTTATATTTAGTGTAAAAGAGAATGTTAGAGAAAATAGACAAATAAAATTAAAAGGCTGTAAATTTTTATCAAATAAAGAAAATAAATGAAATATTAAGGTAAGATTTGAAATAGAAGATAACTTTATTTAGTTGTAGTTCTTTTCTTAGAGCTTTTTAATATTTTTATATTAATTCAATTCAATGTAATGAAAAGAAATCAAATAAACAATATTAGATATCTTACATCTCTTAAAGACAGAATGATTTGTAAAAATAGCGTGAAACTTGAATATTTAAAGTGTATTTTATGTAAATATATTTTTACAATAGTGTGTTTATTAAATACTAAAATCAGATTAAGAATATTTATAAAAAATGTCGTTAATTTTTTTTTTTAAATGCTGGTAATGTTGTTTTTACTGCATTTGTTGTTTTTACTACATTCGACAGTTAAGTTTCAACAGTTAAAAATAACTACACATTGCAGTTGATTTAAATGCAATTGTTGTGTACACCTTTTCAACAGCAAATGTAGTTTTTTTAACTTCTAACTTTAAACTTTTTTTTTAAATAATTTTCTTATCTGTCAAAAAAAAATTCTTGAAACTTTTTTTTTAAATAATTTTCTTATCTGTCAAAAAAAAATTCTTGAAAACTAAAAGTTTATGTTGACAACCCGTTGAAAATCAAATATTAGTTCGAAAGGAAGATTTTAAAATCCGAGAACTTCAAGATTTTTAAATCTTGGGTCTTTTAGGAAAACTGATATTCAGGACGAAAAATTAAACAGTAGTCAGTGTGCATATTCTTGAAAATCTTAGGGTCTTTAAAAAGGTTCTACAAACTAGCGCCCCGGTATGCTATTTGGTAGCGTGCTGGCTTATCTGTGCGGGGGTTGTGGGTTCGATTCCCACCAGAGGCACTGGTCTGTTTTCGCTACAACGCGCCGAAGGCCATAGTAGCTAGTGCTCGGTTAGGGTAATAGTATATAACTTGTAATTATATGATTATTTATTATTAATATTATTTAGTTTCAAATAATTTTTTAAATGTCTTTAAGAGTCAATTTTTTGGACGAACTTTAATGAAATATTTCTTTAAACTAATGATTTTTTTTTACAAAATTAATCAAAAATTTCTTCCATTTTAGAAAAAAGATTTTTAATTTTTATTAAACTATTTTCAATGAAACTTTTTGATTAGGGACATGAACCTTTTAATAAATAAATTAAATTTTCCAGAAAATTTTATGAGAAACTTCGTTAATCTAATCAAAAGTTTCAATGGACGAATTCTAGCGACTTAATGCAAAAATTGATTAATATCATGCATATAATTCTCTCAATAAATAATTGAATTTATAAAAAACAGCTGAGTCTGGAATTTTTATATAAATTTTGGAAATTGCATAATCTCAACAAATGGGCAAATTTTCCCTTAATCTGGAAAAGTAATTTAGCTGTGTTTTTAAGAATTCATCAAAAAATTTATATATTTGGAACATTTTGTACTGATTTAATGTCAGACAAAAGTGTTCACCCTAGGTTATCCTAGTCTACATCATCCTCACATACATAATTATGTTTGTATGTCCTTTTTATCATTGTTGTTTTTTGTTTTAATTTACCCACACAGTAGGTGACCTCCATTATAAAATAAATTACCATTGAGCCATCCATTCATTTATCCATTCAACGAACCAACCAAGCAAACAATTCGTTCACTCGTCCATCCATCTGATTATGATTTACTTTGCACTCAAGAAAAATTTTAGTAACTGTTTATTGGTCGAAGAAACATTTTTATTATGTACACAGAAAAAATTATGGGCCAAAAATATCTAATTAATCGATTGTTTGAATATCAATGGCAATTTAAACAATTTTTTTAATTGATTCAATTAAAAAATTTATTGAATTTTCTTATATATCCATACAGTGTTGACAACATGTAAAAAATTTTTTAAAATTTTGCAAACTATTTTTTTTTTATTTTATTTAGATTAAATATTCAAACAAAGATTTAATTATGTATATCAATATATTATTTAATTTGTAAATAACAAGAAAAAAATCGCAAATGATTAACTTTTAATAAGTTGAATAGTTTACCGATTTCACATACACGCAAAATCGTAGTTATTTCACTAGAGCTTGCAACACTCTTTTTGTTGAGATATTCGTGTACGCACGAAAACTTAATTTAGTTTCATATTTTATCTGTGGTAATAAAAGTGCACATGTGGATTTAAATAAACCTTATCGAAAAAGGACAATTAAACTATTATTTTTGTAAATAATTAAATTTTCAATAAGTATAAGTGTCATTAAACTATCATTTTAAAGTTGTGTGTGATTTTTTTTAAAAATCAATTCAATTACAAGAAAAAGTTCAAGACAAGACAAGCAAAACAAAAATATTGTCTTTACTCTTATTTGTTTTATATTAAAAAGCTTTAATTTTATTATAAATAAAATGTTAATTTAATTTACAAACCTACATTTCTTTTTTTATTTAATGGGGGGGGGGGGGGGGGGGGCATGTAACAAAAATAAAAAAATAAGAGCTTTCAATTAAAACTACTATTATTTTCTTCTCAAGTTTCAATTAAAGTTTTAATCAATTTAACTAAACTTTTTCATTGAGGTTGTAAAGAAAAACAATAACTCTTTTAATTGATATTATTATTATTTTAATTGAAAGAGTTTTAATAAACTGTCTGCAAATTTTTTTAGTTAATACTATCATTTTAGTCGTAGGTGCAAAATCAATTAAAATATTAATTGATTCAATAAAATTTTTAATTTTATTGTACTTGCACGCAAAAAAAATCTGGAAATATTATGCAAGTGCTAGTTAATTATAATGGGTGTGTTTTATAGAGGTATAGAACTTTGAAATGGAAAAAAAACAAAGATGAATTTTTCAAATTGACATGAAATTTACTTTATTCGAAAGATAATCTTCTGGCATTATAATTTAAATATTACTTCTGGCATATGATCGCCACGGCTGGCTCGGGCGTAGTCTAATCTGGAGGTCCAATTTTCGATGACTTTTTCCAACATTTGTGGCCGTATATTGGCAATAACGCTGCGAATGTTGTCCTCCAAGTGATCAATCGTTTCGGGCTTATCGGCGTAGACTAGCGACTTTATATATCCCCACAGAAAATAGTCCTGCGGCGTTAAATCGCACGATCTTGGAGGCCAATTCACGGATCCGAAATGTGAAACTATGCGGTTACCAAATGTTTCCTTCAATAAATCAATTGTGGCTGTGTGTGACATGTTGCGCCGTCAAAATCTTCCATAAAGTGGATGGACACATATGTAATTCCTGTGCACGATGGCGGATAGACTGATTGGGGTCTTCCTCTACGCAACGCTCTACAGCAGCAATGACTTCTTCTGTACGCACTGTACGGCGTCTCTGTGGATGTATATTATCATTTAGAGTAAACGTGGTGCGAAAACGTTCCATAGGTAATTGAATTAATTGCTCTGATGGACGATTATGTTGACCGTAAAATGGACGTAGTGCGCAATACGTATTTCGAACAGAACCATGATTTTCAAAATAAATTTGCCCATTTGCAAAGCGTTGTTTAGGCGTCAGTCTACTCATGTTGAAATGCTAAACCAAACTAAACATAAATAACTTTACAGCTGACAAAATGGCCGCCAATTAAAAAAGTGTTGCCAACTTAAAGTTATATACCTGTTACAAAAACACCCTATACAACTACATAAGTCTCAAGTTATAAATTTCTGGTAAAGTATTAGAATTTTTTTGTAAAATTTAACATAATTTTAACATAATTTTTCGAAAAGTCGCTATTTTCACGGTTTAAATTTTTAAAAGAATTCTAGCAATTTTTTTTTTGCTGAAATTGCGTTTTCAGCAAAAATGTTAGTTAAACGCTATCTGCAACAAACTGATTTTGAACTAATGTTTAACAAATATTTGTTGCTACCAAAATTGTGCTAATAAGCACATTAATAGCACTGAGAATAAAAAATGACGAGATATAGATGTCGCAGCATATCTAGACGAAGTAGAGAGAAAAGAAATGATACAATTAAATACGACCATTGTAAGCCATACAAAAAATGCAATCACTGTTGATTTCATTCATTTAATTTTTTTCTTTTGTATACTACACATCTAACAAAGGCATGCCAAAAAAAATGTGTGAAAATAAAAATTGTGAATATTAGAACAAAAAATAAATTGTTTATTTAATTTGTATTAAAAACTTAAAATCTTAAAAAAATTAATAAAAAATTCTAAATAAACTTTAAGCATTTTTGCGAAGACAACAAATTCAGGCGGAAAAAATACGCTTTGGTGCGGCTGTACAAAACATTAAATGTTTGTTTCCCAGGTAGGCACTATTTGCATATTCCCCTATAATGTTAAGCCATATTTTGTGTATTTCTTTCTTGTATTTTAGAATTATCTTCATTTGAAAAATATGTAATTGCGTCATATTACATGCATGTATATGTAATTGTTACATTTTATCATTTAATTAATAATGTATTTTGGTTATTTCCATATTTTTTATTCAATTGCATCATCTTAACAATGTGGAAGTCCTACCATTTTAATTTATATTTTGTTTATTTTTAAAAGAATAACAAAAACTTATTTAAATTTCAGCAACATAAACGAACTAACCTAAAAATTTTAAACTAGATTTTTTAGTTTTTATCAATCTACTAAGATGAAGCAAAAGGGTTAGTTGATTTCAACAAATCGATTTTCATTTGCATTCCACTAAGTATCAGTAAAACTATTTTTTGAATTTACAATTTTTTTTTTGGTTAAAACCAGCTAGCTCGTTTGCAAATGCTAGCAATTTTTTTGCAAGGATCCACCCAGGAAAAATTTTGCTTACTCAACTAAATTGTTTGCTAACTTTACTGACTTTTTTGAGTGAATAACGCAATTTAACATTTTCCGAATGTATATAATTCTAAAATACAAAATAGAAATATTCAAAATACCTTTATCTTTTAAAAACAACTACCTGCACGTAGATAAAAAATATGATTGGACATGACTGGGGACAGGAAATTGTCAAATTATGATCGTAATTATCATATATATAATTATGGCTGATCATATTATGATTACCGAGAACGATTTTATTAGCATTTAGGATCATAATATGATTACTGAGGTCATAATAAGATTACTACGAACATATTATGATTGTTTGGTCATTTCAATCATAACATGATACTCCTAAGCTGTCATAGTATGATGATGCTCTTTTCTCTGCAAGTGGGATTTTATATTTAATTTTGACCTGCATCCTCAATTTATCATAATTTTGTTTTGTACAGTAGCACCGAAGCGTATTTTAATTTTAACTATATCTTCAATTTTAAAATTTATCAAAATATCATGCATTTGGTAATTTTTTTAGGTTAGTTTCTTAAATTTATTTATTGTTTTATTTATATTTTTTAATATTCAGAACGTGCCTTTGTTTGATGTGTACTAAACAAAACAAAAATAAAATGAACGAAATCAAATGTGTTTGCCTTTTGTGTCTTATAATGGCTGTGTTTGTTTGTAGCTTTTCTTTTTTCTCTACTTTGTCCATACATCCTGCTACATCTCGTCTTTTTACTTGTTCTCCATGCTATGTATTTGTTTATCCGCACAATTTTGGTAGCAACGTTGAAAATTTTGCAGAATTTACTAATTTTTTGCTGATATTAGCAATTTTTCTGCAAGGATCCTCCCAGCAAGAATGTTGCTGATTTTTTTGAGTGGGGAAATATAAATAAATATTCTAGTATATGAACGAGTGCTGACGTTCACTGTTTATACACTTAATAAAATTCGGTTTGTAAAAAAAAGCTAAAACTTTCTACTATATATTATTTTATATTATATAACTAGACTCAAAAAAAGTCGGTAAAGTCATCAACATTTTTGGTGGAAAATTGCTAATATCAGCAAAAACTGCTAAATTCAGCTAAATTTTTGCTGAATTTACTAATCCTTTTTGCTTAGCAATGTTTCTGCAAAAAATGTTCCTGACTTGACAACCATTTTTTTTTTTGGTGTACGTGTAAAATCGTTTAATAAGTAATCACTTTATAAGTAATCACTTTATATTTAAAATAGAAGCTTGTTTCTGTTACTGGTTCATTGGCTGTTTGACAACATATAACAAGGGTAGTCTCCCGATGGGTTCTCTCCCATCTTAGTAAAATTTGGAGATGTGGTAAAGGGTTAAAAGATAGGGCCAAAGTTAATACATTTTTGCATGGAAACATGTCTGAAACTAGTGAAATCCAGATTTTTTGAACGCGGTTTTAATGTACTCGAGAAAACAAAAATTTTTATACTAATATTGCCTATGAAGTGTGTTAGGGTTGCCATTTATTTAAAATATTTAAAATTTAGGTTAAAATTCGGGTTGGAAAAAGTCTCATAAAAGCTGAACAATTAAGAATTCAGGAAAAATCTATCCCCTTTTTTAGGCTAATCCAGCTATAATTATTTAACAAAACTCCAGTTTTAATATCACTTAAAACATATTTTTTTGAATAACAAAAATGATTGAAAGTTATCGGACATGGTTCGTACATTAGTTAATGCGTCTCAAAAATTTCTTTCATTTGACACCCCATTTGTCTAAAATTTCTCTAAAACAATGCGAAATAAGCCGAAAGAAGATAAAATGGGATATTTTTTGACAACACTAAACATAAGATTGGGCCGCTAAAAAATTACGTCTCCCTTTTTTTGTTTCTTTATCAAATTTTATTAGGATCGGAGAGAACCCATAGGGAGACTTTCCTTGTTAGTTCTGTTATTATTTTTACATATTTAGATGTGGGTCTTGTTGGGCTTATTATTTTCCATTTTGCATTTGAATCGTTTAAAAAAGTATTTCTTACTGGTTTGTTCACTGTTTTTATTTTAATCATCAAACCAACCTAATCCTTCACCTGTTTGTTTCGTTAGGGAGGCAATTATTTGTAAATATTTTTAAATAAAGGAACACTGAATTAAATTTTAACAAGGAACCCCGATTTGTATGACTCTGGGACATATGGCAAAGAATTATAATCTTTAATTTAGTTGTTTTTTCATTTAATTTTAAAAATAAAGTTTTAAAATATTTGGTAGACAAGACATAAACTGTAGTGAAAGTTTTTGTTAAAATACCTTTCGCAAATATTAACTTTTTTAGTATTTTAAAGCTATGCTGTCATGTCAATTTTAGGGACATTTTCGGCTTTTTAGTTAAATTTTTTCACATTTCTATTCATAACTCAGGATACCGTAAGAGCTCCACATAGGTATTTGGACACGGCAGGCGCGAATCCAGGAAAAGGTTTTTGGGAGGGAACTTAGAGTATTTTTAATTAATTTTTTAATCTTTTTTATATTTTTGTATTGAAAAATATTATTTTGGGGTTATTAAATTCCCCCCTTAAGCTGTTAAAAACATATGGAATATTGTGTACGGAAACTTTTTTAAAATATTTTAAAATTTTCGAATGTTTTTCGGATTTTGAAACGTGATATTTCCTATACACTTAAAAAAAAGAAGTTAGTAGAAATTTTAGTAAAACGTCTTTTAAATCAAGTATGCTACTACTCAGCAAATTTTTGCTGAAATTATGTTTTTAGCTAAAATTTTAGTTATACTTAACACTTAACTGTTTTGAACTAATGTTTTACTATTTATTTCGCTAAAAAATATTGCGCTGATAAGTACGTTAATAGTGTGGCAGACAACCAGATTGAAAAATATACGCAAAATAAAGTAAATGTCGCGGCATGTTAAGATGTAGTAGAGACGAGGAAAATGATATTTAAAGATACAACTCTTGTAAGACATAAAAAATCAACCATGGAAGGCTTTAGTTTATGTTTTTCATACAAAAGAACGCTAACAATGTGAATACATACCCAGCAAAAAATTTCCAAAAAGGTAAGCGGGTTTGTAATCAAGCATTTTGGGCAGAACGCATTCCTTACTAGATTACCTACTCGATTCTTTTAACAGGGCGTGAGACTAAAATAATTGATTCTTTAGAATTGATTATTTTTTTTACCGAAGAACCATTTACTATATATTTTTAAGAACTACATACATTTTTTAATAAAGAAATAGTTCCATTGTAAAACTACGAAGTACTTACTCAAAAAATTAAATAATAGTTCCCTAGAAAAAATAAGAAGTACTTACATTTAAAAAAAAAAGAAGTAGTTCCATAAGTAAATTCAACTTTTACTCACACGTGATTTTCCTAGGTCACTCAAATATAACGGTCAAAACTCATACGGAAATAAAATCCTAAAAAGTGAAACATTGAATTGTTATGATAACATGGGTTTGTCATAATTTTGGAGCTATAAACCACGAAAATATAATTTTTTCAAAAAAAAAGAACAATTCAAAATTGAAAAACAAAAAAAAAGAACAATTCAAAATTGAAAAACAAAAATATGACTCACGCACAATCACCCTCGAAAATTTTTCTTACACTCACTCACGATAACGTCAGTAATTTCAACATCCACTCACAATTTTCTGCTCACGTTCGCTTCCCTAATTTATACCTAACCACAGTTTAACAAAATTTAGGCAACATGCAATTTCTGTTTTTAGTATTATTTTTCTGCAAATAAAAATTTGTTTGAAAAAATATATGAGATAAATTCTCAAAAAATTGTATAACTTCTTTTTTAAAAATTAGGAACTACTTCCAATAACGTCCTTTTATTAAGAAAAAGTATATGATTACTTCTTGAGTACAAAAAGTTATACATATAAGTTAATAACATTGTTATTTTCTTTTAAGTAAATAATTACTTTGTTATTTAGTTCATGCACATATGTGGATCAAAAAAACTTTAATTTTGTGTTGTCACCGGCTTATCAAAGTAACTGCCTATCAATTAAATTAAATTAAAGATAAAAGAAAATATTTAAATTTAATAAACATTAAATGTGTATTTGTAAACTAAATCTTTAAAGTGATTATTAATGTAGTGTGGTCAAATTGCAAAGAAATATATGTGCAGGTAGACAGACTATAGCGAAGGACAAGGACACATATCTTACATAATTTTTAATGTTTACTTTTTGTTATTGCAAAAAACGGTTGTATATTTTACTTGTTTTATTATTTCTATATATTTTCAGTTATTAAATAAATTCATGTCTTCAATGTGGGAGTATGCACATTTTAATATCTTGTAACATATTATAAATTATTTTTAAAAGACTCACAAAAAATATTTCAGATTTTCAGCAAATAAATTACCTAAAATTTTATTAACTTCTAGCAAGGATTTTTATATTTTTAATCAACTAAGTGATAGCAAAACTTTGGCTGAATCCATTAATTTTGTTGGTGGAAATTCCTCCACCCCCTCAGGAAAATCAAAAAAGAAATAAAATGAATAAACGGGAAATAAAGGGGAAAAGTAGGAAAAAAAAAGAAAGTAGAAATAGAGTTATCGAAACCTGTTTCTGAATTATTCGATAAACCGGGTTTTTTTCTATTGGTTTCGGTTTTTGAAAACTGGTTTTTGGTTTGTCGAATTATTCGAGACGAAAGTGTTTTCTCTGATGGCACTTTTGTGGTTCACTAAATAGTAATAATGTCCAAGTCAATCAAATTTTGTTGCAATCTTGATTTTAGAATTATATGTTCGATAGTTTTTTGCCTTTTTACACGAATTTTAGCGAAAAGTTTCTTAGTTGAATATCCGAAATTTTGGTCCATATGGGAGAAAACTTAGCATAGATTATTGGCTCACATATTATTGTTGTGTAAATTTGGTTAAAATAGATTGATATTAAGACAAAGTTAATCTGCAAATGTTAAGTTTAATGGATTATAAGGTAAGTGCGGGAATAATGGTTTCGATTCCCACCAGACGCTCTGGTTTGCTGGTTGTTTTTTTTTTATAGAGAAACCAGATTCTTCTATTAATGTATTGCTTTTTTAAAAAAGGGGTTAGTGAAGAGAAATGAACATTTTCTTTATTTCTCAACATAACCTCCTGTGAGATCGATTCACTATTCCCAGCTATATTCAATAGCTTCGATAAGCTGTTTATTGTAAGAACAGCTTAGCTCCTTAAAATAGCCATCAACAGCAGACCCACCCCTTTATTGTTGGCAAATCTTTTACCACCGAGCTACATTTTCAAGTTTGGAAATAGAAAATAATCCGAGGGAGCTACATAAATTCGGCGAGTACAGTGCGTGATGAAGCAATTCGAACTTAAATTCATTGATTTTGGCCATCCTAATAGTGGATGAGTGAAACATTTTCTTGATGAAAAAACACTTTCTTTTTCGCCAAATGCATGTTTTCCTTAATTTCATCACTTCAACGCTGCAATAAGTTAACATAATACTCGCCCTTGATTGTTTTTCCTTTTTGAAGATAATCAATAATATTTATCCCACGCTCATCCCAAAAAAAAGACGCCATGACCTTGCCTGAAGATGAAACTGTCTTCGACCTCTTTGGACGCGATTCTCCCATTCCAGTCCATTCCTTTCACTGTTCCTTTGTCTCAGGTGTAACCACCACTTTACACCTGAGACAAAGGAACAGTGAAAGGAATGGACTGGAATGGGAGAATCGCGTCCAAAGAGGTCGAAGACAGTTTCATGTCTCAGGTGTGATGTGGTAAAAAAATGTCTCATCAACGATTACAAACTCGACTTTATTGCGGGGAAACGTCGCCACACACTCTATTAAAACATCGTCACGACGCTGTTTTTGTTCCAAATTTTCGGTCAGTATGCGATGTATAGCACTTTTCGGAATACCTACCATCAGCCACCTCACGGACCTTTAGCCGACGATCATCCCATACCATTTTGTGGATTTTCTTAACCATTGTGTGTTTCTGGTGTGGACACCTCAATTATTACACCACTATGGTGTGCGTCTTGGCAGCTCGTAAAGCCTTGTTTAAACTCTGCCACCCAATACTTTATAGTCTTAAACGAAGGAGCAGACTCGCCCAGAGTATAATCTAGCTCGGCTTTAATATTGTTTGGACTGAGACCTTTCAAATGAAAGTGTTGAATTACGTAACGGTGACCAATTTGTTCCATGTTTACAAATTCATTGAGATCGTTTATTTGTGATGGCTCCAAAACAAAGAAAAATACTAAACAACGTGGCGCTTTGAAACTTAAAACATATATTTGATAAGGTTGTCACTTTTCACCAAAGTAATTTTTTTTCAAACTACTACCGCCACCTATACGTCAGGTCAGCTAATTTTGGGACCGCCCTCGTATCAATAAAAAAATCACAGTGTGCTGCTTATAATCAATGTTATAAAATAAGTGTTACCCTACTATATTCCATGCATATGGAAAGTTTATACGTATGCTTGTTAGGCGAGTTAACCGAAATGAACGTGTTATCGTTTTGTGACTTCATGGTTTGCAGGCGGCGGTGAAGTTATGTATGTTTTCGTCGAGTTTGCATGCATTCGATTGTTGGGTTTGTTTTGTTAGACGTCATTATGTGTGTATGTGTATACGGTTCTTGTATCTTTATCATGTTGTAGGTTAATTTTCCTTTGAAAACATATTTTGAGACCATTCATCCATTCAATAGATTCAACCAACTGGCAGCAAGTAGTTGCTTCGCTTCAATGATTTCATTTGGAGTCCATCCATCTTGTAGTAAGCAAACCACACATACACACACCTTACCAATTGATGAAGGGTTTAATATGGACTGAGTGTGTGTTGTGTGTGTATGAATGAATGTGTTTTGCATACTTGTGTATTTTAATTGCTTGCCCGAGTATGTGTTGCTTGCTTGTTACTGTTACTGCTGCCGTTGTTGATGCTGTGGGAATTTATCTTTTAATAAATTATTTTTTTTTTTTGTTTGTTTTACATTTTCCTTTATATGTATTAAGGTTTCTGTGTAGTATATATTTTCATCATATATGTATGTAACTGTGCATCTAGTGGTCTGTGATAATATTGTACAGAATCAAATGAAGTATGAAACTTGTTCCACTGTAGATACTTACTTATTAGGACTGAATATGAAGTTTTGTTTGAAGGAAAAACTTTTAAAACATTACATTTAGATTTGTTTTATTTTTGTGGCTTTAATTTGAAACTTTTCAATAATTTGTAAAAGATGATACTAAAGGTGTCTGATACTACACTCAGAGAAAAAACTTAATCATATTTATGAAAAACTTCATAAATATGATAAAATACTTCATTGATTTTTATTTAATATAACACTTCATAAATATGATGAAGCTGTTTGATAAAAGAGCAAATTGATAACAGACTTCTTCATATTTATGTAATGTTTCATAAATATGATAATGGAGTTTTATAACATTTTATGAAGTGCTTCATAAATGTTATGAAACATTTCATAACTAGGATGAATCTATTTCATAAGTTTCCATGAATTGTTTCATAAATATTAAGAAACGTTTCATAAATATAATGAAAAATTTTCATAAATCATTACCCGATAAAAAACAGAAGTTATGTCTCAAATACAAACACAGATCTGATACTAAATTTATTACACAATTTTGACTTACAGATATATTTAATTTGGAATTTAATTTATTACTTTTAGAATTAAGATTTTTAAGTTTTTTGCATTAATTCTTGCTATTACATTTTGAATTTCTAAATTAACGTTACTAATAGAATCGCCATATATACTCTTTAGGACTACTTCAGCTTTTTCTTCTCCGCACACTAGTTCATCCTTATTATTCCACATAAACAAGTTTCCATCGATTACAAGTTTGTTGTTTCGAACTTTGAGTTTTTTGCTTTTGTTTATATGCAGAATATCTTTCTTAAGTTGAAGCATCAGTTTTTTATGCTGTATCTGATCGCAATTTAGATCACGATCGACGTAAATTGATGAGCCGGCCAAATTTTTCGCATACCTTAAAATATATCGCACCATATAACTGGATCTCATTTCGACTTCCACGGTCATCTTTTTATTAGATTCGTGCACTTTCTTAACATTTTCTATATTAACATGTTTTTTAATTTTTAATTTTTCCTTCAATATAGTAACTACTGCTTTAAATGCAGACTTATTTGTTGGGACTCCTTTAAATATTAAGTTCTTACTTTTAATTTGCTCCTCCAGTAGCATAATCTGCCGATGATCTTCTAGTCTTTCTTTTTTCAATTTTTCTATATCCTTTTTAAGGTTCTGATTTTCTATTGATAGTTCATTTAATTTTCCGTTCATGTTGTTAATTTTAATAATAATTTCATCAAAATCTACTTTTGTCGGCAGTTTCTCAAGCCCTTCGTCATTGCCTTCATCAAATCTGTTACTGACATATTGCCTACTAAACACTCTGGCGATATTTTCAATAATTTTCTCTTTGCTACTTGAGTAGAACTTTCAGGCTGCGATGATTTAGGAGTTGATGACATATTTAAAATATAGGCGTTCGATCACTTTTGAGTTTCACTGTATTAGCAATATGTTCAAGAAAGTAGAGTATACTTTTGGGCTGATTTTAGATTTTATTCTCTTGCTTGTGACTGTTATATTTTATGCAGGATACTACTAATTAAATATAGCGAGCTTTTAGCATTAAACTTGAAATTGGCCTTTAAAATTAATCGGAACTATTAAACACAACTTATAATTTGACAGTTCTTTTCAAAATATAATCAGCTGGTGTTTATGAGTGTATTTGTAGATGTATATGTTTTAAAATATTTTTAATATTTATAGAAAATTTTTAATTTTTGTTTTTGATTTTGCACACTGTATCTTTATACGCACTCTTTTGCTAATACCATTAAGTTATTGTCTGTTGCTAATATTGTTGGTTAACACTAGTTTTTCATTTTTTAATGGCTTATATTTTCCAAAAAACTGACTTTTATTAGAGACCGGTTTGAAACACGTCCGCACTGTAAATCTCTCTTCTAAATATTACATAGAGTATCACCAGGCCTTAGACAAGCAAAATTTATCCACATTAAATTTTTTGCCAGTATAAATGTATTTTAGCCTAGACACCAACCTGCTTTTGGCTTCTATAAAATTTGAATTTTCTAACTTTAGGGTATTCATATGACAGATATTTAAACAAAATAAATTAATACAATATATTAAAATTTAATTATTTAAATTCCAATAGAAATTTTAGCCAGATTTCAAATCCTTATATAAGAAAAAAACTTTTTTAGCCAAAACAATTATCAGAGCAATAATTAAAATAAATATTTTTGCAGAATGGGGTAATATGTTTTCACAAAATTTCCTTATTGAAACGAAAGTTAATTATGTCAAAACTTAAGAAAAACTTTTGCTCCGATAAGTATATTTAAATAAATTATTTAATTTTCACGAATTTTTAAGTCATTGTCGAATATTTAAAATAAATAAAAACTTTATCGAAAAATCAATAGAAGATTTGTTTAATAGAATCAACGTACATAATTTCTGATTTAATAACCAACTTTTTAGGGAGTACAAAAATTGTTGGAAATTGAAAAAAATTGCCACTAAACCATTTGT
Organism: Delia radicum; assembly: GCA_021234595.1. Taxonomy (NCBI): domain Eukaryota; kingdom Metazoa; phylum Arthropoda; class Insecta; order Diptera; family Anthomyiidae; genus Delia; species Delia radicum. The sequence goes on from CM037853.1 coordinate 195,284,977, forward strand.
AACGATATATAATTACATCTCATAATTATTTTTACGAAAATTTCTAATACAGCGCTATATATTATCAGATATCATTTTATCTTATGTAACAAATAAGTTTATCTTTTTTATCTCTTCAATATAATTGATGAAGCTTAATATGAGATTATATGTACATACTTCAATGTATATTTTTTTATATATAATTATATATGACATCACATATAACTCTATATAAATATATGTGTTCAAATTAAACCTGACCTCGAAATTTTTATATTATGTCTTATATCGTTTTTCTTATTTGAGAAATAGTCCGTCGTATTTATAGCGAAAATACAATTTCAACATTTTTTGCCGGATTGGAATATGATCCCGAAGAAAAAAGTTTTTATATAGTCATATTTCTCCATTTGTAATGATATATATTTACATCTCATAATAATTTTAACGAAAATTTCTAAGACAGCACTATACATAATCAGATAACATTTTATCTTATGTTACATATAGGTTGATGTCTTTTATCTCTTTATATATAATTGTTGTAGCTAAATATGATATCATATATTCTTCAATGTATGTGTAAATGATACAATAAAATCAAACAAATTCTATCACTCTTATATATATTTATATATGGCATCACATATAATTCTATATAAATATATATGTGCTAAAATTAAAAAGAAAAATTCTATCAATTTTATATATAAATATATAAAAACACATATGGTAGAAATTAACAAAAAATCTATCACTTTTATCATTGTTATATTATCAGAAAAAGAAGAAAAAAGAATATTGTAAAAAGCCAAAAGTAAGAAACTTAAAACAAAGTTCAAAGTTAAAATATTAAATAATATTAATGAGTAAAAAATAAATTTAAGTCAGAAAAAATCAAATACATTCCCAAAATCTTAAAAAAGCGTTTTAAAGATCAAAATCGAATAATCCAAAATAAAGTGAAAAACAGCGTTGATTTGTCTTCTCTGATAATTAAATTTAAACATAGAAACGTAGAAACAAGAAAAAAAATTCTTTACTTTTACATACAATTGTATATGGCATCACATATTAGTCACATATAATTTTAAAATCTATTGATTTAAATTTCAATTTCTATTATTATTTGAAATGTGAAACAAAATATTAGTGCAGACTTCCAAAATATTTTATTTATTTTATATCAGTTGTATCAAATTATATATAACTTGATCAAATTAGGGTTATGTATGCCATCCCATGTATGCCATTTTTCGGATCAGTTAAGATACTCCTCCCTAGATCGCGAAGTAAAACGAAGTGCTCGTAAGGACAAACGTGCATGGGCCCAAGAGGCTCAGTCTGCAGCTGAGACGAACCGTACCAGTGACTTATATCGACTCATTAAGAAGCTTACGAGTAACAGCTCCTCAGTATCCAGTAAACCAATAAAAAATAATTCCGGAACACTTATTACATCCAAAGACGAACAAGTTGAACTCTGGGCTGCACACTTCTCCGAAATGTTCTCCTCATGCCCACAAATAATCCCACCTATATGTGATTGTATCGCCCACAATATACAGCTTAATATCAGCACTACTCCTCCAACAATATCTGAGATTGTAGTAGCAATCAGCTTACTAAAGAACAACAAAAGTCCAAGCAGCGACAACATATCTTCAGAGCTTTTGAAGGTTAACCTCACAACGAGTGCGGAACTGCTTTTACCTATAGTAGAAGAAATATGGCTATCTGAGAGAATCCCAGACGAGCTTAAAGAGGGAATTATAGTAAAGTTACCTAAGAAAGGAGACTTAACTAACTGCAACAACTGGCGGGGTATCACTTTACTAAGTATGCTCAATAAAGTCTTAGCACACATTATAACCAAGAGGATAGCGGATGAGCTAATGCCAGTTATGAGGAAACAACAGGCTGTGTTTTGCCCCAACAAGTCGTGTGTTGACCACATCAACTCACTAAGAGTAATTGTAGAGCAGTCAGTTGAATGGAGGTCTCCTCTGTACCTTATCTTTATTGATTTTGAGACGGCATTTGATACTCTGGCCCATAATGTCATCTGGAATGCGCTTGAATGTAAAGGCGTTCCCCGTAAATTCATTCAACTGATAAAGAGTCTATACGCTGGGGCTAGCTGCCGAGTTTTACACGATGGAGTACTAAGCCGTAAAATTGATATTGGTAATGGAGTTCGCCAAGGGTGCGTTATGTCTCCACTACTCTTCAACATAGTGTTAGACAGCGTGATGCACCATGCAATAGTGGATAATCGAGGCATCGCATGGGGGCTGCATGAAAGATTAGAAGACCTTGAATATGCAGATGACATATGCCTTCTTTCTCATAGTTATATTGATATGGCTACGAAGTTGAAGCGGCTTACCGACATATCAGCAAAGGCTGGGCTTAAGATCAATATAAAAAAGACCAAGGTTATGCGGATTAATTCCGAAAACTTAAACCCCTTTCTCATTAATAATGAAACCTTGAAAGAAGTTGAAAGTTTCTGCTACCTTGGAGCTATTATAAATCAAAAAGGTGGATCTAGTGCTGACATATCTAGCCGAATAAAAAAAGCCACACAATCATTTGGTCAGCTCACTAATGTGTGGAAATCATCCTCAATATCACGTCGTGTTAAAATTAAAATATTAAATTCCAATGTCAAATCAACATTGTTATATGGTTGTGAAACTTGGAATGCTGCCTCCCGAGACATTAAATCTCTTCAAGTTTTCGTCAACAAATGTCTTCGAAGAATTCTAAGAATCTTCTGGCCGCGAACCATATCAAACGATAATCTGTGGCGTGCAACACACCAAATCCCAATGGATGTAGAAATACAGAAAAGAAAGTGGAACTGGATCGGCCACACACTCCGCAAGCCGCCCACCGATATTGCCAGAAATGCTATTGAGTGGAACCCCCAGGGAAGCCGCAGAATAGGTCGACCAGCTCACACATGCAGAAGACAAATTGACATCGAATCAGAAAGAATGCGCAAAAGCTGGAGCGAAGTAAAAAATATTGCGATGGACAGATTGGAATGGAAGAAGTTTGTTGAGGTCCTATGCTCCTTATAGGAACGACGGGAATATATATATATATATAAGATATAATGTGATATAATTATATATATGTGTCTATATATGTTTATATATACCTAATCCTAAACCAGAATTTTGAAGACAACAGGTAGGACTTTGTCAATTTTGTGAATAAAGCTTAATTCGCAACGTTTTAAAGTACCGAATATAGAGACTTTGGGTTAAGTGCCTATAGAGATTCAGGCGCACATCAAGCCATTATTTTGTTGGCCTGTGTTGTCATAACTTTTAATTTTGTCCTACCATTTTTTTTTATAAATATGATTTTTTGAATCAAACACTACACACAGAAAATAAATCAGTTGGAAACCCACTAGAACTACACTTTTTTACTATTACAATATATTTTTGACTTTAAATTACATAAAATCAACCGTATTATTATTTATGGCCATTTTAGTGATTTTTTAACACACACTATCAATACGTTTTTAAGAATCTTAATCATTTCCTGAGCGATAAATTTTTGCTATTCCTAGAAAAATAAGCACTTTATGATGTATTGGAACATAAAATAACTTTTTAAATATAATTTATTTAAAATAATTTAAAAAACTTTTTTTAAAAATAACAAATTTCACATAAATAAGACTTTGCAATAACATTGATTTTAAAAACAAAAATCCAAATCATTTTGAATTTTTAAATTTAATTGATTTACTTTCAATATAGGGTACACACATTAAATTTTTTGTAAACAACCTGAAATTGATCTATAATATTTACTCACCCTACTTTAAGTAAAGTAGGGTGTACTCACCCTACTTTACTTATTATTTTTTTATTAATAAAAATTAAAAATAAAATTGTTGGACATAGTGTTTTAATTTAATAAATAAATTCGGTAGGGTTTACGAAATCAATTCGGTTGGAGCAACCTTACCAGTTTTATGAACAAAAACGTCATTCTGGATTCGCAACCGAATAATTTGATAGTTCATGCAACTACCAAAATTCGGTTGGCGACAAATTCGGTTGACACAACGAATCCGTTTTCTGTGTGTAATCACACGCAGAGAAAAGAGCATCATATTATGATAGTTTAGGACCATCATGTTATGATTTTACCGCCCACTAATCATAATATGTTCGCAGTAATCATATTATGATACTAAACGACGATGAAATCGTCCTCGGTAATCATAATATGATAAGACAGAATCATGTATATGATAACTATAATCATAATATGATAACTTTGCGTCCGCTTTCATGTTCAATCATATTTTTCCTCTGTGTGCAGTTTTTGTGGAGTACTTTTTTTTGTCATTATCTACTTCTAGACTATGTGTGACGTCCCAGCAAAAAATTGCCAAAAAGGTAAGCGAGTTTGTAATCAAGCATTTTGGGCAGAACGCATTCCTTACTAGATTACCTACTCGATACTTTTTAAACAGGGCGTGAGACTAAAATAATTGATTCTTTAGAATTGATTATTTTTTTTACCGAAGAACCATTTACTTTATATTTTTAAGAACTACATACATTTTTTAATAAAGAAATAGTTCCATTGTAAAACTACGAAGTACTTACACAAAAAAAAATAAATAAATAGTTCCCTAGAAAAAATAAGAAGTAGTTACATTTAAAAAAAAGAAATAGTTCCATAAGTAAATTCAACTTTTACTCACACGTGATTCTCCTAAGTCACTCAAATATAACGATCAAAACTCATACGGAAATAAAATCCTAAAAAGTGAGACATCGAAGTGTTATTATAACATGGGTTTGTCATAATTTTGGAGCTATAAACCACGAAAATATAAATTTTTCAAAAAAAAGAACGATTCAAAATTGAAAAACAAAAATATGACTCACGCACAATCACCCTCGAAAATTTTTTTTACACTCACGGTAACGTCAGTAATTTCAACTTCCACTCACAATTTTCTGCTCACGTGTGCTTCCCTAATTTATACCCATCCACAGTTTAACAAAATTGAGGCAACATGCAATTTCTGTTTTTAGTATTATTTTCCTGCAAATAAAAATTTGTTTCAACAAAAATATATGAGATAAATTCTTTAAAATTGTATAACTTCTTTTTTCAAAATGAGGAACTACTTCCAATAACGTCCTTTTATTAAGAAAAAGTATATGATTACTTCTTGAGTACAAAAAGTTAGACATATAAGTTAATAACATTGTTATTTTCTTTTAAGTAAATAATTACTTTGTTATTGATTTCATGCTTTCTAGTTTAAATTTAAAGAATTGATTGCAATACTACTTGCTTTTTTTTGATTTTTTTTGACTACAATACTACTTGCTTTTCGTTGGAATGAGTTTGGTATTGCAGTTACTAAATTTGGCAATGAGATATGTAAGCAAGTGTGGGCATCACCTTCTTTTTGGAATGTGTAATTTTTTCCTGGGGTACTATATACCTATGCAACATTTATTTATAATAAAAGGAATGAACATGTACTAAAAAGGGAATTCCTGTATTTCTTTTTTTGTTTTTTAACTTGTTCTTATTTTTCTCCTTTTTTTAATTTCAGGATTTCATTTTATTTTGTTTCTTGTAAACTAACTTTAACATTCTGATGTAAAATATAAAATTAAAATTTTTCGTTTTACCCCTTTAAATATTCCAACGATATTTCATAGTTCATTTGGTTTTTTGCCTGGATTCTGTTAAGTGTATGATGTGTTTTGTTGGCCCAAAGCAATATGACGCGCCAATAAAGACAACTTTAGCCATTTTCTTGTACGTTGATATTTTTAAAACGAAAGCTGTGTCTGATAAAATTATGTTGTAATAAGTGTTTAAATTTGTTTGATTCATAATGACATTATGAATATTTGTAAAGGGTGGTTAAATTGTAAGGGCCGATGTTGAATGTGAACCACACCTAAACGCCAAGTTTTTTTCCGAATTTTATTTGACATTTCTCTATTTCAGACTTACTCAATTTGAACCATGGAGAGATACACAATCCAACAACGTGTTAAAGTTATCCAGACTTATTATGAAAATGGGCGTTCAAATCAAAATGCATATCGTGCACTTCGTGATTTTTTTGGTCAATTTGATCGTCCAAATGTGCGTACAATCGCAAAAATCGTGGAAAAATTCGAGCAAACCGGGTCTGTAGAAGATGTGAGAACACCAGTGCATGCTCGTACAGCTCGTACTGCAGAAAATATTGCTGCTGTTCGCGATAGTGTGGCTGAAGAGCCGCCCACCTCAACTCGTCGTCGTGCCCAACAATTGCACCTCTCACGCTCGTCGTTGATGAACATTATACATAAAGACTTGCATTTACACGCTTACAAGGTGCAATTGGCTCAAGAACTAAAGCCTCTTGACCATTCCAAACGTCGTGAATGGGCAGAATGGTGTCAAGAAATGGCAACAGTGGATGATCAATTTTCGAAGAAAATCATCTTCAGTGATGAGGCACATTTTCACCTCAGTGGATTCGTCAATAAACAGAATTGCCGCATTTGGGCGAATGAGAATCCAAGAGTGATTGTCGAAAAACCAATGCACCCACAAAGAGTGACTGGTGCGGTTTATGGGCTGGCGGCATCATCGGGCCGTATTTTTTCCAAAATGAGGCCGGTCAGGCAGTTACTGTGAATGGTTTTCGCTATCGTGAGATGATAACGAACTTTTTATGGCCCGAATTGGAAGATATGGATGTGGACGATATGTGGTTTCAGCAGGACGGTGCCACTTGCTACACAGCTAACGAAACAATGGCTCTTTTGCGCAACAAATTCAATGGCCGTGTTATCTCACGTAATGGCGATGTCAATTGGCCGCCAAGATCATGTGATTTGACACCGTTGGACTTTTTTCTTTGGGGTTATTTGAAAGAAAAGGTGTACGTCGATAAGCCAGCAACAATTCAAGAGGTAAAGGATGAGATAATTCGGCACATTAACGGCATAGAACCTCCATTATGCCTCAGCGTCATCGAAAATTTGGACCATCGGATGGAGGTGTGCCGCCGTGGTCGCGGCGCCCATTTGGCCGATATTTTGTTCCATACATAATTGAGTAATACCAACATATCATAATAAAATAAAATTACAATAATTTAAAACACAAACTATTTAGTTTGTGTTTTATTCAAAATCAACATCGGCCCTTGAAATTTAACCACCCTTTATGAGGAACTGTTTTGTATGGACTGAAAACATATAAAATCAACCAATCGATTTCCTCCACCCCTTCCGATTTCAACCAACCTTGGTATAGAAGATGTACATTAGAGTGCCAATTAACTATATGGGAATTTTTTTTCATGAAATCTGTTTCAAGCCAAGCCCCAGATTGGTTCGAATTGCTAAAAAAAATAGTCCCTTTAAAATTTGAGCTCAATCGGATGAGGAAAAGGGTACCCATGACCCTTCCAAAATTTGCAAAATACCTGATTTTTGACTTTGATTGTCAATAACTTCGTTAATATTTATTTTACAAAAAGAAATTGTTAGTAAAAGTTATAGAACAAACTCAGAGAAACAACTTTTGGTAACAAATTTTCTTTGTATCTCTAATATCTACTGAATTAAAAAAAAAGAAAAAAACGAAAAACCATGGATTTATTCATATGTTTATATGGGTGATTTCATTTACTTAAGTATAGGCGTTCCATGAGAAAAAAAAATTGATACGTTGATATTTTAATTTTATTTGTGGAAATTATTTTTTATTTTTTTGTTTTCTTTTTTTTTTAATATTACCGTAAGTTTACTCACAAGACATTGTTTATTCTCTTTATTCTTCTCATTTTATTTTAAAATGTTTTGGAAAAATTATCAAAATATTTTTTAACTTTGACGATTAATTAAAATAATATGAAAACAAACACCGCAAATCCGTCTATATAAAATTAATGAGTATATTGTCTTCAGTTGTTTTAATGCATACGAATATATATTTTTTTAAACCCTGCATAATCCTAACTATTTTATAGAAATGTGTACCATAATATGGAACAGAGGTTGTATATTTTTTAATGTTTGTAGATATAAATTTTCGGTAGGTACACCAACAAAACTTAAACTTTTAAAACGAAACTTAAACGGCTTAACTGCACTTTGTGGGGCTTATGTGGTCCCCTCTAAAATTAAAAAGTAATATTTTTTCTATCTTTGGTTAAGGGCGCCGGGCACAGGGGCCCCGGGCCGGTACGCGTAGAAACATATTATTGTGGGTATTCTGATGAAAGCAAGCTCCCTTAGGATTTCAAAAATTATATTATTTTTAGGATCTATGATACGTAGCGCCCTCGACATCCGTTTACAAATTTTGCCTGCGGCTCTATTTTCGAAAACATTTACAAATACATCGAGATTACAACAAAATAATTTTTTTTGATAGAACAGCAAAACGCCTATTATATAGAAGAAAACCCCTAAGCATGGCCGAATGTCGGTCACGCACTTTCCTAGTGAAGCCGGGCCTTGGACAGACTGGAGGAGAACCCCTTAAGCCAATAAATTGTGTGCTATCACCTCCACGCTTGAAATCAATTTTCTTTTATTGCGCTGAAGTTATTTTACGGTAACGGTTTTTTAAAGGTAACGGTATTTTAAGGGTAACGTTATTTTAGTTATTCAGCGTCAATGCACACTGAAATTTTTAGCCCCATTATGCCCGAGTTCCAATGACTGGCTAGTTTACGCTGAAACTTTGGGAAAAATATATACATATTTACAGTGATTTTTCTTCACAGGTCTTGTCAGATTATTTAGGTAACGGTATTTTAAGGATAACGCTATTTCAAGTATATCGGTAACGGCATTTTAACGATAACGGTATTGTAGTTATTTCGGTAACGTTATTTTAAAGATATTGATATTTTAGTTATATCGGTAACAGTATTTTACGGATAACGGTATTCGAATTATTTCGGTAACAGTAGGAATAACGATAGTCAGTTGAAAGAGCTTTGAATCGATAACGGTATTTTAGCCGGTTATTGTTTTTTACTTAAAATATTATAAAACCTTTAAGCTGAAATATTTGTAATAGGCTTGGCATTTTTGACCTTTTGCCGTGCCATATTAACTGTTTTTTGTGCTATTTCACATGCTGTTTTTACCTTTTTTTTGTTCCATTTTAAACTTGCCCTGATCATAAGGATAATTGTAAGATTAAATCGAAATTCCAACCTTTAAATGATGTTCTGAAACCTTAATTTTTATCTGCGTGAAGAAACTATATTTAAGTGAGACTTTGTTGGGAAGAGATTTTTAGGGCCCATTCTTCACTGAGGGAATTATCTGCATTATATCAATGAATTTTTGCATTAGATCTATGAATTGTCACTGGAACTCGTTCACTGAATCTTTTCATTAAAGTAAAGAAGTTTTTTATAAAATTTTATGGAAAATTTAATTTTATTTATAAAAAGTTTTATTAAAAATTGTTTCATTAAAACTGTGAAGCTTTTTCATGAAAAAAAAAATATTTGCCACAAATAAAATTAAAATATCAACGTATAAATTTTTTTTCTCATGGAACGCCTATACTTAAGTAAATGAAATCACCCATATAAACATATGAATAAATCCATGGTTTTGCGTTTTTTTTTGTTTTCTTTTAATTCAGTAGATATTAGAGATACAAAGAAAATTTGTTACCAAAAGTTGTTCCTCAGAGTTTGATCTATAACTTTTACCAACAATTTTTTTTGTAAAATAAATATTAACGAAGTTATTGACAATCAAAGTCAAAAATCAGGTATTTTGCAAATTTTGGAAGGGTCATGGGCACCCTATCCCCTCATCCGATTGAGCTCAAATTTTCCAGGGACTATTTTTTTTAGCAATTCGAACCAATATGGGGCTTAGCGTCAAACAAATTCCAACTTTAAAAAATAACTGGCACCCTAATGTACATCATAGAGCAATAACCTCGTCCATATGTAGGACGACTAATACAAGCGGATCCTGAAATATCGCGTTTCAAAATATAAAACATATTCTTTTTAATGGCTTAAGCTATTTACGAGAGTCATTGATACCTCATTTTAAAGCTGCTTAAATTGTGGTTTTACTAGTGTACACAAATTATTCACTTCTCTTCGGCAAAATGAATTGTTTTCAAAAACCGAGGTTCAAAAAGCTGTGTTTAAAAAAACATTTTTTTTTAAATTTATAATAAAGGGTCCGCCAAATAACTTTTTTTTTTCAACTCCTGAACCAATTGGACTTTGTATGACGTCATACCAAGGTCTTTATGCAAAATTCGTCTCAATGATGTCTCCGAAATGTTCAATTGTTGAGAACGACGGTGAATTGATGTTGATGGCGCTTCACGCACACTTTCTGCCACAGCAGCAATATTGTACGCACTGTTTTTGGCTTTTCACGCTTTGGTTTATCCATGAGGATGCCAGTTTCTTTCACTTTTTTCACAAGATAACGAACATACGGACCATATTCGTTCAGCGGAAGGATAAAACTAATTATCTGTCAAATCAGACATGAGCTAAGTGTTACCATTCACGTTCAGCGGAAGGATAAAACTAATTATCTGTCAAATCAGACATGAGCTAAGTGTTACCATTCACGAAATAAGCACTAGTTGAAAAAATGTTAGATGGCGGACCCTTTATATGTTAATTATAAATTACTTCCCTTTGCCGTGTCCAAATCCCTATGTGGAGCCCTTTCGGTATCCTAAATTATGGTTAAAAATGTGAAAAAATTTAACTAAAAAGCCGATAACTCAGAAACATGCAGGAGTACCACATAGGGATACGGTATAGAAGAATAATAACGGTACAGAAGAATAATCTATAATTAAAATACATTTTTTAAAAAAATTTAGAAAACCATTTTTTTTTTGAATATAGTTGGTTGGTTGGTTGGTTTAAGTGGCAGCTCACGCTACTCGTGAGCATCAAGTAGAGTCAAAAAGCGACTCCGTTTTGAAGAGACCACACTACCCGTAAGGAACTAGTATCCGGAGTACTAGACCCACCCCGTTCGGTTAAGATAACGTATGAGATCACCGAATCCCACACGTGATATTACCGAGAGGTCGTCCAGTATATGGTCACCCAAGATCCGGAGTCGAATATTCTGCAGCGCCGGACAATCGCAGAGAAGATGCTCCACAGTCTCCTCCTCGCCCGGTATGCCGCAGCTGCGACAATGCGAACCGCGTACAATCCCAAGTCTAATGCCATGCCTACCAATCAGCCAGTGACCGGTCAGAACAGCCGTCAGCCTCGAGACATCCCTCCTGCTCCTGCTCAGGAGAGAGTTTGTACGCCCTAGGTCGTAGTTGGGCCACGTAAGTCTCGCGGTCCTACAGGTATCCAAATTATGCCACCTGTTCCCCGCCCTGCGAAAATAGTGCCGGAAAAATTTCCCCCCTTAACAGTCCCCAGCGGTGCAGCGACTGACACCGATGTGGAGACGTTTAAGGCAGATCCTGCCCTTGCCAATTCATCTGCCCTTTCATTACCGTAGAGGTCTCTGTGGCCGGGGACCCAAACTAGAGTAACTTGGGATAGACAGCTTAGCCTGGACAGTTCCTCCCTGCACTGACCAACGAGAGCAGAGGATGTGACGTACGAGCTCAGGGACATTAGAGCCGCTTGGCTATCGGCGAAAATGCCCACTGTCCCTCGAGCCCCCCTTTCAGACAGGAGTCTGCAGGCTTCCCTGATAGCCAGAATTTCCGCCTGAAAAACAGTAGCGTGATCAGGTAGCCTGAAAGAACACCGCAAGTTACACTCACCCGAGAAGACCCCGGAGCCTACACCACAACTCATCTTTGAGCCGTCGGTATATACCCTGATGTCAAAACCAAAAGTTGGATCCCCCATATCCCACTCCCGCCTGGAGGGAAAGCTAACCCGAAAAGGTCGGCAGAAATCCAATCTAGGGAGTAACATAGTCGGACTCAAATCCCACACGTGGGTGAAGTCCATCAAGAAGCCTAGCATGTCCATAGGTCCTGGACTTCCAGGAACCCGTTGCAGCAAGCCGCGCTGCGCTGCTAGAAGAAACCGCCATTATATGCAAATCAATAGGGATAATGTGAAGCATTACATTGAGAGCCTCCGAGGGGCAAGTTCTTATCGCGCCCGTGACCCCAATGCAAGCAGAGCGCTGCACCCTATACAGACGATCCGTAACCACCCTCTTAGTGGTCGCAGTCCACCACACGATAGAGCCATATGTCAGTATTGGACGCACAATAGCCATGTACATCCACAGCACCATTTTCGGACTCAAACCCCACCTTGAACCAAACATCCTCCTACAGGAGTAGAAGGCTACCGTTGCCTTCCTGACCCTGTGCTCGGTGTTAAGTCGCCATGATAGTTTAGAGTCCAAGATGATACCCAGATATTTCGCATGATCAGAGAGGGTGAGCTCACAGCCTTGCAGCCGCGGAGGTCTGAAGCCCGAATTGGACCGAGTGGTGAAAAGTACCAGTTCTGTTTTACTCGGATTCACTCCTAAGCCACAACTGGTGGCCCAGCTACTGAGAGTATCCAGAGCGCTGGTCATAATATCGCTAATCACGTCCAAGAACATCCCTGATACCAATATCACCACATCGTCCGCATAAGCGACAACCTTAACACCCTTATTATCCAGCGTGACGAGAACTGAGTTAATAACAAGGAGCCATAACAGGGGCGAGATCACACCACCCTGAGGTGTACCTCTCCTGACCTGCTTTGACAACTCGCTATTTCCCAGACTAGCACTGACAACACGGGAGTCCAACATGTTCACTATCCAGTCGCTGATGAAAGTCTCAGCGCCCAGATCCACGAGGGCTCCCTGTATTGCATCGGTCGTGACATTGTTGAAAGCCCCCTCTATGTCCAGAAAGGCGGCCAGTGTATATTGTCCAAATTCCAAGGATCTCTCCACCACTCTCACAACCTCATGGAGTGCAGTTTCCGTTGAGCGTCCCTTGATATACGCATGTTGACTACCCGACAGTTGAGGCGATCCCTCGAGTTTCAGCCTTATATGTACGTCAATGAGTCTTTCCAACGCCTTCAGTAGAAAAGATGAGAGACTGATTGGCCTAAAGTCCTTTGCAGCCTCGTGACCACATTTGCCAATTTTAGGAATAAAGACTACTTTAACCTTCCTCCAGCTTACGGGCACGTAGTTAAGAGAGAGGCAAAGTCTGTATATCACAAGCAGCCAGGGAGTAATCAAATCTTGACCCCTCTGCAGCATTATCGGTAAAATGCCATCCAGACCCGGCGATTTGTATGGGGAGAAACTGCCAATTGCCCAGGCTATCCTATCAAGTGTAATTATCTCGTTTTCCATCCCATTAGAAGCGCCCCTAGAGCGGCTACGTTGGTCATTGTCCAAGGTATCTGCATCCAAGCAGCCAGGAAAATGAATATCCAGAAGGATCTCCAACGACTCAGCCGATGACTCTGACCAGGATCCATCACCCCTCTTAACATAAGTGGGATTAGAGTGACCCTTTGCCAGCACCTTGCTAAGTCTAGCAGTGTCCCTAGTGTTGTCTATGGATTCGCAGAACTCTCTCCATGAGTTCCGCTTTGCCAACGCCAATGCTTTCTTGTACACCTTCAGCTTAAAATATATATATAGTATTATGAACCACGCATTTTGAAATGCATTTCATTGTCGAGCAGTGAGTTTGTATTATCTTTAGCTTGAAAATGTGGTATCAATGCCTCAAGTAGCTTAAACCGTTAAACCGATATGGGCAATTATGTGCTACTACTTTCGCCAAACTATTTTTTATTTTTTTTTTTCAGTAAATTCATTTTTTATGCAAATATTTTTTTCTACTGCATTTAGTATCTTTTTTTTAGATTTTTATCCATAACTTTGAATCCCGTAAGAGCTCCACATATTAATTTGGCAACGGCATGGTTGGTTTAAGCCATGGATTTTAAACAAAAAATCATCTGACCATCAAAAAATTATTGTTTTTGCAATGAAAATGAAAATTATTCAAGTTCGAGACCATACTCTATATTTCTTCATTAGGATATTGTCCTAACAAATAATCTATAGAGTTTTTTGTTTTCAAATTTATTATTTGACCATTTTATTGTTTTTGCTTATTTTGTTTAAAGCAAGACAACAGGCTTTAAAATAAGGTATCAATGAATCACGTTGCTTTAACCCTTAAAAAGATATGGACGATTAGGTACGATTACTTTTGTTAAATTTTCAGTTTTTTTTTACATTTTAAAACGCGATATTTACACAACCGTTAGAGCTAACAACCTAAAACCAAGTTTGGTTAAAATTGAAGGGGATAGAGGTCGAAAATTGTATATTGTTTGATGGTTTTATATGGAATGAGTCTATGAGGACATTTTTTTTTAAAATTTTCATTTATTGTTCGAATATAGGGTAATCAATTATTTGTCTTATTTCGAAACCCGGTTTCCGGTTTTCGGTTTTCCGAATAGTTGCAATTAAAAAAAACTGTTCAATGTCAGGAATTTAAAAAAAAACGGTTTTTAAATTGTATACAATATTACTAAGAAAGACGTTTCCCGATCCGAATGCGCAGATTTTAATGAACCATGGATATTTTGTAAAGGAGCAAAAAAAAAACGAATTCTTTTTAGCTAAGGGGTAAAAAGTGTCGTTAAAAATTCACAGGGTTATAGTACACAAGAAAAGAAAAATTTTGATACCCATAATGCCTTTATAGTGGACCCAGAGTTGACAGAGTTGGGAAAAAAAAATCTTCGTGAAAAGTCTCATAAAACTCGAACGGTTTCGCATATCTTAAACAGCTCAGACACCCCCTCGGTAAAATTAAATTGACATTATACTGAGAGAATTATCTGCATGATATTAATGAATTTTTTGACCATAGTTCCTTTAAATACACTGAGAGAATTATATACACTTTAGTAATGAACTTCTTCATAGCTTTAATGAAAATTATCACTGGAATTCGTCCATTAAAACTTTTCATAGAATCTATGAAACTGGTTTCATTAAAGTTAATGTTTATTAAATGTTGTAGAATTAATGAAAATCTGCATAAAACTAATGAATAATTCCGAAAATTTCTCTCTCTGGCAGTTCTGCCAGTTCGGGTCGAAATATTTCTGTCTGAAATAGAAATTTTGCATCATTTTTGCAAAAATTCATTGATAGTTTTAGTTTTTTTTTTAGTTTTTATTTGAAAAACTATTATTCATTTTGAATCAGCTTGAGAACATTTTCTCGATGGTTTTCAAAAACAATAATAATTTTTATAAATAAATTGATTTTTTTATTTATGAGCGCTTCCTTTTAGATTTTATGTATTAAAAACGTTTATTAAAAGATCGTGATCAATTGAGTGTTTTGGTTGCTGCAACCATTCAATTGAAACTACAAAAATTCTGGCACTATAATATAATTTTGATTGCCACAACGGATATTCGGCGATAACTGCCAAAAAATTCGATAGGTCTAAGACCCCATAAAATAAATTAAGCCAATTTAGCGATGTCTGTCTGTCCGTCTGTTGAAATGTCGATCACTGCGTGAAAGCGGAATGGAGAGTGCTCATTTTTAGCTAAATTGATGTACATATTCCCGAAAAGTTCGGTATTGATAATAAGCAAAATCAATTCAGCGGTTGAAAAGGTTTGAGTGAAAATGTGAAGGGACCTCTAAATTTTCCATACAAATTGGTATGCACTAAGTTGCTAACTATAACAACAAATGATTTTTGCTAATTTTTCTAATATTACAAACATTTTTTAAAACTTTTAACTCTGTTTAAGAGTGTGATAACTGATATCTCATTGTGTAAAATCTAAGAGATTACTTAATTGATTCAAGAGAAAAATTGTGTAATAATATTTTGTTGGTGTTTCATGACAATGATAACGGTAAACAAAGATGAATATCAAATTAAGAAAAATTAAAGATTTATTTTGGTTTATTATGTAATTTTAATCAATGTGCAATAAAATGACGCGTGGTTCATATCTAAGTGATTTCAAAAAAGAGCAAATTTCAGTATATTTGTCTTCAGTTTTCAAGAAATTGCTAAAAAATAAACCGATTATATGTGGTTGTCACAAATTTTACAAATAATCCGAGTGCTTATGGTAAAAATAAAACAGGCGGTCCGGAAAAAAGCTTTCTGATGGGGACCGGCGTAAAACAATCAACTGTGCCAGCAACACAATTAAGAGTCTCAATCAGATAATCGGTGAATGTACGGTAATTTTTGTCCAAATCAACCATAAGTGGGCTCTTAAAGGATTCCCAGAGTATTACTCGCCAAAAGCTTCAGTTTTGTAGTGAAGGTTATTACCTCACCACAAAACTGCTGGACTGCAAAAGATAAATCAATAATCACTATTGTTTTGTTTTTTCTTTTTCAATAGTAAAATAAAAAATAAATTAATTGTTTTTTTTTTTGTAAAATTTTAAATTTTGCAAGGGGTTTTAATTTTATGACGCTTAAACTTTTTTTAACTTACGAAATTGAGTGAAATAAATGTGTTATTATAGTTACTGCAACGCAGTGTATGATAATTAGACTTCCATTTCTCAATATTATCATATTATGGTTATGGAAATGTATATAAATTATCATAATTATCTGTTGAAGATGTATTAAAAAATTATTTTAAAAGTACAAACAACTATTTATTTACTTAATAATTTACACGTTTTAAATAAACTTATCTTAAATTAATTTAAGTAAACAAATTGTCTTTACGCTGACGAATAAAACTTGTGTTATTAAGGAGTTACATAAATCATTATTTTGCCGCAAGCGATGTTTACATAATTTTTTTATGTTTGTATCTAAAAAAGCAAAACTAAACTTGCTCTTTTTCAGCCAAAGTCTTATTTTGTAAGGAAAAATAAAATAATGGAAACATGTGATTACAGAATAAGAACGCATTAAAATATTTTTAAGAATACAATTTCACACATTTATACATTTACTAGCTGACCCGGCAAACGTTGTTTTGCCTTCAAATTTTATTTGTATTAATTAGCTGACCCGGCAGACGTTGCCCAGCCTAAAATTTTATTTAAGCCTAATAACTTTTCTAAAAATAGCCGAGTTTAATTAACCACAGAGATTTTCATATAAATTTAACATTCATTACTATAGTTTTCACTAAACTTTGGCTACATTGAGATAAGTTAGATGACCTTAGTTTGTCTATGATCGTTTTTGAAATTAAAAAATGATAATTGAAATGTGTAATACATTAAAAATAAGATAACAAAATTAAGTAAAAATTTCGTGTCAATGATATATTTTTTTTATAGTAAAAAGCTGAGCCCGGTGAGCTTCGCTACCCCCATCATTATGAAATGTATTAAAAAGTGTTTATATAGTTAAATAAATGCAAAGCATACAAGCAAAGCTCCCGCTTGCTTAAAGAGAATAGTTTTTCTTTAACCTGCCAATCGGAATCGTTATTGTAATTAGTCAAATAGACGCGATCAAAGTTAAAACTTGAATGGCTGCAAACATAGCTCCCGTTTGGTGAAATAGTATTTATTCTTAAGACAGCCAATCATAACCGTTCTTAATTAGTGAAATGAATTGCAATATACATTATTTGAAAAAAAAATCCGTTGAAAGGAATACATTTGTACAGAGGACAAAAAGATTAAAACTTTTAAACAATATGGGGCGTGGCGTTTGAAACGTTTATATCTACCTTGGCTGGAGTATATAATGTGTATACAATTTGAAGTAAATGTGTTAAAAACTATAAGGAAGCAATTACATAATTAAAAAAAAGTGGGCGTAAAAGTGGGCGTGATCGAAATCATGCCTATTAATCATGCCAGAGTTCCAGTTAAAAGCTGTGAAAATTTCAGGAAGATCGGTGCAGAGGTCTGGTCTCCTATAAGGTCCAAACAAACAAACAAAAAAATAAACAAACACACATTCCATTTTATATATATAGATTGAAAGCAGATTAATTATAATTTAAAGTAAAATGGGGCGAAAAAGGGGGATTTGGTAATAAAAAAATGTATGGCTACCTTACCTGTAGATAAAAAGTGTATAAAACTTTAGGTAAATACATATTACAAAAAAAGTATTTTGTATAGCAAACATTGTTAGTGGTATAAGTAAGTATCTGAATTAAAAAAGGGGGCAGTGAAGTGGGCGTGGTTCATAGTTATATGGCGACGTTAACAGTATTAAGAGCGATATACTACCAAATAAAAAAAAATCCGTTGGAAAGAACAAATTTGTACAGAGAACAAAAAGTTTAAAACTTTCAAACAAAATTTGGCGTGAAAAGGGGCGTGAAAAGGGGCGTGAAAAGGGGCGTGGTGTAAGAAATGTTTATTTCCACCTCGCCTGGAGTATAATGTGTATACAATTTGAAGTAAACCTGTTAAAAACTATATGGGAGAAATTACATAATTTTAAAAAAGTGGGCGTAAAAGTGGCCGTGGTAGAAAAAAATTACCCTATTAATCATGCCAGAGTCCCAGTTAAATGCTGTGAAAATTTCGGTCCAGAGGTTTGGTCTCCTATAAGGTACAAACAAACAAACAAACAAACATACATTCAATTTTATATATACCCACCAAAAAATTTCCAAAAAGGTAAGGGGGTTTGTAATCAATCATTTTGGGCAGAACGCATTCCTTACTAGATTACCTACTTGATTCTTTTAACAGGGCGTGAGACTAAAATAATTGATTCTTTAGAATTGATTATTTTTTTTACCGAAGAACCATTTACTTTATATTTTTAAGAACTACATACATTTTTTAATAAAGAAATAGTTCCATTGTAAAACTACGAAGTACTTACACAAAAAAAATAAATAAATAGTTCCCTAGAAAAAGTAAGAAGTACTTACATTAAAAAAAAAAGAAGTAGTTCCATAAGTTAATTCAACTTTTACTCACACGTGATTCTCCTAGGTCACTCAAATATAACGATCTAAACTCATACGGAAATAAAATCCTAAAAAGTGAAACATCGAATTGTTATGATAACATGGGTTTGTCATAATTTTGGAGCTATAAACCACGAAAATATAATTTTTTCAAAAAAAAGAACAATTCAAAATTGAAAAACAATAAACAATATGACTCACGCACAATCACCCTCGAAATTTTTTTTACACTCCCTCACGATAACGTCAGTAATTTCAACGTCCACTCACAAATTTCTGCTCACGTGCACTTCCCTAATTTATACCTTACCACAGTTTAACAAAATTTAGGCAACATGCAATTTCTGTTTTTAGTATTATTTTCCTGCAAATAAAAATTTCTTTGAAAAAATATATGAGATAAATTCTTTAACATTGTATAACTTCTTTTTCAAAATTAGGAACTACTTCCAATAACGTCCTTTTATTAAAAAAAGTATTTGATTACTTCTTGAGTACAAAAAGTTATACATATAAGTTAATAACATTGTTATTTTCTTTTAAGTAAATAATTACTTTGTTATTGAGTTCATGCTTTCTGGTTTAAATTAAAAGAATTGATTACAATACTACTTGCTTTTTTGACTCAATCGTTGGAATGAGTTTGGTATTACAGTTACTAAATTTGGCAATGAGATATGTAAGCAAGTGTGGGCATCACCTTCTTTTTGCAATGTGTAATTTTTTCCTGGGTATAGATAAAGATAAATATCATTACTAGGGCAAGTTTTTCTTTTTTTGGCAAGAAAAAAGTTAAAAATGGCTGGCAAAATAGCACTAATAGCCATTAGAAATGTCACAAGAAATGGCAAAATAGCAAAACAAGATGTGTAAAAAACAAAAGGTTAAAAGGTTAAAGTTTTATTCAATTTTCCTTTCCAAAATTTTGATTGTATAGTACAATCATGTGCTATTGCAAGTTATCAAAAAGAAGCGATCTACTTATTGTCACATAAAACAGTTGAGTTTATTGAAAATACGAAAGGGGATTAGTTTTCAATGTATGAATCCAGTGGGTTTCCATACTAATCAGAGTCGCTCAATCTGCTTTTTTTATTTGTTCGTAAACTTGCACCGAGCAAATGAAAACATGTTGCAGAAATTTAAATATTTAAATTAATTTTTATCATTAACATCAAATAAAAATATATTAATTTTTAATAGAAAATAACAATATATAAGCAAAATAAAAGTGCGGTTTTATGCAAAAAATTTTTATCAACATTTTAGTGGAAAAAAATGTATTCTTTTGCTTATCCGAGTTCGGCATTTTGTTGCTGAGAGACGTGTAAAGTATATTCCCTCTATTTGTATATACTCTTTGTATCCTCCGGATGCACTTTTTTTCTCCGCATTTTTTTCTCCTAGTCAATAAATACAACTTTTGCTTCAGACACAAAAGAGATATTCCGTACGGTATACCTAGATATAGCCGTGTTAAAATATAGAAAAAGTGCTAAAAATCCTCCTTGAGCCAAAAAATTCTTATGGCCATTAAATTATTACTGTAGCCAACTTGATTAAACGAATGATGCAGAAGTTCTTATTTTTGGGGCTACTTTCACATGCAATTCCCAGAATTGAGTCCCAAAATCATGTGTTGAACAATGTTGTACTGTGTTGTGCTGAGTTTTTAGGATGTAGATTATCTTTAATCATAGTTTAACGCAGTTTGTAACTGGAATACTGCGATTGGAATTTTTTTTTATTTTGCTTTATTTCAGTAAAGACCGAAATTCTGAACTAGAAAAAGTTGTTCCGGTAAATGTTTGTAAATAAGATTGGAAATGGTAGACTAAATTCGTTGTCGGTTTAGCTAAACGAAGTTTTACTGACATCCCATAAACTAGGCCTTAAATGTTAAACTTACCTCAAAAAATACTGCTTTACAATTTGTAATAAGTGAATTTGACATCTTAAAAATTTAAACGTATACAGTCTGCTACTCTACAATCTGGCAATTTTTAAGTAAGGGGTAAAAAGGGGCAATTGTATAGAAAAAAATCTAAAAAATATTGCAAGAAGGTAGAAAATGGGATTTTATGGGAAGGTGATGCAGAAATGGTATTTTTGGAATATAATGTAAAACATGGAAAATGCTGCAGTTTGTGGCAAATGCCATAAAAACTTCCCCTAATCATAAAATCGCTCATTTACTACAAGACTGTCATAAGTCAAAAAATGCGATTTTTGAATTAATGTTGCTTTTCGAGATAGAGAATAATATATTTTATTTCTTCTTTAAAGTGGGTGCAAAGAGTATATACTTCATAAAGAAACTGTGCTACTCACGGGTAACTCGGTAATTAGCGAATTCGCACACAACTCTCGCTAAGAGAAAAATACATTAAAATCCCCTATTTATAAAATAGAGAAAAAATGAATAAATATAATAAATAAATAAATAGAGAAAGGGTCGAGCGAGGCAGATGCGATATGAGCGATATGTTTGTAGCAATTGTAATACATGCACTATTACCATATTATATTCCTAGTTATCATATTATGATCATGCAAAAAAATTTTCGTCGTCATTTATTACACATATTATGATTATATCGTACTACAGACTTAAAAGCATATGTATTTTGTTTACATTTTTCTTTCATATTTCTTCGATTTTTTGGTTTTCAATTTATTTAGCGTGAGTACAACAAATTTAAAGGTGAAACACTTTTTTTTTTATCAGTTTTTACTTAATGTATAACACGTTTGTATATAATCAACAATAACTTAATTTGTGTGAATTTAATTTTTGCCTAGGCTCCCATGGTAGACCGGGTTGAGACTACCAAATTATTACTTCTTCCACTAAAAATATCACCATTACAATTAACACCACTGCGTTGTTTTTCTATTTTTATGTTTTTTTTTTTTTTGTTTAATATTATTTAATTTGTTCGGACTGAGTGCTTCTCACAACTTCTTTTCACAAAATCTTAAACAAGAATGACATTAAAAGAACGCGCATAAAAAACAGACTACTCATCTTATAGTTGGCACAACTATAATATGGTTGTAGGTGTAGAGACTAATATGATAATAAATACTATATATTTTTATTTATTTATTATTATTTAATTAAGTAACCGAGACCAAGGGCCATATATGGCTAAAAATAATTAAAAAGAGTGTAGACAAGAGAATAATATGATAACCGAAAATAAGGATGATTTTTACTATAACATGATTAAAGCAACCATATTATTGGTGATATATGATTGATACGATAATTTAATTGAAACAATCATTTATGGCTGTAGGAAACATAGTTTTGTGGCCGCAATCATGTTGCAGCCATATATTTTATCTGCGTGTAGTATTAGCAAACGTTTTTACTATTATTTTTCTATTAGTGTACTGCTTATTATGTAGATATTGATAATGAGAGCCCATTACAGAGATTTTTCTGTAATGACGTGTCCTTAGATGGGACGAAAAAGGGACAGCCATTTGTCTGTTAAACTCTTTAATAAAATTTGCAAAAACAATTTTATAATTTTAAATTAAGAAATGTCTTTCAAGACACAGTCAGGTACATTTCTTGCTGTAATTTATATTAAAATCAACATTAGTTTGAAGAAAAAAAAAAATATAATTTGAAGAGTGGACGCGCATAAGGGTATACAGACCACATTTTGGGAATCGAGTTTTTTTTACCATAATACAATAGAACTAGCACATTTACACATACATGGATAAATACTAGCAATTTTTCTGCATTTTTATATAAAAAAATACTTTAAAAGTTAAATTTTCGGTAGTAGTTTATTGTATTTGCGGTATATAATTTATAAAATTATAAGTTATATTATACAAGGAAAACTCGTTGAACTCATTAAAGACACATCATAGATCCGCTGGACATTTTTAAACCATACATTATTTTGTGCTACTTTGGAGAAGTTAATAAGCCGATTAAAATTTCATTAATTAGCCACTATTTTTGCGCATCTTAAAGCATCTAAAAAGCGCTTTTCATTTCCTACAAAGGCAAGCATTTAGTACTTCTTAGAACCCATGAAAAAAACGCTTTTTATGTGCTTAATAGAGGCATACCAAGTGGGACATCGAGAACAAAAGTCATTAAATCAATAAATAGTAAAATAATGCCATCAAGAACTGCTTCTGGATAAGCACTAGTTTTTGCTGGGAATTCTTTTAAATTTATATTTATGCAACTTAAACAAGCTATAGAAACTGTTAAACAATTTAAGCCATAAATGAATTGTATAACATTGGCAGACAATATTTTCTTTTGGATACAAAAGTAGTCTAAACAAATTTTTAAACGTGTACTCCCAAAGTTCCTTTTTTATTTATAAATTTTAAGGGTGTGTAAGAAAAGCTTAATTTTATGTTGCACTGCCTTTAGTGTTTAAATTTAATTTCAAACATTTACGGAGCTAAACACAACACTCAACTGTAAATTGTGTGATGATTGTAACGGATGTGGACGGGAAACCAAGAGATGGAGGGAGTTTCAATAATATTGTAATTGAATTTTGATTTCAAGTTCTTTGAAATCAAAAACAAAAAACTCTAAAAATATGATTGAATTTACATCAAACTATGTATGTATATTAAGGTGTCCATGAAATTACGAATTGCTGAATTTCAATGGGAGTGTCCTGTTTTGTTCTATTTGATATCAAATGTATGAATTTAAACAAAAAAAACTATTTTTTAAAATTCACAAAAATGCATATTATACCTATATGACGATCAATGCTGTTCAAACTATCCCCTAGGGGAAGAACATAATCGGCTGTTCACACGTACACAACCCGAAGGTCAACAAAACACTCAACAGAGATCGTTAAATAATCAGATGTTTGCATTATATGTAAAACCTATATATTATATATATATACAAATTCTTCTTTTAAATCGCCAATATATTCTCATGTGAATAGCATTCTCTTTGTGAACAGCGCTGATGAACAGTGATGTCAAATTGGTGCTTTTACTAAAATATTAAAAAGCACTAGACTGGGGCTTTTGTAAATTTATCGTTAGTGCTTTTGGAGCTTTTTTACCAATTTCGTTTTAGAAATCAGTACTTTGTTAAAAAAGTACTGCATTTTAAACGATTTTAAATTGATACGAAAAACTTAAGTTCTTATATGGAATTTGACAGATATTTTCGCAAAAGTAAGAACAAAATACTGGACTTCAAACCGAAATGGTCGATGACGAAATTATATTACTTTATTTTAGCACGAAATCCAATTATAAAACTTTATTATGAACCACTTGAGCTCATTTCTTTAACATTGTAAGCAAATTAGAAAAAAAAATGTGGTGCTTTTTTACCCACCCCCTTTTAAGCAAAAATAACATTTTACGCTTTTTACAATTTTTGTTGCGCTTTTTACTCCCAAATAGTTGCCAACACTGCTAATGAAGATATTGGATAAGAACTTGTCGTTTTTTCGCAATAAAATTTGACATTGCAGTTGTGAAATAGAAACTATATTCTTTTCTCAGCGATTTTTCTTTTTTTCTTTTTTCGTTTTTTGTTTCTCATTTTTACATTAACATAAATATGACAGCTTTTGCTGTCACCGCCGAACGTCGTTATATTGGGCACGTTTTCTCTCACAGTGACAATCGTTATCAGGCATGTGATGAATATCGAAAACGAAAACGATCGGATTTTCAATGCAAAATATTTTACGATTCATATTATATTTTTTTTTTTTTTATTTTATAAGTTAAACGTTTTGAGCGATAGAAACCGATGCATAAAAAATCGAATCAAATTTTATTTTGAAAAAACTAAATATTCTAGATTGAAAAACTGATCGCTTTCGTTTTCGATTTTCATCACACCCCTGTATAAGTCATGTACGCATTCCAGGCGGATACTACTTAGGAACATCGCTAAAAATTCGAAAGCTTTACACGCGGCGTGTTAACGTTTTCTAAAAAACAAATTAATTTCTATATTTGAGAACAAATGGAGTACAACTGTGGTATGAAGATTCGACAATTCGTAATTTAAGGGACACCTTAATGTATATTAGAGTACCCCAAAATAAAAAGGTGTTGTTTTATCGCTCACTTGCATTTTCGGATGGATTGAGTATAAAATAAGATCTGTAAAAAACTTTTTCATTTTATAGCTCAAACCAGGGCCGTAGCCAGTTTTTTTTTTTTTGGGGCCAACATTTTTTTTTTTTTTTGCTATAGCCAAATTTGGCATTGATTGTTAAGTTGAAAATAATATGGCAATTTTCAAAGTCTTTAACAATTTTTAGCTAAAGGCTAAAAAAATCAACTTAAGTCAAGACTTCACAGTTTTTCTGCTAGAACAAGATGAAATGTTCGACCTATTCTAGATATTTATTAGCAAGACAACCAGAAATATGCTCTAAAAAATCTATTTAATGAGAATAAAAAATACCAAAAACAGAAAATGTGCTTCTTAAATTTCCAAAATATGCTCTTAAAAACACACTTTAAAAATTCGTGTTTTAAAAATTATTTTTCAGTGCAGTTGGAGTAACTTCCGTTAAATTTACTTTAAATGCTACCAAGAAGAGGAGATAAAATATTTATTATACCTTAATCGGTATAGTCGTAAAACAGGAAGCTGAAACTTTTAAAAATGGCATGCATTTTGGAAATCGGTGATAACAACTTTTTTTTTTCTGAGATGTTGGTTAGTTCGGTTAAAGATCATGAATATTTTTTCCATATTAACAGAAAAATTATAATTTTATTTGTGATAATTTACTTTAATTAACAGAAAAACACTTAGAAAAAAGGTTATTTGACACCTGTATGAATGGAGTTAACTTTCTAGCCCGCAACGGCCTTCATCAACATTCTTTTTTTAAAAAAAATTGTTCTATAAGAAAAAAAAATATAAAAAAGAAAAAATTTGCCCTAAAAACATGCATTTGTTCTAAAAACTTTTAAAAATATGATATAAAAAAAAATACTTTTTATCAAAAATATGGCCTTAATATTAAAAAATGCTATTAAGAGCAACTGTTCTGAAAAAAATTCTCATCTATTTTTCAATATGACGCACAGGAAGAAAATATGATACAGCATATTTCTGGTTGCCCTGGCTTTAAGAGTTCGTTTGGAAAATTTAACTTTGGGATATCTTAATTTTGTAGAATCTTTTGGAATCAACAAATTAGTACAACATTTTCTGATTTATTGCGACCCATTGAAAAATTATAAAGCTAAAGTAATATTTTTTTACAACAATTTTGATATAATTTTTATTAAAAATAAAAATGATGTTTTTTTCTCGACCTTTAATTGTGCAATGAAAATGAAAATTATTTGGCATAGGATTGTTACCTCTTTCAAAACGTGTTCTGATGATGGGAACCTAGAAAATTCCCAAAATAGATCTATCAAAACATTCCTGAAAGGGTCAAAAAATAAATTTGACAATATCCTAATAAAGAAATATATAGTATGGCCTCAAACTTGAATAATTTTCATTTTAGTTTTTTTATAACATTAAAAATTTGTTTATTTGTGACACATACACTGCAAAATAAATGCAATCAGAAGAACAGATCTTAAAATTATCATATATATCGCGACCCAATTAAAATTTGTTGAGCTTTTAAATTATAACAAAATTAAATTATATAAAAATTAAATGTTTTTGACCAAATAATAAATTTTTTGCTGGTCGCGCCATGTCAAACATTTTTTAATAGATAATTTTATTATTTTATTTTTAAAAACTGAGTGATAAATTAAGACTTCAGGTATATTCAGCTGATTCTATTTTACATAAAAAAGCACTAAAAATCAGCGTTTTCTCCCCAAGAGGCACGGAAATTAGTAGAAATATTTATAGAAAAATGCCATAATTTTTTTTTCAAAAAAAGTTTCAAATCTAAGACTACCTAGCAAAACACGTGTTTTGCCAAAACGAGTGGAAAAGAATAAAGAAACGTTCGAATATAATAAAGAGCTTAAATAAGTGTTTTGGATAACCACGTGTTTTGCTGTCTAGTGTGAATGTGGCTTAAAGCCATTAATTTCAATGTACAAATATTCTTTAAAATTTTCATGTATTTTTACGGGATAAAATTATTAAAAACTAACATTTTTAAGAATAAAAATTTCCTTTAAATTTAATTTTCGATTTGGAAAAGTTCGCGGAATCAGCAATTTTATATAAAAAAAAAACTTCAGAGCCTAAATCATTTTTTGTAAATAAAAGTTTTTAAAATTTTAAGATTACGTTGTGGATGAAAATCATGAGAAGTTAAACGTTTTTCTATGACTATTAAGACAGTTTGATAGCATTTAAATTTAGAATTGGGTATTTCTTTCCTCAACAATAAATGCTTTTTTTTTAAATGTTGCAGAAAGAATTTGATTTATTTCACATATAAAAAAGTTTTTGCTTTTTTTACACATGGTTTAAAATATAATTTACTTTGACCAAATTTTGAGAGTTTAATTTTTCCCACATTTCAAATGAAAATATTTTAACTTTCCATTATTTATGTCATCGCAAGCCACGCAAAATTAGAGTGTTTTCTTTCTAAAAACGGTTTAAAGTTCTAAGTTTTTTCTATTCAAAATTCGGCAGTCCCGCCACCAAGCAGGGTTTTTTTTTAAATTGGCCATAAGTGAGGTTTTTATAATAAGAATTTAATCTATTTCGATAGAAAACTAAACTTAAAAAATATTTTGAGTGTATGGCACGGTTGGAAGCGAGGATTAATGAAATATTTTCATTAAATAAGTTATATTATACTTATTTATTTAACTTTTTTGTTATTTTTTTTGACAGCTCCCTGAACGCGACTTGAACTCGAGCAACAACCAACATGTAACCAGTACCGCGTTGCCGATGGACCTAAATTACCAAAACAAAATTTTGTAATTATTTAGACTTTTGTATTCAAATAGCTTCTTCCAATAGTTGAAGCGAATCCTTTTGAAATCTGATGAAACTAAATGCTTTGTGTACAAAAAAATTATATAACAATGATTACATATTAAAAGGATCAATCAAAACCATTTTATAAAAATTTTATTTACTTGATGAAGTTTTCATTAAGTTAATGAATCCATTTTAATGAAATACATTAATTACCAGTACGTAGGAAAATTCTATCAGTGTATAAACGGTTGATACTAAACACAAAGTAAGATTGAAACTTAAACTTAAAAAAAAGGTTTAACTTTCGTCCAAGGACATACAGGACTCCAGAAGGATACCAGTAAAAGACATTGAATTAACTTGAAAACGTATGGACGAATATTGGGTTGTCACAATAAATTTGTTTTATCAGTGTAGGTGTTAAAATATTGTTTATAATATTTTTTATCTGTATTTTATATTCGTTGGGTTATTTGTTGGGTTATAAGAATTTTACAGTTTTTCTAATGTTTTGCAATTTTATTAAAAAAACATAACTTAAAGCCAAACTTGTTATCTACATTTAAATTACAAAAATGAGGCATTGAAAAAATCTTTCCGAAAAAAAATATTTAAAAATTAATTTTTTTTTGTATCATAGATTATAAATTTTATTGTTCGGCCCTCGGCCGGAAGTAGCTGGTCTTACCTCCCCAGTCCTCCGTGAGCTAGTCTGTCAAGGATGGGCTTCTTCCGGTACGTTATGTAAAGGGTTTGGTGATACTATGGCTATTCTATTCTAGTCTATTCTTTACAAAAAAAAAAAAAAAATAAAAATTTGAAAGTCGATCAACATATTATTTTAATATTTTATCAAATTTTGTTAATTTTTTAAATTTTATCCAAAAATAAGGTATACTTAAGAACATTATTAATAAAAAAACATAATACTTTTCGGCCCAACTTTCTTTTTTCTGAAAACATAAATAATTCTTAACACTTTAATTAAAAAATCAAACCATTCTAATAATAATTAAGAAAGTTACATATATTTTCGATAATCGCAGAAGTAGAGATTACAAAAATATGACAGAATTGATACATTGAAGAAGAATTCGAATAAATCCTAGTGAAAAATCGGTAATAAACCGTTTATTGTATTATAATTAAGAGTACAGTTTTTACCAAAAAAAAAAAAATAAAGATGTGAAAATCGGTTAACATACTTTTTTTTTAATATTTTATATCAAACTTTGGTAATTTTTTTAATTTTATCCGGCAATAAGGTATACTTCACTACTTATTAATAAAAACATATTCATTTTTTGCCCAAATTTCATTCTATCTAAAAAATGGATAATTCTAAATACGTTGATGAAAAAATCACACCATTCCACTAAAAACTACGAAAGTTACAGACATTTTAGTTCACCACAAAAGTAGAGATTACAAAAATATGACTTTCGGCATTCCCAAGAAAAAAATATGTTTAAAGTTTAAATAAAAAATGTGTTATTTTCTGAGTTCTTCTAATAAACAAATATACAAAAAAAAATATATATAAAAATTTTAAAATCAATTAATATAAATACTTACATCATTAAACTTATGATGTTTTTAATCAGTCAACAAAAAAACCTAGTATTTCAGGACTCCACTCGATTTATATATTACAAAGTTTTTTTCCAAAATGAATATTTGTTTGTTATTGTAAATGTTTTCAAATATTAAAACAAAAAAAAAATCTCTTATTTAGCTTTAAAAATAAATTTTTGGCGATTATTTTAGTAAAATTTAAAATGACTCAAGCCATTCCGTTTTGTGTTTTGAAGAATAAAGGACTAACAATTGCTAAAATCGTTTATGGTCTACAAATAAAGGATTTTCATTAAAAAGTTTTTTAAATATGGCACGGAAGTTAATGCATTTATAATCTTGTTTTATATACATAGAATATGCATATAAAATCGTAAAATATGCACTTAAAATATTAAAGATATGCATTTTAATATTATTAACACAATTTTATTAATTTTTGTGTTAAAAAGTGGTTGCAAAATTTAAAATTTGCTTTAATCATCGTAAGAAAAATCATCGCAAAAAATAGTTCTTCTGCATGTTAAACTATCGTTAGAGAAGGCGAACTATGCGAAAAAATTTGAACACATTGAATGCGGAAAAGCGTAACGGAAATCGAAGGAAAAATATTAATTGTTTTATAATAAAGAAATTAAAAAAGTACGTGTTCCAAAAATGTCCCTTTTTCAAAAAAAAGGTAATTAAAAAAAAGTACTTTTTGCTAAATTTAGTACTTTTTTTCTGAAAAAGTAATTTTTTTTTCTTGCTTTCCCTGTGTTCACATTTTTGCATCGTTTGCATTCGCGAACAATAGTTTAACCTGCAGGAGAACTCTCTGTGGCACACGATTGTAGTATATAGTTCTTGATAGTCATTTTATAATTCAGTGATTTTTGTGTCCGTATTGTAATTTTATAAATTTATTATAAAATAAATCAATTTTGTAAAAACAAAGATTTTAGTGAAATACTAAAAATTTTTCTTAAAAACATGTGTCGTAAAGTAAAATATGTAGCAAGATATACATATATATGTAGTAAGAAAATGTAGCAAAAAACATCAAATTATGCATTAAAATATGCGTTTAAAGCAAAATATGTAAAAGTATTTATAGCAAAATATGCAAAAAAGAGTAAAATTTTTCACATAAAATTGTTTGACCTACACGTAATGTTTTTGTAGCTCAAAATCGAAATTTTCTTTGCCTTGAAATTTCAAAAATATTTGAGAAGTATTTAAAAAAAAAACATCAAAAATATTCCGATATGTCGATATTTAAATTGATGCATTTTAAAAATTAGTAGGCCGATTTAAGTGGTTGATGGCTTGTTTTAGATAGACTACTTTTAGTTTCTTTATACAATTTTAAAAGAACTCTAATGTTGATGAATCGTTAATAATCGATGAATTAATCTAGTTAACCGAGTGAATCGAAATATGCTATATTTCAGTTTATATTTTATAAAAAAGAACTTGAATGGTTTCATATTTGTTAAAACAATTTTTCTTGTAATATATAAAGCAAGTGTCAGCTATTGCTTTAATTAAAATTGTATATTTTTAAGTAGGGGTATAATATTTTTACGTGGCACGACGAAATGTCATTACTGCACTGATAAAAAAAAAATATTATTCTTTGGTCATTTTGGGGAGCAAGCGTTCCGCACAAACAAATGCCTAAAATATCACATCCTAATCAATTTTTAAAGATATTTTTAAAATAAACAATTGCAGACATTATTATACTCAAATGAAGGATTAGTTTATGTAGACATCGAAATTATAAAAAAAAGGAAGGTCCTATTCAACAAACAATAAAAAATCGAAACATTCGCTAAACTATAAGATTGTGTTAGCCCTTTGTAGCCCATGAAATTAAAAATTCAATTTTTTTTTGGTACGGGAAAGGTAAATAAAAAAAAACATATTACTTAAAAATTAAAAAATATCCTTTATATATTATTTATTTGACATTTTAGGGATTGTGACATTACTTTTACATAACATACAAATATAATTGTTTCATGTAAAAATATGCATTGTATTCAATAAGTAAAAAATATTATTCACTTACCTACAGGTTTTCATAAAACCAACCCAATTTTTTGCACTATTTGTATTTTTTTTATAAAATTTTAAATTTTCAAACTTTTCCCTATTCGTATTATGCAAATACGAATAGGGACAAACTGACGGAAGTCAAAAAAATTACGAAATCTATGATATTTTTTTGGTACTAATTTGATCAGTGGTACGTCACAAGCGGGTGACACAAATTTCAGCGAGCTAAATAAATTCAGTATGTATTATTTAGGGATTTTGGGGTTTGTTACAGTAATGTTACATGAGGCTATAAAGGGTTAACATTTTTTGTATGATTCGAATTGAACTTAATTCATCATCATCTTTTGGTTTTACAGCTCGGCTTGGATGGATCACTGATTTCTTTCATTTTGATCTATTTTCAACTAAATCAATGACTAAAATATCATATTTTTAGCAATTTGGAAAGATATTTTTAAAATGTACGATTACAGACATTATTATACTCAAATGAATTTTTAATTTATGTAGACATTAAAATTATAAAAAAATGTAAAGAATTTACCTTACGCAATATTCATGTGCAACTTTGCTATTGTGCAATTACCAGTGTGTATATCATATTGGAATGTTGTACAATATATTGTAAAAAATCAAAAAAATTTTGATTCTTGTTGCGCAACTAAGAAATGTGAAAAATATTTTATTGTGTGTTGGCCACATTGTGGAATTTTTATATCCCTCCACATCAGAATAAAAGAGTGGTGCCATATTTTGTGCACAAATATTTGCACATCTTATTGCACTGTGTATATCATATATATGTAATATATATAAAGGGTGTTTTTTATACAGGTATATAACTTTAAGTTGGCAAAACTTTTTTAACTGGCGGCCATTTTGTTGTTTTTTAATCAGCTGTCAAGTGATTTATTTTTAGTTTGGTTTGGCATTTCCACATGAATAGACTGACGCCTGGACAATGCTTCCAAATTGTGCAAATTTATTTTGAAAATCGTGGTTCTGTTCGAAATACGTATCGCGCACTACGTCCATTTTACGGTCAACATAATCGTCCATCAGATCAATTAATTCAATTAACTATGGAACGTTTTCGCACCACGTTTACTCTAAATGATAATATACATCCACAGAGACGCCGTACAGTGCGTACAGAAGAAGTCATTGCTGCTGTAGAGCGTAGCGTAGAGGAAGACCCCAATCAGTCTATACGTCAATGGTGACCGCTATAGAGCCATGATTACTTCAACTAAACAACCAGACTTCGTCCGAACCTAATCGTGGCTGCCATATGCCAGAAGTCATATTTAAATTATAATGCCAGAAGATTATCTTTCGAATAAAATAAATTTCATGTAAATTTAAAAAATTCATCTATGTTTTATTCCATTTCAGAGTTCTATATCTCTATAAAACACCCTTTATATATAGAGTTTTATATATTTATATATATATATATAAAGCATCCGCCATCTAACGTTTTTTTCAACTAGTGCTTATTTCGTGAATGGTAACACTTAGCTCATGCCTGATTTGACAGATAATTAGTTTTATCCTTCCGCTGAACGAATATGGTAAGTATGTTCGTTATCTTGTGAAAAAAAGTGAAAGAAACTGGCATCCTCATCGATAAACCAAAGCGCGAAAAGCCAAAAACAGTGCGTACACCCGAGAATATTGCTGCTGTGGCAGAAAGTGTGCGTGAAGCGCCATCAACATCAATTCACCGTCGTTCTCAACAATTGAACATTTCGGAGACATCATTGAGACGAATTTTGCATAAAGACCTTGGTATGACGCCATACAAAGTCCAATTGGTTCAGGAGTTCAAAAAAAAAAGTTATTTGGCGGACCCTTTATAACATTTTTTTAATATATCCTTGTATTAAGTTGTTAAAATTTTTTTCTAATTTTATCAACTTAGGTAACATATGATACAATTAGATGTGCCCAATTTTGGGATACAATTACATGAGAGAGCATCTAACTAGATAATATTAAATTAATTTGTATAGAACCAAATATAATCTGTACAACCTTATATAATCTGAGAGACCCATTTTGCGGATAAAATTATAGGAACGGAGATGTGATTTTTTATATTCTTTTATCTCGCATTTATAAACTTTTTTAATCGGGTATATTTTTCTGGTATGTATATCGTGTTATACAAAATGAAATACATTTTTTTGGATATTACACAATATGTTATTATATTAAATTTTGGTTTATGTTATATAACATTACGATACATAATTGTATGTAATGATATGCAATAAGATGTAATTATATGTGGCAACGTATTGAAAAAAATTAAAGGAAAATATTTTTATATGTAAACATACATAAACATATATATTCACATATAATAGCATGCAATATCATATATATTCCATATAACCGTTTTTACTCGGGGAGTCAGTAAACGCTTGTATTAAAGAATAATTTCCTAGTCCTTAAAAAAGTTATAAAGAAATAAAGAGTAAAGAAATAAAGAACTTGAATAATTTTTATTTTCATCGTTAATTTAGATTTTTAAAATATCTGACCTATTTTTATTATGTGTTAGTTTTCCATCTCATTTATCGAGTACCTTTAAATATTATTTTATGAATTGCATTATTAATTTTTTGTTTTTTGATCTTGTTCTTTTTCTTAATTAAACTTTCTTAAAACTTAATAATCCAAGTTCCTCTAAAAAAAATCCATGTTCAATTAAAATTGATTTTGTAGTATCTTAGTATTTCTTGTACTGGATATTTGTAAGTAAGTTATTTAACGCGATCCGGGGAAACTAATCTTTCATAAAATGCGCGGGGAGCTAGCAAAAACACTTATGCACATTTCATATATTTTATGAGTACTCTTCTGTATATTGTACTCA
This sequence comes from Delia radicum, assembly GCA_021234595.1. Taxonomy (NCBI): domain Eukaryota; kingdom Metazoa; phylum Arthropoda; class Insecta; order Diptera; family Anthomyiidae; genus Delia; species Delia radicum. The sequence continues at coordinate 195,319,339 of CM037853.1, forward strand.
AACATATTCACATTTAAAAAATTACTTATATACATCTACTTGCAAGTACAAGTTCATTCATAAATAAGTTAAATTCTATACTACTTTACAATGTTAAAATACTCTCTACATCAGGGCTGGCAAAACTATGACACGAGTGTCTTTAGTGGCACGCGGAGTTTTCTTCACTATTTAACAACAACAATTCTGTTAAAGTAATCATTAGAGGCGTAACCGATTTTACACTACAGTTGCTTTAAAGCAATACCTACTTTTAAGGCCCGATAATTTTGGATAGGAGGAAGATATAATATAATAATATCATAATCTGAGTTCTTAACTACACAAATAATTTAAAAGAATTTAAAACTATTGACCCAGGGAATCCAATAGAAATCCAAGTTTTTACATTATTTGTAGAAATTGCTTAAAAATGATTTATTTATAGAAGGAAGACCGGTGTTGTAAAGTTTATATACTAATTTGGTTAGGGAAGTATAGAAAAATTTTTTGAATGAGAAAAATTTGTTATTTATTTAGTATGTACTAATTATGTAAAATTAAAAATCGGATAAACTTAAATATATAGAAAATAACTCCATTTTATTTTTTAATATGTAGAATTAGATACTTTTTTTCCAAAAAATTAAAATGTTGCCATATTAAAATTTTAAAAAATTTTCTAAAAACGCCAACATTTTTAAAAAATTAAAAAAAACGTGAGAGTGGGGTAGATTAAATTATGTATTAAAGTACCCATACACTACGCAATATTCGTGTGCAACTTCTGCTATTGTGCAAAATATTACCAGTGTGTATGTCATATTGGAATGTTGTACAAGATATTGTAAAAAGTCAAAAAGGTTTTGATTTTTATTGCGCAACTAAGAAGTGTGAAAAATATTTTATTGTGTGTTGGACACATTGTGAAATTTTTATATCCCTCCACATCAGAATAAAATAGTGGTGCCATATTTTGCACAAAAGTATTGTACATCTTATTGCACTGTGTAGGCCAAAATGACAATAATACTAGCAATAATATTTGCAATAAAGTGTATATGTAAATTTACAGTTTGATAGATATTTGCTTTAGCAATAAATAAAAATTATAATAAAAAAAATCTTAACCCGTTATATGCATAGAAATCGCCAAAGTTTGAATAAATATAAATTGCGAGTACCACCGCTAGAGGTATACAATTAGTATATAAAAGCTTCAGAAAAAGCTTATGGAGACACCATTTTATCTTTCTGCCAGATCTTGTCGATCCTACGGGATCGATCAGCGGTATTAAATGGGTTAAATATTTGTCATCGATACAAAAAGATTATAAATCACTTTTTAAAATTATTAAAAACTACAGGGTGGGCCAACTTAAACTGACTGATTTGAAATGCTTGTAATTTTTTTATTTTTACAGTTTTTAATTTATTTTTGTTGCTGGTAATAAACAATTTAATAAAATTTAATACTCAATGAAAGAACATGTAAAAATTGTTGAATTTTGATTAATTTTGCTTGCGAGAGAAAATGATAACTTTTTGAACAATCTCATTATGAGCGATGAGGCACATTTAAATTAAATATATAAATTAATAAACAGAACTGCCGAATTTGGGGTACCCAAAATCGCAGGACAGTGCATCAGCGACAATTACACCCTCTCAGATGTACGGTTTGGTTTGAAGCTGGGAAACCAGAACCAGTCTCCGTGGAGGTATATCTGAGAATCACAATGGTGATTCTGCGAGAACTTTTTGATGACCGAATAATTTCAAAGAATGCTGATTTTGCATGGCCACCTTTTTCCCCATATTTGACGGCCCCTGATTTTTTAAGGGGTTTCTTGTAGTGTTGGGTTGAAGTCAACAAACCACAAAACATTCAGCGACTTAAGCAGAATATTCGCACAGAAATTACAGGACTGGAGCCAGAAACGTTGCGCAACGTAATGCAAAACATATTGAAAAGAGCGATTTAATGCAAACAGGAAAATGTACGCCATTTAATGGACATTTTTCATACTTAGGCTAAAAAAAATTTCATTAGTTATACTTTCATTTAATAAAAAAATAACATAAAAAAGTGTAAAAACAAAAAAAGTTATAAGCGGAGGCCCAAAATAACTGTTTCTTTTTAAAGTCACCAAAAATGGAAAAGAATTACTGATTACTGATTCTGTTTTTAAAATCAAAATCAAAAATATAATTGCTATTGTTTGTTACCAAAATATATTTGCTAGATGTTTGCTTTATTTTGTGGTTTATATCGAGGTTTAATTAAATATTTTAATGTAAACTCCCGATCAATAACTTTCCGATAAATACGGACTCATTTCACTTCGAGACTGTGCGTAATTTTTATTTTTAACAATTAATTTTTATTTTTAACAATTATTTCGCGATCAAAACAAAAAAATTTGTAAATAACTAAAAAGGCAATTAAAAACAAAAAATTTACTGTTTTGCAAGTTTTTTGCTCGAGTTTTAAATAAAAATTAAACAGGGCCAGTAGACAAATATTTAAAAGCTTAAAATACAAAAACATAAAGTAACATTTTGTCAATAAAAGTTATAACTGTTATATACGTGGTTTTAAGCATTTCAAATCACTCAGTCGAAGTTGGCCCACCCTGTAGTTTTACTTTTACAGAATAACAAGAATTCCAGGCACCACAAGCTTTAAAGTATTTTGGAAGAAAAAAACAGTGCAATGTTTTTTTCAGAAGTTGTAATTTTATTTTCGAAATTATCAACTGTATTTAAATTTATTTATTGCATTTGAAAAATTATCTAATGAATTTCAACTATCAAGTATCAATTGCATTTAAGTTTAAGTTATTTCAAATCAATAATTGTATTTTCCGAATTTATCAATTGCATTTGAAATATTATCAGATGTTTTTCAAGATCTAAGAAATGAAAAAATTCGAGAAAGTTTGACGAAAATGGAAAATAGTCTGTAATAGAACTAAATATAAAAATAACATTACAAGGCTTTCACACAAGAAGTGATTTTAAAAGTAAAATAATCTTATTTTTACAACAAACTTTGTTTTTTTGTGGCACGCGACGAAAGAATTCTTGCCACTCCTGCTCTACACCAACATGAAACAAAAACGTAATAGAAATAAAATTGTTTACATGTTTTACAGCAGATGATGTTTGAGATGGAAATACAAAAAAAAAACACACACACACACACACAAAATGTCTGGTGTACAAATTGTGTACTGTGATAAAATAAAAAAAAGTTTTAAATTAATATTTTAATTATGCAAAATAAATTTGGTTAAAATTTCACTTAATGAACAAAGAGCAATTATGAGTGGATCAGATTTACAAAGTGCGATTGATTTTATGTTGAATATTTTTAAACTTTTTACATTTTAAAATATTAATGCGTATTAAATGAAACATAATACAATATTCATAAAATATACTACTAACTACACTAACGAAAAAAGTCTGTAAAGTCAGCAACATGTTTGTTGGGAGAATCCTTGCAGAAAAATTGCTAATATCACCAAAAACAAATTGAATTTAGCATCTTTTTTGCAATTTTTTTTGCTGAATTTAACAATTTTTTTTGCTGATATTAGCAATTTTTCTGCAAAAATTTTGCTGACTTTACTGACTTTTTTTTGGGTTGTATTAATATAAATTGTAGCATACAAATATGGGTATCTCTTAATTCTTACACATCTCAACTAGGGTGATCGAATATTCGACTTTTTTCGAAAACCGGTTTTTGGGTTTTCCGAACCGGTTAACTGGATTTTGAATGCTATACAATTGGGAGTTTTTTTTAAATGAATTTGTATATAGAAACAAAAAAACTAATAAAACTGTTGAATAATATCAGAATATTCGTTCTATGGTTTAAAAAAAAAAAGACAACTCATTTTTATAAACCATTTTAAATTTTTAATAATAAGCTCTCCGAAGTTGTCTGAGATAAGGGTTGCCAAGAAGTCTTTGATTTCGCTTGATTTACAAGAATTTTTATTGCTTGTCACGTATCAAGAAAAAATATGTTTTCCCAGGTGAAAATGATAATATATACTAATGATAGTACTCGCATATATACAAGAATGATTCCATATATGAGCATATATTGTTTCATATATCATATAAGGGTTCATACATGCAAACAAAAAATTCATATATGGTAATGCATGATATCATGTATTGAAATATATACTAAATATTGTTGCATATACGATACAAAAAGTTCATATATGGCAATGCATGATATCATGTATTGAAATATATATGTTGAATATTGTGTCATATATGGTGTACATTTTATTACGTGAATTCATATGTGATTATTAGGGCGCGGAAGTTAATGCATTTATATGAGTGTTTTATATACATAAAATATGCAATAAAAGTCGTCAAATATGCACTTATGTATAAAAATATGCATTTATTATTGATTTTTTCAACGTTTTCAACATTGTTTACACAATTTAATAATTTTTTGTCTTAAAAGTGTTTAAAAATTTAAAAATTAACGTTTATCATCGTAAGAAAGTTAGTAATTGCATATTTTTGTATAATTGCATATTTTTGTATTATCAACCTAAAATATCTAATTAAAGATTTGATTTGAATTTTATTTGTTTCTAAACAAATATTTAATTGAATCAATAAATATTTTTATTGACTTTTAAATATATAAATACATATTTTATTTTAAACATAATTATCATATTATTTTTTCATACACTGTATGCATAAATAGAAAATTTTCAGTATAATATTCCAAATATATTTGAAGTTAACAAACAAAACAAGCACACACACAAACAGACTCAGCATTGCAAAAAACACACATACCAACGTATATATCACACACTTTTTTTTTTTGTAGAAGTTATTTATTAAAAAATATTTAATTTATTAAAATATTAAAATATTAATTGATTCAATAAATTTTTTAATTGAAACCCGTTTTTAGTTTTTTCTGTGTAGGTAAAAAAAAAAAAATGCAAAAAAATTACTTTTGCAGGACGTTTATAATCTAGGTACTTGTAATAAGTGATTAGGCAAACTTCTATCAAATATTAATCAATGGATGTCTTGAAAATAGCGAAAATCCATACAACAATATATGTGGCTTATCATGTTCTTACAATAAGTCCTTCATATATTAAACTTCCTATGCTAACTGAATTGAATCAAAAAAGAGGTAAGTTGCGAAAGAGGCTCAACTTTAATCTTGATTTTGATTAAAAGTACAAAGCGCCCGCGGGAAATAGAGTCGTTCATGAAAACAAAAATCAAAATTTTGTAAGTTAACTAACTCAGAAATATCAACTCCGGAATAATATAATTATATCTAAAAGCACTTCGAAAATATTTTTATTATAGCACCACATATAACTTTGTTAGGACAATATCCTAATAAAGAAATATAGAGTTTGTCCTCAAACTTTAATAATTTTCATTTTAATTTTTTCATAATTTTTGGTTTTTAAAAACAAAACACTACCTTAAAAAAAAAAATAAAAAAATTGTCAAACATTTTTTATTCAGTTCAACAAAACCACCATTTTATTTCACAAGCCTTTTTTTAAATACAACAAAAAAATATAAAAAAGGGTAAAATTTACCACCTCATTTAATAGTTAAATTAGAGTTAAATTTATGTAGTATTCAAATTCATAAAAATAAAACAGATTTTACAGACATCTCCGCAATATTGAGCAATAAACCATTTTTGGCCGTGTAAGAGGGTTGAAAAAATTAATGGTCCATAACTCGGAAAGGCGAGCCGGTGGAAAGTTTTTCACTTCAGATTTGGATTTAGGAGGCCAAACTACTGTCAAAAAGTTAAAATTCATCGGAAATAAGTACACTTGAATAACTTTATTTTAACTTATTATTATTCTTTTTAATTCTGTCTTCAGATAACATTATGTAATTATAAAAACGGATGGGTCCTTTTGAATTTTCATGAATTTGGAGCTATTGGGAATAGTATTAACAATGACCAAATTATATAAATATACTGTAAAACTAGAACACACAATTATATTTCTGACTGTAAATAAACAAATACAATAACGCCGAAACACTAGTAAACTCAAAAAAATTAATTAGTAGAAAAAATAGTAAGTTTTTAAATCAGGTATACTATTTCTTAGCAAATTGTTTTCTGAAGCTGAGTATTCAGCTAAAATTTTAGTTATTCTTGTTCAGCACTTGACTTGTTTGAACTAATGTTTTACTAATATTCCAGTTATGTTTTACTAATTTATTTTGCTAAAAAATTGTGCTAATAAGCATATTAATAGTGTGGACGGAAACCAGATTGAAAGATATACGCAAAATGAAGTAGATATCGCGGCATGTCAAGATGTAGTAGAGACGAGGAAAATGATACTAAAAAATACAACTCTTGTAAGACATATAAAGAAATCAACCATGGAATATTTTTGTATATGTTTTTCATACAAATGGACGTCAACAATGTGTATTCTAATGAAATCAAATATTGTGTTGATTCCGACTTGTCAAAGAAATTCAGTATTAATTAAATTAAAGACAAAATAAAATATTTAAATTTAATAAAAACAAAATGTGTATTTGCAAGCAAAACTTAGTAATGGTGGTAAGCTAAAGTTGGTAATGTGGTAAAGTGGAAATTAAATATACCTTTAGGTAGACAGACTAAAACGGTTGTTTATGTGTATGTCATATTTGTTTTGGTTCTAGAAATATCTAGGGCATTTAGCTTCAGTCCAAATTGTCATCATTTAGACAACCACATCCATGGTAGTTGAAATATATTTTTGTTTATGTTATATAATGATTTCTTTATATTTTTAGATATTAAATTAATGCATGTCGTCAAAGTATCGACATTTATATAATGTTTAATGTATTGTCAATTTTTTTTTATAAAGAAACGCACATTTTTTTAACGATTTTGTTTGGAAATACACTTAACATAATATATCAAAATTTACAAAAATTTAAAAAAAAAAACTTTTTAAAGCAGTAGTTTAATACAGCGTGCATTTCGAATTTCTCAGCTCTAATTTTGGTAAAACTTTGGTATGAATAGCCATTTTCTGTATAATTATGGAGGTTATTTATACTGATTTGATTAGAAAATGTACTGATTTTTGGCAAAGTGTACTGTTAAAATAATCGTGAAAATTTAAAAAAAATTATATTCTTTTCCACAAAAAACCTATTAATCATTAATTTTGCTCCAGCAAAACTTTGGTAATGGTTGCGATAAAGTAATGCATTACCTTGTAATGTGTACTCCTTACCTGTATCATTATTTTCCAACAATAACTAATGAGTTACCAATAATTGAACACTCATGGATTACCTTGTAATGAGACCTCATTACATTTTACATTACTTCAAAACATAAAATAATGACTTACCGATCATCAATTACATAATGCATGAATTATAAACGTAAAGTAATTATTAATATATATTTTTGAAAATCTATTTATAGACACATTACTTTGTGATTTTTTGTAAGCATGCGGGTAAGGTGTATATTTTTGATATCATGAACGAAAACACGAAGCACAACAACTCATCTACATGTTAAGCAATAAAATAATGTATGTATCGATAGCTCAGTTGGTAGAGTTCTCGTTCTCATGTCAAAATTTTATGAATTTTGACATCATTTTGAATACTGCAACAATACCAATTCTCAAATGGAATCATTTTAGACTATAGTAAATGTAAAAGATTTCTCAATCATGCGCGATGAAAAAAATAGAGTTTTGAAAATCGTTAAAACGTTGAATTTATATCGGGGAAAGTTTTAGTATACAGAGCAGTTAAGATCTTATTTTAGTTACTGTAGGAATTACATAAATGGAACTCATCGTGCTATCATTGTAAAGTCGATATATTTTGTTTTGTATAGATTAAACTTCAGACATCAAGCCATATTTTACCAATAGCACTTTATTTGTGAGTTCCTTTAAATTGTTTGCTTAAAAGTCAAATCATGTATCTCTACCTATTCCATATCTTTAAATTTAAGTTAAGTTTAATGGGTCTTTTTTTGGCACTCGGCCGCTAATTGTTAAAGATTTTTTTGTATAAAAGTAAATATAATTATAGTTATATGTTTAAGTTATATGTTTTCGAAAATTATGAATGATGTTATTCTGTAAATTTCCTATTGGGTCTTTTTCGCCCAAAAGTGTAAAAATGTACCCTATATTGATCAAGTTACATAAAATAATTATTTTTATCTAGTTTTGATTTTTTTAAATCAATTTTTACAATCTTGTACTCATAATTAAAATTAAGTTCCGTGGGTACTTTTTTGTCCCCAGGCCACTAAGGGTTAAATATTTTTCAAATAACAGTATTTCTCCAAACATTATGCAAACACTCAAATTTTGTTCAATTTTTGACAAAATAAGCTATTTTCATAAAATGTCCTGGAAAGGAGTCGCTCCAAATACACACTCCAGTTATCATTTTTCAAATTTATTTTTTTTCTTCAATAAGAACTATTATTTTATAAAAATAGCAATCTACATCTTAAAAAATATTAAAATTAATTTAAAAAATAAATACGTTTTTGCATTTTTATTAAATATGTGGGTTATTTTGGATTTCTGGCTAAAGTGGGTTAATCATAACCGATGAAGTCACAATTCCACATCTGAATAATTTTGAGTACATGTATATGCAGGGTATATATAGATATTAAGTGAATAAATGCATTTTTTTTTTAAATTTCTAATTTTGGGAATTTTTAATATTAATACAGCTTTTTTCCAAAATGGCCAATTTTCGGCCGCCTTGTGGCACGGGTTAACGTTTTCCAAAAAAAAAAATTAATTTCTTTGTAATAAAACTGGGGGTGTAACGACAACCCTATATTTAAGGGACACCCTAATATATATGTTTGCCGGTATACGCTTTTCACTAGTTCCAAACATATATATATTTACAGGCAAACATAATTATTGAAAGCAAATAAGTTATATTAGGAACATGGGAATCGGAAATGTTTTCCAAACAAAAGTAATTACCAGCATTTATATTTCCAGCAGTGCGTTTTTTCAGCGTAAATAAAAAGGCGATATAAAAGGTTTTTTTTTAAGTTTCATAAATAAATTTATAATTTAAATCCGCGAAAAAATAGTAAAATAAAATATTTGTGGCAAAAAAGTGCTAAAAAAATTTAATAAATTATTTTTAAAAAAGCTATCTAGCATTTTTTTTTATAAAATTTGAGTATTAAATCACAAAAAAATGCTAGATCTAGCATCCATTGTGTTAAAATGGAAACCCTGATGGCAATTTGAATGAAAATGTCTATGATTTAAAACATTTTTATTCATTCATTCAATCACTCACTTACTCAACCAAGCATCAAGCCAACCAACAACAAACAACTTTTTACAAAATACTCTCAGGTTCAGGATATTAAAATGTATAAATGGTGAAACGTAAAAAAAAAGTAATGAAAAAACGTATTACTAACAATATAAAAATTCATTAATATAAAAAAAGAGAGAAGAAAATAAACGGAAAACCAAAGAAAAAAATACATAAAACGATTATGATGACGGTAAAGGAAATATTTATGTACATAATTCTATAAAATATGAATATGTTAGAAAAGTAACAAGCAGAGTTGTATTCAGTTGTACCGGATTTGTGGGGTATGAAATGCTCAATGAGTGTGCTGCATATTAGGGTGATCGGTTTTTCCAAAAAGTTAAATTTTCGAATATCGAAAACCCGAGGTTTTTTGTTGTCGAATACCCGGTTTTTTCTTAACTACTATTTTGTAGATTCAACATATCAAAAACTGGAAATTTACAAAATGCCTTGTTAAAAAATGGAATGTTTCAAAAATTTTATTAAAAAAAATTAAAGAGTGCTTGCGAAAAAATTTTTTCATTTTGTATTCTGCTTTGTAGAAAGTAAAAAATGCCAGGGAAAATAGCACGAAAAACCATTAAAAATGGCACAAGAAGAGGCAAAATAGCAAAATAAAATGTGTAAAAAATGAAAAGCTAATTCCAATTTGCCTTATTAAATTTTGATTACATAGTACAATCATGTTCTTTTTCAAGTTATCAAAAAGAAACGATGTACTATTGTCACATAAAAAAGTTGAGTTTATTGAAAATACGAGTTCTACATCTGTAGATGTGTAACTGCAGCATATTTAAAAGCATGTTATTCCGAATTGTATGAAGTTTTCAATGTATGAATCCTTTTCATTCTTGTTAAAATATATAATTTTTTTTTATTTTAGTCAAAGTTGGTAGGCCACTATTTCGATTGAAAACTTTATTAAATTTTTCAATAATTCCTTCGTTGTTGGCGTCTTTAATATTTTCCTTCATGCAATCTATAACATCCAAACTTTCATTTATAGAGATTCCTTTTGTTTCCAATTTGGTGATGCTTAATTGAATTGAATTGGTCTCCAAGATCGTGCGATTTAACGCCGCTGGACTATTTTCTGTGGGGATATGTGAAGTCGCTAGTCTAGACCGATAAGCCCGAAACGATTGACCACTTGGAGGACAACATTCGCCGCGGTTTTGCCAATATACGGCCAATTGGACCTCCAGATAAGACTACGTCCGAGCCAGCCGTGGCGGTCGTATGCCAGAAGTCATATTTAAATTATACTGCCAGCAGATTATCTTTCGAATAAAGTAAATTTCATGTCAATTTAAAAAATTTTATTCCATTTCAAAGTTCTACACCTCTATAAAAAACACCCTTTACATAACTATAACAAAAAAAACAACAATATGTTTTGAGCGATAGTATTTGTGGGCGTTGTGGTGTAATGGTTAGCGCGTTGGACTGTAACACAGATGGTCCCGGGTTCGATTCCCGGTGACGACAACATAAATTTTAGAAAAATAATATGTATGAGTTTTCTATCACTTATGTATATGTATCGCTGCGCCCACCTTCGGTGTTCCCATAGCACTTAACCCCACCGAAGTAAAATATTGAATCAGGGCTATGAAACAAAAAGCTTCAATAAATTCGCCAACCCTACATCAGGTGGCGAGCAACAACTGTTCTAAGACTTATCTACTCGCGCAATTACAGTGTTGCCATGTTTGAATCCCTTCATCTTTCACCACCTTTCATCTCTCCACTATCCCCTTTCCAAAGAAAGCAACACATTAATTAATAGGAAGAATTTCCTGAGTGTTGCTTCTCGTTTAAAAAAAAAAAAAAAAAAAAAAAAATTTTCAACAAATCGATTTAATTAAAAAAGTAGCGAAGTATTTTTGTTTTCTGCGTACTAGAGAGAAGAAACGTTCGTATTAAATTTCAAGTTTCTTACTACAGGGCACTGGGCATGCCGTAAATGGGGGAGATCCCGATTTTCGATTCCTCACTTTAACCGTTCCGGCAAAAATTTAAAAGAGTACCTTATCTGTGAATTAGCACATATCCCCGGAAACACGTATTTAGGATTACATATTTCTACCCCCTTTTCCATTTAAAATTTAGAAAATATAAATTGAAATTAAGATTTTCCATTTGAAATTCAGAAAATATCAATTGAAATTCAGAAACTCATCAAACTTAGAATATATCACTTGAAATTCCGAATACATCAATTGGAATTCAGAAAGCTATCTTTTCAAGTTCATTTCATGTTTTCTGAATTTCAAATGATATTTTATGAAATTCAATTGACATTTTACGAATTTCAATTAATATTTTCTAAATATCTATTGATGTATTTAGAATTTCAATTGATGGGTTTCTGAATTTCAAATAGTATTTTCTGAATTTCAAATGAGATTTTCTGAATTTCAATAGATATTTTCTGAATTTCAAATGATGTTTTCTGAATTTCTCTCTTTTGAATTGCAAATGGAAAATCTGAGCTTTAATTGATGTTTTCTAAATTTCAAATGAAAATTCTGAAATTCAATTGATGTTTTCTGAATTTCAAATGGAATTTCTGATATTTTCTGAATTACAGCTGCAAAAAGGTGTAGTAAAAACGGCAAAGGCATTTTTCGCCTGCAAATAAAATGTCCAAAAATCCTATCTAAGCGGCTCTCCCCGAAATAATTTAGAAAACTGAAGTATTAGCGAACGAACGTCTATGATGGAGGAGGAACTTCAATAAACAATTTCAAGCGCTGTAGTCAGTAACGTTATTTTTCGGTGATAACTTCTGATTTACCAAAATTTATCCTCATTTACATTTACTATACAAATTTAACTTTGATATTAGCTGAACAACATTTTTCCGTCTGATATTAATGTGATATTTGCCGAAATTAATCTTGAAATGATGTAGATTTAGAAAGATTAAATTTTGTTCAAAGGCACATTTTTGGAAGATGTGAAAAAGAACTGCGTTAGAAGCGGGAAATCAGGAATGAATTTGGAATCAATGATAATGCGAATCTTTAAGATTCTTTTCCATTTTTGTTTGCTGGGCTGTTATGATACAGCAAAGGTGATAAAAAGCGTTACATTTATAAAAACTATTAATTATAAAGAAAATGTTGATACCAAAGCTTAGTTTGAAATTCAAAACTTAATTTAGAGTTCAAAACTTAAAGCAATTTTCAAAATTTTTAAATTTCCCTGTAGAATAAAGTCATTAGAGTGTGGAAGATTTTGAAATAGCTAATTACAAAAGTATGTTGTTTCAATTTTTTTTTGTTGGAATATATTAATTGCATTTAACAATAAAGTTTCGGCGTTAAAATTATATTTTTAAAAGGTCACCTAAAGTACTGTCTGTTTAACATTCAAATTTTTTGGTGATTTTTTTTTATCACGACAAAGCCATCTCTCTCATCTATTACCATAAATTTATTTTTTAATGGCAATGATGAAAGTGATAGTTTAAAGTTATTTAACCCTAAAACCGGCCTCAGCTTTTTGCAATGAAATGCATATCACTTGTTTGGCACAAAAAATAAACTATTGTTCTTCCTCCAAAATTTTTTTAGTTGCCTACTTTAGGCAATATAGGCCAACATAGGTTTAGAGCGAATATCAGAAACTGATATATAAAATTCAATAAATTTGGGCTTAAGTCACCCTTTCTGTGGCTTTACTTAAGAAGAAAACACACCTAAAATTCAACATATATTGATTGAACTTAAAGGCTTTGCTGAAATCTAAATATAATCTTTCTGCAAAATTCATAAAAATCCGTTCGGAATCCAGTATGTACTTGAACCAAAATTAGAGCTTTTTTGAAATGTCTAAGCTTCAATCTAACTTTGTGTTAAGTATCAACGGTTTTTAGACAACATAAATATGTTTCCAAGATTTTTGAAAATTGTAAAATATATATTTTTTTTAAATTTTACGAAATTCTCGTGACATAAACACAAAATATTTTGTAAATTTGGTTTTCGATCGAAATAGTATCATTATTATAAAATACTCCGCCTGGAGGAGGGCTTGCCTTTTAAAGGGTTAAAATTTCCGCTTTGTGATTATGTCAATAAACGGAGCTATTGAATGTCATGGCAATGATTTTATATTAATCTAAAATATAGTACGCACTTTAAAATCCCCATGAACTTGAAGTTAGTTTTATCGAATTTAGTAATATATTAATATGTAGTTAGTTAATGTACTTGTTATTGAGCATTTCCACTACAAATTTTTTGATGGACTTCGATTTTTATAAAATTTTGTAAGTATGTTAGATAATGAATGCATATTTCAAAAACAATTTATTTAATTTTTATTTTGAAAACTTTGACAACCCTGAATGACGCTATGATATATCGCAAAATGAAGAATTGTGCTATCACTAAAAAGATCATAACTTGTTTGTTTAAAGATAATGCAAATATTATTTTTGAAGAGCAATTGCAGAAAAATTTTGGCGTTTTTTATAAAAAAAAAATCAAAAGTTTTATTTGCATACTTTATACAAATAGCTACAAACGTGCTTTAAACACCTTGAAAATTTCAGAGTGGAATCTCTACTACTTTTGAGATATGTCAGAAAATATATAGCGAGTTACCAGAATTTAATTGATTTTGAAAAAAAATAGGTAAGGGGGAACTTTCGCCAGAGGGGCACAAACACCACCTTCTATTATCCCACAATTTAAGAGAGATAATAAATAATCTTAAATGCCAATTTGAAAAAAAATTTAAAAAAATTAAAAGCAATGTAAACAAATTGACATGAATGTCGTCCAAAGCACGATTGTAGGTATCAAATAAAAATACATTTTGTGTTATAAATAAAAATACATTTTCAAAAAAATAAATGTTGTTTTTAAATTACAAGCATTTTGAAACTGTCCATTTACTTATTTGGCATAGGTTAAATGAATCTGATATGATGCAATTAGATGTGGTTTGATCATGCGCGGCTCCAAGTGTTGGAATCCCCCCTCAGCAAAATCGAAAAGAAAAAAAGAAAAAGATAAAGATAAAGATAAAAAGAAGGAAGAAAGGAGAAAATTAGTGAATAAATGGTGAAGCAAATGAAAATAAAAATTAGTTTTAAATTGGCAAACATGCGAGTTTTTATTCGATTCCTATTTTAATTTGCTACTTTTTGGATCGAACTTGAACCACATGGTAGTAAAAAATATACAGACATTTATTTTTTTTTTATTTTTTTAAATAACAAAAAACAACTGTAAAAATGAATGTAAAATCATAAAACAGTCATTTGATGTGTATTGTTTTTTTAAATGAACTACAAGGTTAGTAAAAATTTTAATTTGTTCTACAAATGACTAACATTTACATTAAAAATAAAGAAACTGTATTACAACCCAAACAACTACATACATATTTGTAAAACAGAAGTTCCCTGAGTGTAGTAAGTTCAAGCAAATTTGTAACTGTAGAGCGGGAATTGCGGAAACTATGTTGACTCGGGGATAAAATAGATGAAACTTGATGTGACAAAGAATCATAAACGACTTTTTCAAATAATTTTGGTATAGTGCTTAGTTTTGCTATTCCTCGATAATTAGAGACAACCACTTTAGAACCACTTTTGAACAGCGGGATAATAAATGATTCCTCCCAAGTATAAGGAAAATAACCCAATTGAAGCGATTTATTAAAAATAAATGACAGAGGAATATATAGTAGATAATAGAGTTGTCAGTCGATTAAGAATAATTCGATTAATCGATCAAACAAAAACAAACTCTTGTTCGAATAATTTAAAAATGACGATTTTCGAATAACGAATAAATCGATTAATTAACGTCAATTAATCGAACATTTTTTTTTATTACAAAATAAATTAAATAAGACCTTTTAATTTGATTTATTCTCATAAATTTTTAAAGATTTTATACAAAATGTGCCATAATTGTAATTAATCAGTATGTTTAAACACATCTTTGACAAACAATTGTATCAGATGTTTTGTTTTTAAATCAAACGTTAAAAAAATTTCAAGAAAGGGAATTTTTCACTCTCGGGTATAAGACATAAAAAGCTAAAAAAATAATCGATTTATATAAATCATACCAATGTAAGTATAAAATGTTGTTATTGTATTGTAATTTATTTAAGTTTCGCCAAGAACAAAAATGAAAAAAATAAAGTCACATGCACCAAGTGTCCTAAAGTATACAAAATTGTTGGATCTACAACATCCTCACTTCTTTACTATTTGCGTAAGAGCCACAATATTACCATTGAAAACGATATAGTGGAAGAGAATCCAACGACATCTAAAATGCCGAACTTGGTCCAATGGCAAAATACATTAAGAAAGACAGCGGCAGTTCTATAGAAGAAATTGTATGCAGAAGTTTGGCTGAAGATGGTATGCCTGTATGAATTGTTTATTTTGTTGTTAATAAAAATATTTTTTAAAAATAATTTTTTTTATTCGTTATTCTCATCGATTAATCGAAGATTTTTTGAAATTTAATCGTTTGATCGAACGAGCGAAAACAATTATTTGAATTATTCGAACAAAGCTGAAAGGCGAATAATTGACAACTCTAGTAGATAAGCACACTGCTTTAAGATGCAACTAGGAACACCATCCGGACCAGCAGCATAGGACCATTTTAACTTAATAAATAGTTATAGTTAGTTTGTTCATTTATAGGAGGCATATTAATTAACGTTGATTCAATGATGAAAAGAAATCAGCAAACATATTACTGATATTTAAGTCATCTGATGACTCGTGATCCCCAAGTTTCATTGTTGATGGGTAATCAGCGGCACGTCTTTTTGAATTAAAAAACTTATAAAATGATTTAGAATCATGTTTAAAGCTATTCTTAACTTGTATTAGATAATTTTTATAGGCTGTTTGGTTCGCAATAGTATATGATGATCTAGCAATTGAGTATTTCATATAGTTTAAAGATGATTGTTTGTGTTTATATTTTTTATACAAATTATTTTTTTTATTTTTTAAACGCGAAAATTATTTAGAGTTCCACGGAGGATCAATTACAGTATTTGGAAACTTCATAGGTATAGAAGCCGCAAAACATTCATTGAGACGACAATAAAAAGTGGTTAAGCATTGATCAAGATCGTTGATAGCAGATAATTCTTCTAACCAATTGATTTTAGAAATATGTTGTTTTAAGATGTCATAGTTTGTACGTTTAAAACAATAAATTTTACTTCTACTATGTTGTTTCTTTTTATACTGAGAAGGATAAAAGCACGAGCAGGTTAATTCAATAGTAGGATGATATGTATCCTCAGGATTAGAGTATGACGTTCTATAGAAAAATCCGTTGGTTCGTTGACGAATATTAAATCAAGCATTTTGCCACAGGCATTTGTTATTGAGTTAATTTGGAAAAGTCAATTAGACAAAAGATTATGTATTAATTCTGTAGACAAATCAGAGGAGCAACAGAATCGCATTTTCAAAATTTTCATTTCCATCTTACTATTACTGTGGTAGACAACTACTGTTATTATGAAAAGTTATTGAATGCCAACCCTGGTTCTCTTCGATCTCAATGAAATTTGGATATGTGATAAAGAAAAACAAAATAAGGGACATGTATTTTTTAGCGGCTCAATCTCACGTTTAAGTGTTAAAATGTGAGGCCAAAGTTAATACATTTTTGTATGGAAACATGTCTGAATTTAATGAAATTCAGCAGCTTTGATAAAACAAAAATTTTGATCCCAATTCTGTATTAGTAGTAAGTATATTAGGATTGCCATTTATTTTAAATATTTTAAATATTGCTTAAAAAGACCTTCTGAAAAAGTCGCATGAAAGCCGCACAATTAAGAATGTTGTAAAAAAGATCAGACACCACCTCGATTACATTTAATAGGAATTACCCAGTAAAATAGTCAACTCCAAATAACAGGTTTACCTTATTATAACAGGTTCTAATTTATACATTTGCATTAACGAAATTTGAGGTTTTATCGAATAATGCAGCAAGAAGAGGTATTTTTCGGTGTTTTATTGTGTAATTATCAGGGGCCGGAAGTTCATGCAAATTCATGGTTTTTCTTTAATGAATGAATTTGCGGCGTTAGTGTATATTTCGCTATAGTGTATATTATCCATATTTGTGCATATTTTTCTTTAAATGCATATTTTTATTGCATATTTTTCTTTATATGCATTTATTTATAGCATTTTCTTTAGTTTTTCTTAAAAAAAATCACTTTAAATTTAATATTTGACAAACAAATTTAATTTTTTTAAGTAATTTTAACAAGCACTATTCACGGTACTCTCGTAAACAGCTGAACTTGAATTTTGATAGTTCCAAAGAAAATTAACCAAAAAAACTTTAAAGAGAATCACTTTAAATAAAAGTTTTTATTTTAAACCAATTTTGATGTTAATTTGTAGGGCTCGGGCTTTCATTCATTTACGATATTTTGAATAACTACACTGAACAAAAAAATATAGACAATATTTAAGTTTGTGCCTGACTAAAATTAAGTTTTTGAAACTTTTCCTAACGTAAATAAAATTGCTTACGAATATGGCAAATTTATTAGATTTTAGTTCATATTAATTTTTCATTAAATCAAAAATCATAAGTTATTTTCTCTAATTTCCCTTTCTTGAACTAGGTTAATATTCTTAAAAAATATTAGAAAATTTATTTCTTTTTAGTAAAAAATCTTAAATTTTAGGAAGTTATTAAAACTAAAACTTAAGAAATTCAAAATTTTATGAAAAAAGTTAAACTAAATACGAACCTTACTTAAATTTAGTTTACAAATTTTAACGTCTGAAAATTAAGTATAATAAATTTTAATTTCTTAAAATTAAGTATAATTAAGTATAATTTTCTTTAAGAAGATTCCAATTTTTAAACCTATACAATTCTCATTTGGTTTATACCCAGTAAAAAATAGGATCATCCAAAGAGTAATCTTGGAGCGCTCCTTTGCAAGTAATGGATTACTCCATAAAACTCCGGACCTCATTGGATTTTTAACACAGCATGTCCGCAGACACGAGTACTCCTTTTAAGCTCCTTATGGAGTACTTCCTTTGATCTTGAAAATGACGACAGAGGGAGTAATCGTTTTTGTCTCCTAAAAGAGCATAAAGGGAGTAATCGCTTTGTCTCCTAAAAGAGCATAAAGGGAGAAAACATTCATATAAAATACAAATTTGGTTATTTTTACAAAAACAAGAAAATATTCATTTATTTTTTAAATTTTTTTTCAAAAATTTAATTATTGTTTTTTTGTCGGATTCGACGATGTCGTAGTTTTTGACGAGTAGGTCTGTCAGTAAACAGTTGCCTTACATTTACGCAATGCCATCTTGAAAGATTTTTCATATTCCGGGTATGTTGGATACGTGTCTTTAAGTGCTTCTGCAAGAAAATTAAAGAAAAGATAACACGTAATATATTATTTAAGACATGATATTAAAAATTCAGCTATTACCGAAATAAAAAAAGTTAAACAATTTGTATTTGTTTAAGACTATCATATTTCTTGATCCATCCCAATTTAATTTGAGCAAAATATTTTCGCCAAACATTTTGCGTAGTGCTTTTTCAATTGTCAATTTGAACTAGTCGTCTTAAATGACGCTTAGAAACTAAATTTTGACACATTTTTAATAATTTGTTACTATACCCGTACCTTTTCGCTTTTTTTAATAACACGTCTTTCACTTTTTAAAACTAAACTGACTAAATAGAAAAACAAAACGAAAACATCAACAATTAACAGTTATGGCAAAGAAAAAAAAAAAAACCAAAAACGAACTGATACATCCTTCATTGATTCATTTGGAGTATTAAGCGAGGCATAAACAACAAAACAAAAAAAAGTTTCGATTGCTCGCTTATTACTCCAAATGGATGAACAAGTCATTACTCCTTTATTGCTCGATTATGGATTAATCCATATATTTTTTACTGGGTAGTTCATATTATATAACTGTAGTAGTTTCGTTAAATAAAAGTTAAGATATAAATTTCATATTCAAAACGTTGGTATTAACGAAAATAATCTTATAACTATTTCCGTTAATATTAACTTAAGAGATATATAAAATTGATTACTTTACTGTTAGGTGGAAAACCTAAAAACTTATATTTTTGAAAGTACATACCTTTTGAGAATTACTAATTAATAAATAATATTACAAATAAAATGAGACAGGCAAGCAAAATTTTTATTGTTGTCTGTTTTAAATATACCTACTTAATATGAGTATAACTTATGAACTAAAAACAAGCTCAAGAGTCTTAAAATTTATGAAAACTGAACTGATTTTAAGATGTTTTTTACTAGATTTAGGCGAAATTTATACTTAATTGAAGTCAAAAATATACTAAATTTTAGTAAAGTTTCATAAAATTTAAGACAAATTTTACTAAATTTTAATAATAATTTACCTAATTGAAGTAAAACGTTTTTACTTGTTTTTAAGAAAACTGCATACTTAATTTGAGTTAACGAAAAAACTTAGTTCAAATTATTTAATATTTGGTAAACTTTTTATGAGTGCACCATTAATCTGGTAGAAAACTTTAGTAAATATTTAATATTTGTTGTTGCGTATGCTAAGAATTGCAACTTAATTAAAAAATGCATGAAATTCAGAGCCCTAACAATTTGTATTGCTTAATATATTCTCTGCATAATTGTTGCACAATTAACACAACAATTCGCATTTAAATACCACTAAGAACTTTTTCTCTTAATCCGAGTTTGGATATAAAATTTAAGAGAACACCTAACATTGCTTGAGCAGCTTGGATCGATCCTCTCCGCTCGCAGTTAAAACTTATTTTTTTTTTTGCTTTTACGTTTGATAAAATAAACAAATTTAAGTGTATATTTTTTATAATTTTTAGGGCATATTTTTCGATTTTTCATGCATATTATAGGCGCCAAAAACATATTTTTTTAGTACATGAATTTCCTATCACTGGTAACACTATGCTAGTTGAAAAACCCGACAAACGGGGCACCCTGTGGGTTAAACTAAATCGACTGTGCTGAATCGAATGGCGTTCGCCGTTTTTTTAGGTTAGCTCTTAAAAAAAAGTTAGGGGGGGTTAAAGTTTCCCCCTTTTGGCCTGTTCTTGCAGAATACCGGTATATAAAACTATGTTTTCTTTACATCTGAGGTGTAGGGTGTGTTCAGCAACTTTGTAGAAAATATTATGCCAAATATTTTTGTGGAACATATTAACCCTCTAACTGCCCCTCATAACGGCATTTTTTGGCTTTATTCTAACAAATCGTTAAAAACACCCCGAAAAAGGGGAGGGGAGGGCATGAAATGTTCTACAAAAATGTTGGCCATAAAATTTTACTATATACGTCAGAACACATCAAAACCATAAACTTAACACAAACACCAAAAACTAATCATATTCTAGACTGCTCATTAAGGGTTAGTTTAGTTATTATTGCTTCCTAAATTATTTTATATTTTTTGTAATCCTTAATATATATTCCAAGTTTTAACTAGCTTGATCCATTTTTGGACCTAGCCCATTCAAAAAATTCTTACAAAGTTACACTTAAAGGTCTAAGGAATCGTTAGAAATCTGCCTCAAATCGGGTTTATTTCTTTACCGTTATTTTTTTTTCCGGCAAACCCTCAATTATAAAATTGTACAGTGGTACTAACTTTGAAAAATAAGAAGTATTAAAAATAAGTCTAACTTTAAAGTTGTCATTGAAAGTACATTTTTTGCATTGTCATGCAGATAAATTTAATGAACAATCACCAGCTGAGTCCGATGAACATGGCGCGAGATATCACCAAGTGACAGCCAGACTCGAACACTGGTATAGTGGCAAACAACTCGATTCGCTGTTAGGAGATATTTGTTGGAATTTGCAGGAGGACGAAGAATAATTTCCATTTAAAACTTTAGCTTTAACCACAAAAATACCTTTAATTTTGAATAGCAAATAAATTATAAATTTTTTTTTTTGTTAATTGTAGGATTAAAAATATGTATTTAATTTTTCTTAAATTTCTTTTGATTGAATAACAAAATAAAAAAAAAATAAAAATTAATATGTAGTTGATTTTTTTTACCTTGCGTGTGGGCAATCTTGAATTTGATTCTTTTTTGGTGTTTGTGTTAAGTTTTGGGTTTTGGTGTGTTCTGACGTATATAGTAAAATTTTATAGCCAACATTTTTGTAGAACATTTCATCCCCGCCCTTCCCCTTTTTCGGAGTGTTTTTTACGATTTGTTAGAATAAAGCCAAAAAAAGCCGTTATGGGGGGCAGTTAGAGGGTTAATATGTTCCACAAAAATATTTGGCATAATATTTTCTACAAAGTTGCTGAACACACCCTACACCTCAGATGTAAAGAAAACATAGTTTTATATACCGGTATTCTGCAAGAACAGGCCAAAAGGGGGAAACTTTAACCCCCCTAAATTTTTTTTAAGAGCTAACCTAAAAAAACGGTAAACGCCATTCGATTCAGCACAGTCAATTTAGTTTAACCCACCGGGTGCCCCGTTTGTCGGCAAAAAAAGTTCTCAAAACTAGCACAGTGTAATTATTAAATATTTCAAATACTACATAAAATACATTTAAAAATTGTTTAATTCGAAATTATTTTCTTTAATTTTAACTATCTTATTTGAATGGATCATCGTTGACCGACCGATAGCTAACTAACCATTTATTTATCAGTGATCATAACAATGTCAAAAATATTTAAAATATGTTCATTTATACTTTTCAAATATAATTTGTTAATATAAAAACAACTGGCCGTGGTAGATAATGGTTTAGTTGTGTCGCAAAATTCAAATGAGAACATACTAATATTTAAGTTTCTAAAATTTTGATCAAGTGAAAAATGTGTATTTTGAAATTATTACGGACTTTAACCTGCTGCTTACTAATATCCTGGTCGCCAACTTTAGCACAATACGGTGTACTAGGTTATTATCCTTATGCATATGGTAGTGGCACGTACGGTAGAGGATGTGGAGGTAACAGTTTTCCATGCGGTGTAGGCGGTTATCCTGGTGGTTATCCTGGTATTTATCCTGGAAGAGGTTATCCTGGTGGTGGTTTTCTACGTATGGTTACTATCCTCAATACTCCATTTATGGGGGTAGAGGGGCTTTTCCTTGTTTTATTGGCATACTTTGCGGCGTAAATTATCCCGGTTATGGCGGATATCCGTATTATCGCAATAGTTTGAGTAAGTTTGATATGTTATCTTTTTTTTTAATATGCATTCAATACAATTACATATTATTTTTGCCTAATCTAGTGTTTTGGACATGTTTCTTTTTATAGGTACGACATTTGCTAGCAGCAGTATTGCTACAGCCTTTGCTTCCACTGGGGGATTCTTTGGATAATCACTGACTCATTCAACTTAACTGTGTGTGTGTCAGCTGTACTTTCGTTATAACGTATCAGCATTAAACACATTTAAAGCTAATCTCTAATCAATCAAACAAATTTCAGTAAAATATCATTGGAAATAAAGCGGACAAGTTACGCGAAAAATAAAATTTCATTAAAGTGAAGTTTTCAATACTTTGAGATTTTATAAATTAAATTCTATACGCTAAGCCAAAAATACAACTGTTATCATTTTCATATATTGTTTGCTAAATAGATTACATAGATCCCAAACTATTTGACATTAACTGTCAGTGCAAGTAAGTCATGAGAGTGTGTTGGACATATGACGTATACATATACCAAACATATTTGAATGGGTATGAAAAAATGTGTTTGTGTTAAAAGCAGAAGAAGAGTTTGAGATCTATGGTATCTATGGTTTATAATATATTATTAGAAGTTTAAATATTTATATTATATTATTCGATTGTATTTTAAAAAAAAGAAATATTTCAATAAAATAAATGCAAAAAATTAATTTGACTAAAAAATGTTAACAAATTTTCATTTTAAAACCCCTAAAAAGACCTTCTCTTGGAAGTCGCAACACTTCATCATAATTTCGACACGCTGAATTCTTGAATAAAAATTTTTAAATCAATTTCTAAATTTTCATTGACCACACAAGTTCTGCAAACGATGGTTGAAACTTGAATATACCATATTGATGACCACCGCAATTGGCGCAATTGGCGAGCCATTTCTTTAGGTTTGGAAATTCATGGAATTTTGCCATTGAGACTGCACACGTGTGTACCCGTGCATTATCTTGATGAAAAAGAACTTTTTTTCTTGGCCATATGGGGTCGTTTTTTTTTAATTCCTCGTTAAATCGGTCCAATAAGTTGGCATAATATTCGCCGTTTATTGTGTTTCCTTTTGAAGTTAATCAATGAGAATTATCCCGCGTGCATCCCAAAAAACTGTTGCTATCACCTTATTGGCCGACAAACTTACCTCGGACTTCTTCGGAGCCGGTTCACCCGGAGAAACCCATTGTTTAGACTACTACTTGGTCTCCAGAGTGTTGTAATGGATCCATGTTTCATCCACAGTTACAAAACGCAGCAAAAATTCCTTCGAATTGCAGTTAAACAATTACAAACAATCCTTTGAAGTTGTCACACGATTACGTTTATGGTCAATTGAGAGCAAACGCGGCACCCATCTTGCAGACATCTTTCTTAAACATAACTGATCATTTCAAATCGAAACCACACTGATATATGAAATGTCTATGTCATCAACAATCTCACGCACTTTTACTCTTCGATCGGCCAACACCATATCGTGGATTTTTTCGTAATTTTCGGGTGTAGTGAACTCAATTGGCCGTCCAGAACGTTCAGCGTCATTTGTACTTGTGCGACCACTACGAAAGTCAGTAAACCACTTTTTTACCATTGAAATCGATGTTGCAGAGTCCCCATCGTATTTATCAAGCTTTTCCTTGGTTTGATGGACGGTTTTTTTTCGCAAAAAATAATGTTTAATGTGCCCTCGAAATTAACTTTTTTCCATTTTTTAAAAAATCCACGAGGTTATATGTTTTGAACAGCTGTTAAACGCAAAGTAAATGACGGAACTTACAATTTGACAGTAGTCTATTAACAGGTGGTTGATGGGAGCAGTGTTGCATTTCATATAACTACGCTAAGCCAAAAACACAACTGTTATCATTTTCATATATTGTTTGCTACATAGATCTCAAACTATTTGACATTAACTGTCAGTGCAAGTAAGTCATGAGAGTGTGTTGGACATATGACGTATACATATACCAAACATATAAAAAAATGTGTTTGTTGTTAAAAGCAGAAGAGAGTTTGAGATCTATGTTATCTATGTTATTAGAAGTTTAAATATTTATATTATATTATTCGATTGTATTTTCAAAAAAGAAAAAAAAAATATTTCAATGAAATAAATGCAAAAAATTAATTTGACTAAAAAATGCTAACAAATTTTCATTTTAAAACCCCTAAAAAGACCTTCTCTTGGAAGTTGCAACACTTCATTATAATTTCGACACGGTGAATACGAATTTGAATAAAAATTTTTAAATCAATTTCTAAATTTTCATTGACCACACCCTGCGTCAAGTTCTGCAAACGATGGTTGAAACTTGACGTCTTCATCTTACAGTTAACCGTATAGTGAGATATGTTTACAGATTGAGGATAAGAGAACATGTCTCTCCGTTTGTGTTGGATTTTCTTGGTTTTTCTTTTGAGAATTTTATAAAACTGAGAATCTTGTTATTGTTTTACAAGCTAATTAGAGCGAACTGTCCTGGTTACATTGTTGACAACTTTAGATTTACAAGATCGAGTAGAAACACTCAGATAGTTTTTCAACGTATAAAGTCTTCTATTTTCGAGAGATCCTTTAATGTGAGGATAACTAGAGTCTGGAATTCATTACCTAGATCTCTTAAAAGCTTTGTTGTTGCAAGTGCTACGTTTAAACGCAAACTAAGGCAGTTTTTTAATCACTCACTATAATTTTGATAATTTACGATCATTTTTCATATATTTTTTATTTTTTAATCGTCTACTTATTTTGATAATCTTATTGCTACATTTTGGACCGTTAAACTTTAGTTATAATTTTATTTATTTTAGGCATTCCTTTAAATTATAAATTTATTTTTTTATTTTTTGTAAAAATTTATTGTTGAATACGAACCATATTTGGCCCTATGGGCTTGGTTTTTGAATTAATAAATGAAATGAAATGAATATACCATATTGATGACCACCGCAATTGGCGTTAATGTATTTACTTAGCCAATTAAGACGATGGCAATTTGAATGCAGTCTATGAATTTCAATTCAATGATAGGTTTTTTCTGCACGATGTGCTTGTACTGATCAACTTACAACACTTTATAAAGAATAATGGCTTAGCCGGAAGTGCTTATTTCAAAAGATGGCTAAGCTCTGATACTAAGAAAAAATAAGGGGTACAATTTGACTCCCTATTAATTATGTAATGTAATTCATGTAATTAATAAAATCTATTACTACTATATACTACAGTCGTATCTAAAATAATAATTCAACAGGAGATTGCTTATGTATATACAAGGTGGCGCAAAAGTAATCCTCCTATCAGAAAATGCTATAAATTTTGCGATTGGCCCCTAATGTCAGTTCTAATTTGACATTTGTGTAGTAAACACATGCGAAATACACGTTAATAAACAATGTTACGCTACACTGCTCCAGAACGCGGAATATTGGTGTCTATTTATTTGACCAATAATCGGTCGGTGACTTTGGCACAACGTGAATTTCGTCGCAGATTTCCTGTCCGTCCAACGCCTACTGGTGAAACACTGCGACGTTTAGCCGCTCGCCTCGAAGAGACTGGCACAACACGAGATGCTGCCAGGCGTGGCAGACCCCGGAGTAGCCGTTCTGCAGAGAATATTGCTGCTGTAGCCGAGGATGTCATGGAAGCGCCGTCGACATCGACCAGACGACGTGCCACGCAAATGGGTATCAGTCGACGGTCTTTACAGCGAATTTTGGTACAAGATTTGAAGATGTTTCCGTACAAAGTCTAGACGGTGCATCAGCTGTTAGCTGCTGACCGCCAATCGCGTGTAACATACGCTCAAGCCATCCTTAATCACCACCAAGAGGAAGATGATTTTTCATCAAAAATAATCATGAGTGATGAGGCCCATTTCCATCTTAGCTGGTACGTAAATAAGCAAAATTTACGCTTCTGGGGCACTGAAAATCCGCGTGTAACCCACGAAGAGCCATTACACCCGCTCAAAGTCACTGTATGGTGTGCTGTTTTCGCTGGAGGAGTCATCGGACCTTTTTTCTTCGAAGACGTGGCGGGCCAAACGGTTACTGTGAATGGTGAGCGCTACAGAGCAATGATCAACGAGTTCTTTTTGCCGCAACTTGATGAATTGGGATTGGAAAACATGTGGTTCCAACAGGACGGTGCAACGGCACACACTGCACGTGCCACAACCGATATGCTGAAGGATGCATTTCCCGGGCGCCTAATCTCCCGTTTTGGCGATTTGGCCAGCAAGATGGCCTGATTTGACCGCTCCAGACTTCTTTTTGTGGGGCTTTTTGAAGTCGCGGGTTTATGTCAACAAGCCTCAGACTCTTGCAGCTCTTAAAGACAATATCCGTCAAGAATGTGAGGACCTATCGCCGGAAGTTTTGGCCAACGTGATGGAAAATGCCATAAAAAGGGCTCAGATGACAATCAACTGTGGCGGCGGCCATTTACATGACATCATATTCTCGACTTGATGTAAAAAAAATTAAAATACCAAATAAAAATAATCCACAAGAAGAATCAAAGTTTTTCATTTTTTTTTAAATTACAGCCAAAAAACATCGGAAGGTTATTTTTGCGCCACCTTGTATATGTATAGAGATATATATATGTATATATATATATGTATGCACAGCGCATACTATGGGGACATCTGTACATAAAGCCAAAATTGTCCCCTAAGTATGCGGTGTATCGAACCAATTGTCCTCATCTTATACGCTAGATGTATGAAAACTTTGAGTACAGTCCCCGAAAAGTTTTCATACATTTTCATACATCTATCGTATAAGATGAGGACAATTGGTTCGATACACCGCGTACTTAGGGGACAATTTTGGGTGTGTCAATAATGTATGCACTGTGCATACATATATATATGGGGCGTTTCATCACAAGTGACCCAACTTTTGAAAACGATGTTCAACATGATCGGTCAAGCACTCTCTAAGTTAGAGGGGGTCAAAATTTGACATTTTGGCCAAACATGTGTTTTTTCTCATTACCATTATTATGTCAAAGCGCTAAATGGATCGAATAAACTTTGAAATGTCTACAACATTTTTTTCTCAAAAAATCGCTTAAAGGCTAACTTCAAATTGAAGGCACACCAGCAGCTTCAAGAAATATGAGGTCCAGTATATCTTTAATTGTACATGTCAACATAACAATCATTATGTGAAAGTGCTAAATAGATCGGATTTTATTTTTTGGATTTACATCACGTTTAGCTCCACAGTACGGTAAAAATCATCTAAATTGATTGGCACATCCGCAGTTCAAAGAATTATAGGTTGAAATCTGGCTTATATGATAGAGATCGCCATTACTATTGTTCTAGCTTCAAAAATCTATGAAAAGCTACAAAATTTTACTTTAAATGTCTCTGGATACCAAAATAATAATACGTTCCATTTAGCACTTACACACAATAATAGTAGTACTGCTATTTACCGATCACGCAGGACTTCAACTAATTATTTCTCAAACTGATGAGATTTCTATTGTCATATTATCTTCATTTCTGAATTCACATAAATCGCTTTGATCTCATTTTATTGGTTTATTTGTCATACAAATGTGCGAGTTTTACTAAATTACGTGACTTGTCCATTTTGTAACCAGACATATAGATGTGAATAGTGTTGAATATTCACCTCAAGTACTTTTTTCACCAAATTTTTTTTTCACCTCAAACTTTTTTCACCTCGAAATTTTTTTTTCACCTCAATTTTTGTTCACTATAAGAAATGTTGGGCATTTCGTAACCAGAGACATAGTGAATAGTATTGAATATTTTACCTCAAATACTTTTTGCACCAAAATTATTTTTCACCTAAAACGTTTTACACCTTGACATTATTTACCTCAAAATTTGTCATGGAAATTGGTCAATTCTACTACAACTACGTAATAGCGAGTAATGACAATTACGTAATTGCGTGTACTGAGTTTGTCAAAGACGTCTAAAAATTAATAATAATTATTATTCATCCTTAATTTCTTTCGAAAATGTATTACGGTTTTTAAAATAAAAGTGAATTTTGTGTAGTTTTTAAAAGAAATTAAAATTTGTCGTTTCAACAAATTTGCCGTTTTAACAAATTTTTGTGCTTTTATTGTCAATGGTTAAAAAAAAAATAAATGAGAGAAAAAATTATCGAGGTGACAAAACATCTCTGAGATTAAAAACATTTTGAAATTTGAAAACATTTATTGTAGTGAAACAATATCGAGGTGAAGAATAATTTTGGTGAAAAAAGTATTCGAGGTGAAATATCCAATACTATTCACCTCTATGTCTCTGGTTACAAAATGTCCAACTTTTCTTGTAGTAAACAAAAATGGAGGGGAAAAAAAATTTCGAAGTGAAAAAAGTTTGAGGTGAAAAAAAAATTTGGTGAAAAAAGTACTGGAGGTGAATATTCAACACTATTCATCTCTATATGTCTGGTTACAAAATGGACAAGTCACGTAATTTAGTAAAATTCACCAATTTGTATGAAACATTTTGAGGCTGCTTACATTTTCATTCATAACATTTGAGGCGCTAGACCGATTTAACTCCCTTTGAACACCACACTTCTAAAGAAGCTACAAAACAGTCTGTGTGCAAATGAGCATCCTCGCTTTCGTCGTTATTGCATTTTATTTTTACCCATTTCAACATTTTATTTTCATTTATAGTAAAAAAAGACCAAAAATATGCTAAAAAAGAGTCAACTTCAAAAGCCTATAAAAACAAAACAAGAGCAAAGATTTCAAAACCCTTTGGGGGTTTTAGTCTACTAATGGTCTACTTTCATTTTCCGTTGGAATGGTCCGGGATGTCTGCCATGACCTGAAATTTGTTGCTCAGTGTTATCAATTACATAGTGCGTGAATTATAAACGTAAAGTAATTATTAAAATATGTTTTAAAAAATCTATTTTATAGACACATTACTTTATAATTATTTGTAAGCATGCGGGTAAGGTGTATAGTTTTGATATTCATTTACATTTTAACCAATCAATTATTATATGTATCGGTAGCTCTGTTGGTAGAGTTCTCGCCTAACAAATTGTTAAGTACCAAGGTCCTCAGGTTCGAATCCCAGCGTGACCACGTTATTTATTTAATTAAAAAAATATTTGTAATAATTTTTTTTATAAATTTTTTTTTTATGAAAATGTATTTAAGACACATTACTTTTTCCCACCATGTAACCAGTTACTTTACCCCCTACAATATAATGAGTTCACTCATTACTTTTAGGCTCATCGCCTGTAAAATTCATCAGCGAGGTAAGGTGTAATATAATGCGTGGATCCTTATGGCGATACATTACTTTACCCATTATTTGGTAATGTATGGTTTTGCTGGGAATAATAATAACAATGTAGAACACTTACGACGAGAAACAATAAACCAATAAACAACATCAAACCGCATCAACATTTAATATTGTACTATTTGTTATTAATTCTTTTTGTTTATTATAATTATATGCCTATATGATTGAGCGCAGTAAATTGTATCGCCTCTTTTTTCGCCTCTTTTTTCGCCTTGGTTGTGGTCTTTCTCTGGGATTGATACTGAAAGTACTTTGTACCCGGTCGTTGTGGTCTTTCTTTACATTTGTACTGAAAGTACTCGTAATACCCGGGTACCCGGTATAAGTACAGCTGAACGACCAGATCATGAGTTCAACATCACTCTTGAACGAAAAGCCGAAGAAAAAGCAAGCAGCAATTCCTCTAGTTAAAGTTTAATTTAACTTAACTAAAAAATAAAGAGGAAGTACAACAAATTTTACACTTTATTGTATGTATGATAAAGAATTGGATACAATAAAGTGAAATTGTGCCACAAACGTGAGAAAATAGTGTTTTTTATTACCAACCGAACAACTGTAAGGAAGAAGTGAAACCTGTGTCCCAAATCTGTAGGGACAAAGTGCACACGCAAGGCAAAGAAGTGCATCTGGAGCGCCAGGAAAGCAAAGGTGGCCCCCATAAAGCAGCCAAGTAAACATTTGGTATATTGATTATATGGAGCATTTCTAATGTGTATTGTCTCTTATGTTTTTGCTCTCTTTGAAGTATCTCCACATTATCGAAATTTGGTGTGTGACCTCTTACCTCTTAAATCAGAAAATATGCAGTCATAACCCTCAACTTTATTTTATGTAACATTTTTGACCTGCGGAAAACATGGGTTAACGATGCAGCAAATATTTGTTGTTTTGCAACCGAGTAATTGAGGTCAAATAAACCAATTTACAACAAAAATATATTTGAAAAACATTTTGTAGCTAAAAAAACTGACTTTCTTCCTAATCCGCCAAAATTAAATCGGTCCATGGGCTAAGTTGATAGGGATATCGCTTCAGTACTATTATTTTTTTTTAATCCCCATGATGTGTGTAAAGAAACGCTACCAAAATTATTTTAATATTTGCCGTTTTTAAACTTTTTAAAATTATTTATGAGTACTTAATTGGAACTGTGAAAATAATGGAAAATTTTAGACGTTTTTTGACCTAATGTAGTTAAGGAATAACATTCTTATAAAAACTAAATATTGTTTTTTCTGAGTTGTCGGGGTTAAATATAATTCAAAAAAAAATAGTTAATTTTTTTTTTTTTAAGTTTAAAAAAAAATATATATTTTTATAAAAATATGACCTTTTTGAAAATAGCGAAAATTTTCAAAGTCTGGTAGCGACCCCTAAATTTTTTTTTAAAATTTTTTTAAAAAAATAGAGTATTTTTTTTTTTTAGAAATTTTAATCTAACCCAGGGTTAACCCGTAAAAAATGCGACGTTTTTAAAAATAAGAAGCAGCCTAACCTGTGTTTAGTAAAGGCCTCATTAGTTGTTACTTTCTGTTGCCGTTCTGTGTCGTTCTGTTCTGTAGGTAATATTTTGTAATTACTTTTTCTGTGAGAGGAATCAGCTGTTTTAAAAAGTAAAAGAAACTCAAACCAAAAACATTCAAGTCAGGGATGATAAATGCGATTTTAAAATAGTACCAACCTGCATAAAAATAGTACTTTTTCGGCATCACAAGTACAAAAAAAAATTTAAATATAAATTAAAAAACAAATCTTTGTACCCTGCAAAATGAACAATTGCAAATGAAACTACAAAAATATATTAAAAAAAATATGTTAAGAGGTGAAAACAAAATTTTGAGGTGAAAAACTTTTTTGGATATAAAAAAATAAATTGTGTCGTGAAAAACATTTTTGAGGTGAAAAAAAAGTTTTTGTGGAGAAAAAAGAATTTGCGGTGAATTTTAAATATTATTCACCTCTTAGCGTCTGGTGGAAAATTATGACGTTATATTTTATACACCAGACACTACAATGAATTCTTATAATATACAGTCCATTATACACCAATTTGTATGGAAAATTTAGAGGTACTTTAACATTGTCACTCATTACTTTTGGACCGCTGGACCGATTTTGCTCATTTTCAATACCAAACTTTTCGGTAAAATGTACATAAAGCTATGTAAAAACAAGCAGTGCGTACTAAGAAAATTAGCCGATATTGATTTAAAATTTTTTAAAATTTTGAGATTTTTCTTAAATTCAGCTAATTTTTAATATTTTTTGAATGTGCTATTAATATCTTGCTGTATTGAACTACATTTCTCACAGTTTTGTGAGAATTCAATCCTTGTGATTGGTAGCAAACAAATTCAATTTCACATTTTTATAAGATTTTTATTATTTACTTTTTTGAAAATCAAAATTAGTTAATTATAATTATATATTATGATTGAATTCAATAATTGGTTAAATCGATTAATAAAACTCTAATATAATCATCTGTAATCCGTCGCACTCAGTGAAATCATGTGATTGAATTCACAGCGTTTGGTTTCGAATTAATTCATTGTTCATATGGGACTGCAAATCGAATTAATAATTATTGAATTTTAAAGGGACAAAGAAATGCATACATAGAAAAATTTGTAAATCGTACTAAATGAGTCATAGGAGTATCATGGTACATCTGAGGTTCAAATAGTCCCATAAAAAGTACTATAGTATCAACTTTATCATCCCTGATTCAAATATTGAGAAAAAGATTTCACAACAAACTAATACATAGGCATTTTATGCTATAAACACATAGACCACATCAGGCTACAGAGCTACACGACTACAAATGCCGTTCACTGCAATCGTCGCCGTGTGGTCAGCTACTTATTATTTTGGAAACGACAGCAACATAGTAAACAGCTGTTTTTTATACAAATGAATTTTTATTTCAGTAGTGCCAATTACATCTTTTTTTGCTTTATTAAAATAGAACAACATGCATGGTTGTAGACACGTATATAAAGTTGACTTAAAAATATAATTACTTATTTATAATGCATTATTATAACGTAAAAATAAATTTATCTAACCCCTCTTGAATATTAATGCAATTATAGCATTTAATGTTGCGACGTTTTTTGTGTTTAACAATATAAAATATTTTTAAGCACTAATTTGTAACATATTTTGTTTTATTGTCAACACTATTTTTGTTTTGTAGCCAACAAAAATAGAAATTATCCTAAGTTGACTACAGCGGCAAAAGCAGTCGGGTAGCCGTGTAGCTGTGTTGGTGCCAAAATAATCGTTTTCATATAAACGTGTGTATTTTATTTTTGACAGGCTGTAGTCGTGTAGCTGCAGTCATCTATGTGTTTATATCATTAGGCTGTCACTTAACGTTGAATTCTATTTTCAATAGATTTGTCCGCAACAGAACAGAACGGAAAAGTGAAAACTAACCACACATACAGACTTTCAATTGAACAGAAACAAAACAGCTGATTCGTAACGGAACAGAACGTACAAACTAATTCTGCCTTAAGCCTAAATTTTTAACAGCTGTTTCTAATAAAAAAAAAAATTATTATGATATAATAGTTAGGACACCCATGTGAACAGCCTAAAATATTATGGAAATAAGGCAAGTGTTTTTTAAGATTTTAAACTATATAATTAACTTTGGTGTAGTTCGTAAAAAAATATGTAGGTATACATAAATTTCTTAATTTGTAAGTGATACATCAAGCATATAAAATTAATTAATAATCTAATTTCATTAAATAAATACATCAACACATAATGAAAACACAATAAATAATAAATACAAAACTAAAATACATTTTATTATTTGAACCCTTTAAAATGGATTTAACTAGATTTCATTTGAAGCTTTCCAAGCATATTTTGTTTTTTTCCCTTAAAGGACTTATCACCTCCATTACCATTTTTATAATAACTATTCTTATCTTCTCGTTGGGGTTTCGGTGGAGGACAGTAGCAAGTACGTTGCTGCGAGTCTAAATACGACTTGCAACCCAATGTTAGAGTGCCGGTAAAAAGCATTTTAGCTGCTGCCTTACAACCTTTCATCATAAGATCACTGGCAATTGATTTTTCATAACTGTCACAATATTTGTAGAGACAACGTTTAAAGTCTAGATCACAGAGTTCTTTATCACTGTTACATGTATCGTAGCATATATCGTGGTCATTACAGCAGGTTTCCATTTCAACAGCCGGTAAATATTCAGTGCTAATACGTAAGCCCAAAGAACCACAACCATCGGAAGTCGGTGTATATAATTTATTTTGTACAGGACGAATATCTGGAAATCGAAAACAAAATTTTATTCATACAAAGAAAACTTACAAAATTTATTTGATAAAATTCTAACGCTAAGTTCGAACACTCAAATAAAAAAGTCTGTTAAATTTGTAGTTTCCAACCGAACAGTTCGGCCAAAAAACTATATTTGGTCGGTTTTTGTGGTATCTAGAGGCAATGAGGATATATTTTCGTATTGGCAACATGTTTATTGGACCGATTTAATTCGATTTTGTGTGTAAAATTTGACGAATAAGCC
Organism: Delia radicum; assembly: GCA_021234595.1. NCBI lineage: Eukaryota > Metazoa > Arthropoda > Insecta > Diptera > Anthomyiidae > Delia > Delia radicum. The sequence goes on from CM037853.1 coordinate 195,353,896, forward strand.
AAAGTTTAGCTATAAAGTTAAAAGTTTGGCAGCCCAACAATTTTTGATTTGGCCGAACAGTGAACGAATAACTTCGAACTTTTCTTTTCAAAATCGCATCAAATCTAAAAATTTTTCTATTCGCAAAATTTGTCCATAATTATGGACAAAGCATTATAATGCTTTAAATTGTAGAATACCGACCAAGTGGACTTTCCGGCCGAACTGTTCGGTCCACACTAAAAATCTGTTGAAAATTTTCAGCAAAACATGACTGTAATTTTTAATAAAATGAAAGTAGTAGGAAAAATTAGTAAGCGCTAGTTGGGCTCCGTGGTGTAATGGTTTTCGCGTTGGACTGTTACGCAGGTCCCGGGTTCAATTCCCGGTGACGACAATATCAGTGTAGAAAAATAATATGTTTGAGTTTTTTATCCCTCCTATGTATCGTAGCGCTCACCTTCAGTGTTCCCATAGCACTTAACCCCACCGAAGTAAAATAATAAGTTAGGGCTATGAACCAAAAAGATTCTATAAGTTCACGAACTCTCCTCCCTCAGGTGGCGAGCAACAACTGTTCTTAGACTTATCATCTCGCGCAATTACAGTGTTGCCATATATGAAGGACCTTCATCTTTCCCCAACTTCCATCTCTCCACTATCCCCTTTCCAAAGAAAGTAACACATTAATAAATGGGAAGAATTTCCTGAGTGATGCTTCTCTTTAAAAAAAAAAAAAAAACGCTTCTTCAATTAAGTAAAATTTTAGATTAAGAAATCGATTTACTAAAATCAGAAAATTTTTTTACTAAATAATTAGAATATTATTTTTTTAAAACTTATTTTTAATATTTTTTACTTTTTATACAGTGCGAGACATTCGTTTGCGTGCACAAACAAACACAGCAGCTTTAAAATATTTTTCTTAAATTTTTGTTAAATGTTTGATATATTAAGTGAAGTGTTTTTATAAATTTAAAAATTGCAGGCAAAATAGCACGAAAAACCGTTAAAAATGGCACAAGAAATTGCAAAATAAAACAAGTAAACAAAATGTGTAAAAAAGAAAATTAAAGTTTTATTAAATTTTTCTTTATTACATTTTTAATTCATAGTGTTATCAAAAAGAAAAAATCTACTATTGTCACATTAAACAGTTGAGTTTATTGAAAATGCGAATTCCATATCTGTAGATGTAACTGGAGCATATTTGAAATCATGTTATTCCGAGGAGTATGAAGTTTTCTATGTTTTCATTCTTGTTAGAAAATATATATTTTTTTTAATTTTACTCAAAGTTGGTAGGCCACTATTTCGATTGAAAACTTTATTAAATTTTTTAATAATTTCTTCGTTGTTGACATCTCTAATATTTTCCTTAACGCAATCTATAACATCTTAACTTTCATTTATACCAATTTCTGGTCGCGGTGCATAGTGCCACTATAATCTAATCTAATCATTTATAGAGATTCCTTTTGTTTCCAATTTGGTGATGCTTAAACAAAGACATTCGAAATTACTTTTTATATAAGCTAAAAAAGATTTTATTTCAGGTTTTTAAAATATTAATTTTGCATTGCGTGTAGACTTTGCATCATCGTCACTGATTATATTTCATATGTCACAAATTTGATTGATTATCCAAGTTCCCCATCTGGTAACGCATGGTACTGGTGGTTTACTTAAACTCGGATACATTGATTGTAACAAATTTTGGCGAGATGGAGCCTAAAAAGATATCAGAATTATAAACCAGATGAAACCATACTTAAATGTTAAACTTACCTTAAGAAATACTGCTTTACAATTTGCAATAAATTAATTGACATCTTCAAAATTTAAACGTATAAAGTTTGTACTCTAAAATCTGGAGGTTTTAAGGTAAAATGGGTAAAAGGGCATTTTTACAGGAAAAACTCTAAAAAATATTGCAAGAAAGTAGAAAATGCCATTTTTTTTTGGCAAGGTGGAGCAAATGCCAAAAATAACTTGCCCCAGTTATGAAACACTAAGACCGAGTTTTTGGGATGTAGATTATCTTTAATGTTAGATTAACAACGCTTTAAATGGAATACTGCTTCTGAAATGTGGTTTATTTTATTGTGTTATAATAAAGGAAAAAATTCTAAACAAAATGATGTGGTTCCGACAATTTTTTAGACAATATCGTATATGGGTTGAACCATCTCAATTTAATTTAAAATATTGCTGTTTTTGACATCACTGTTTCCAAAATGGCTGAATTTTTTAGGCATAAATCATATCAGAGAAATAAGAGCACTTGAAAATCGACAAAAAAAATTAACCCTCTACTGCATAAGAAGCCATATATGGCTTTTCATTTTCACATGCAAATTCTCAACGAAAATTAACAGTTACAAAAAATAATAGTTTTTGAAAAGCCTTTGTAAACATGAGAAGAATGTTGTTTTCTCTTTTCTCTACATAGCTGGGTAAAAAACCTAAGTCTTATTTGCAAGTTCGCGTGGTGACGTCGTAGGTTGAAAATACACAAAATAAAACATTTTTTTTTTAAGTTACACGTAAGTTGGTATGCTCTCATAATTTTTTTTTGTTGACATATTAGAGTGCCCCAATCGAGTCCAAATGTATGACCGACCCCTACTAGCTTGGAGGGCCGACCCAACCATGCCAGTGGCACACCCCATGGAACCCCCCTGGGGGGTTCCCCATACAAACATTTCAAAAAATCACCATTTTTGGCACTTTACATGAAAAAATCAGCGAAATGGCTGTTTTGTTCTTTTTGGAGTTTATTTTTCTCTTTAGAAATTTATTTAGTCGGAACATATGTAAATGAAAACATGAATTTAACTTAGTAATAGAGATTAAACCAAAAATAACAAATATGCAGGTGCTTGTGCAAATTTAAATGTAACTGACACTAATAGAAAACCATCGCCATGGATAACAATCTTGTCGCGATGCGGTGGCTTAAGTGTTCTGGGGTTTGTATGCTGATACAAAGCACTGGAACACTGCGCACTTGTGCTCCGGTCTTTGTCTTAGTGTACTAAAAGCTGCAAGGAACATGAACTAATGGTTATCCTCCCCCCTCTCTAATTCCTCTCTCCCACTATTACCTTACAAATCCTTCTTCAGTCCTTTGTATCCTCTTCCTTTATCCCCCACTTGTAAGGTCAAGGTGGTTGGTAGCAGTGCCGATGTCCTGAATGGCTAGTTAGTGGTAAAAGATGACTAGTCGTTAACAGCTCCCCTCCAACGCCAGGGCACGGGTTGGTTGTAACACTTTTTGCCTAGTCCATGTACGCCGTCACTGCATGGTACGGTCCATCCCCTTACGTGCCTACTCGTGGGACCAAAAATATGAATTTTATAAGAAACAACAACAAAAACAACGACAACAACAAAAACAATGTTAGCGGGTTGCCTTGCAACTCGTCTGAAGATGACCTACTGGCTTCCAGTCAGGAGACGGTGGTTAACTTCCCAGGCACTGAGGGTACACTCCATAGTACTCCAGCGTCTCACCAGACAACATCTCAGGCAATATCCCAGCCTGGACAGGTCACCTCGGCAGGTGACTTGCCCAAGCGTAAGCGGAAGAAAAAATCCTCAGGCGACGTATGGAAGTCTAGGTATTCAAGAGCGAAGTTTATTCTTGACAAAATTGCCAAGAACGCTTTGAATGGGACCGTTCATGAACGCGATGAAGAGGACCGCGTAAAATACCAAGCTGTGGTGGATGAGTACCTTAAGCGAAAGGAGACCGCACCCAGCACATCAGGCACGTCAAAGAAGGTAGAAGGGGCAAAGCGAAATCGCTCACAGAATGAGGGTGACAAGTCGCCGAAGCGGAAAAAGGTCCACGAGCAGAGAACCGTTTCGCAGCCTATTTCTACCTCTCGTAGACCCTTTAATGAGGTTGTAAGGGATCATTTGCTTGTGGCTCTAGCAAATGTCAGTGGTGGGTTGCCTTCGCCTGTAGTAACAGAATGGAGTGCTATCGAATCCAAGTTGTCAGAACTCGTGATGGCTCACGTGATCTCCAACAAGGATAGTCCGGTACCTCGTTTTGACTCCAGTGAAATTCACAGGGGATACAGGTTAATCAAATGTATGGACTTGTTCTCCCTGGAATTCCTCAGCAAATGCGTCACTACGATAAGTGATGCATGGGATGGCCTTATCTTAAAGCTAATCCCCGCTGCAGAAATTCCAGCTAGACCTCGTGCCAGAATTTGGTTACCAAAAATGGCAATGGACAATCACAGGCTGCTAGAATGCCTCAAGGCTCAAAATCCTGAGATTCCTATGAATGACTGGTCTGTCATCCGGGCAGAGGAACCTCAGAACAACAGCATGAGCTACGTGCTTGTCATCTCCGAACAGGGTGTGTCAGCACTCGAGAAGGTGGGCAACAAGCTCTTCTTTGGTATAAGGGAGGCCAAGGTAAAGGTTTTCCGTCCTTCTGGGTCGGGTGGTGTCGACGGGAAAGATGAGATCGATGACGCCAACCAGCTGCTCGATAAGATGCAGCTCGAAGAACCCCCCAATATATCGAAACAAGATGGGGAAGCTAAAGGTCGTGCAGATTAATCTGCAGCATTCCCGGATTGCTACAGACAACCTACGGGTTCTTCTAGCCGAGGAGGACCTTGACATAGGCATCATCCAGGAGCCCTGGGTCAATGACTCACAGGTTAAAGGGTTTCAGGGTGCCCCGTACTCAATACTATACATCAATAATAAGGGTAAGCCAAGATCCTGTATAATAGCTAAAAAGAACATAAAGATTTTTCTATGCTCTCAATTTAGCTCAGCTGACCTTACTGTTGCGAAGGTTGAAATGACAGGCGGCCGCAACATCACTATTGCCTCCTGCTATATGGCTCACAATCGAGACGCCCCGCCAGAAGAAGTGAGGTTCCTGTTGTCCTCCATTGCTGCAGAAGATACTTTGATCCTGGGCTGTGATGCCAATGCCAGGCACACAATCTGGGGTAGCACTGAAATCAACGAGAGAGGTGAGTCTTTTCTTGATTTTATTAACACTAACAATCTCAATATATGTAATTCTGGTACTAACCCAACTTTTATGTTTCCGAGTTCCGATAACTATAGGGGTTGGGAGGAAGTTCTAGATATCACAGTTATCTCAGGTAATTCTCAGGTACGTGTTGAAAAGTGGAGGGTATCCGATAAGAAGTCCTTTTCGGATCATAATTGGATACTTTTCGATATCAACACGAACGTTAGGGAGAGCGTTTGCTTCAGGAATCCTAGGAGAACTGTTTGGCCTAAGTTCAATAGGATTCTTGGGACGAAGCTGTGTAGGGGGCCAAGGGTCGAAGGGACAATCGAAAGTCTCGAGGACTCTGTAGGGGTCCTGGAAAAGGCCATTGATGTGGCGTTCAAAGCTTCCTGCCCTCAGACTAGGGCAAGGAAGAGTTTTCCTCCCTGGTGGAATTCTGAACTGTCAGAGCTTCGGAGGGAGACACGAAGAGCTTTCAACGCTAGCTATTCCAGCAGACAGTGGAAGCCATACCGCGACAAGCTGAAGGTGTACAAGAAAGCATTGGCGTTGGCAAAGCGGAACTCATGGAGAGAGTTCTGCGAATCCATAGACAACACTAGGGACACTGCTAGACTTAGCAAGGTGCTGGCAAAGGGTCACTCTAACCCCACTTATGTTAAGAGGGGTGATGGATCCTGGTCAGAGTCATCGGCTGAGTCGTTGGAGATCCTTCTGAATATTCATTTTCCTGGCTGCTTGGATGCAGATACCTTGGACAATGACCAACGTAGCCGCTCTAGGGGCGCTTCTAATGGGATGGAAAACGAGCTAATTACACTTGATAGGATAGCCTGGGCAATTGGCAGTTTCTCCCCATACAAATCGCCGGGTCTGGATGGCATTTTACCGATAATGCTGCAGAGGGGTCAAGATTTGATTACTCCCTGGCTGCTTGTGATATACAGACTTTGCCTCTCTCTTAACTACGTGCCCGTAAGCTGGAGGAAGGTTAAAGTAGTCTTTATTCCTAAAATTGGCAAATGTGGTCACGAGGCTGCAAAGGACTTTAGGCCAATCAGTCTCTCATCTTTTCTACTGAAGACGTTGGAAAGACTCATTGACGTACATATAAGGCTGAAACTCGAGGGATCGCCTCAACTGTCGGGTAGTCAACATGCGTATATCAAGGGACGCTCAACGGAAACTGCACTCCATGAGGTTGTGAGAGTGGTGGAGAGATCCTTGGAATTTGGACAATATACACTGGCCGCCTTTCTGGACATAGAGGGGGCTTTCAACAATGTCACGACCGATGCAATACAGGGAGCCCTCGTGGATCTGGGCGCTGAGACTTTCATCAGCGACTGGATAGTGAACATGTTGGACTCCCGTGTTGTCAGTGCTAGTCTGGGAAATAGCGAGTTGTCAAAGCAGGTCAGGAGAGGTACACCTCAGGGTGGTGTGATCTCGCCCCTGTTATGGCTCCTTGTTATTAACTCAGTTCTCGTCACGCTGGATAATAAGGGTGTTAAGGTTGTCGCTTATGCGGACGATGTGGTGATATTGGTATCAGGGATGTTCTTGGACGTGATTAGCGATATTATGACCAGCGCTCTGGATACTCTCAGTAGCTGGGCCACCAGTTGTGGCTTAGGAGTGAATCCGAGTAAAACAGAACTGGTACTTTTCACCACTCGGTCCAATTCGGGCTTCAGACCTCCGCGGCTGCAAGGCTGTGAGCTCACCCTCTCTGATCATGCGAAATATCTGGGTATCATCTTGGACTCTAAACTATCATGGCGACTTAACACCGAGCACAGGGTCAGGAAGGCAACGGTAGCCTTCTACTCCTGTAGGAGGATGTTTGGTTCAAGGTGGGGTTTGAGTCCGAAAATGGTGCTGTGGATGTACATGGCTATTGTGCGTCCAATACTGGCATATGGCTCTATCGTGTGGTGGACTGCGACCACTAAGAGGGTGGTTACGGATCGTCTGTATAGGGTGCAGCGCTCTGCTTGCATTGGGGTCACGGGCGCGATAAGGACTTGCCCCTCGGAGGCTCTCAATGTAATGCTTCACATTATCCCTATTGATTTGCATATAATGGCGGTTTCTTCTAGCAGCGCAGCGCGGCTTGCTGCAACGGGTTCCTGGAAGTCCAGGACCTATGGACATGCTAGGCTTCTTGATGGACTTCACCCACGTGTGGGATTTGAGTCCGACTATGTTACTCCTAGATTGGATTTCTGCCGACCTTTTCGGGTTAGCTTTCCCTCCAGGCGGGAGTGGGATATGGGGGATCCAACTTTTGGTTTTGACATCAGGGTATATACCGACGGCTCAAAGATGAGTTGTGGTGTAGGCTCCGGGGTCTTCTCGGGTGAGTGTAACTTGCGGTGTTCTTTCAGGCTACCTGATCACGCTACTGTTTTTCAGGCGGAAATTCTGGCTATCAGGGAAGCCTGCAGACTCCTGTCTGAAAGGGGGGGCTCGAGGGACAGTGGGCATTTTCGCCGATAGCCAAGCGGCTCTAATGTCCCTGAGCTCGTACGTCACATCCTCTGCTCTCGTTGGTCAGTGCAGGGGGGAACTGTCCAGGCTAAGCTGTCTATCCCAAGTTACTCTAGTTTGGGTCCCCGGCCACAGAGACCTCTACGGTAATGAAAGGGCAGATGAATTGGCAAGGGCAGGATCTGCCTTAAACGTCTCCACATCGGTGTCAGTCGCTGCACCGCTGGGGACTGTTAAGGGGGAAATTTTCCGGCACTATTTTCGCAGGGCGGGGAACAGGTGGCATAATTTGGATACCTGTAGGACCGCGAGACTTACGTGGCCCAACTACGACCTAGGGCGTACAAACTCTCTCCTGAGCAGGAGCAGGAGGGACGTCTCGAGGCTGACGGCTGTTCTGACCGGTCACTGGCTGATTGGTAGGCATGGCATTAGACTTGGGATTGTACGCGGTTCGCATTGTCGCAGCTGCGGCATACCGGGCGAGGAGGAGACTGTGGAGCATCTTCTCTGCGATTGTCCGGCGCTGCAGAATATTCGACTCCGGATCTTGGGTGACCATATACTGGACGACCTCTCGGTAATATCACGTGTGGGATTCGGTAATCTCATACGTTATCTTAACCGAACGGGGTGGGTCTAGTACTCCGGATACTAGTTCCTTACGGGTAGTGTGGTCTCTTCAAAACGGAGTCGCTTTTTGACTCTACTTGATGCTCACGAGTAGCGTGAGCTGCCACTTAAACCAACCAACCAACCACCAATAGAAAACATATGATTTTCTATTGTTGATTTACTTGAATAAACGTCACTACATTGCTAGGTCTGTCAAAAAAACAGAGTAGTATTTGGAAGATGACAAAGCCAATTGTGACAATTTTTTGTTGTTGTTTTTGTTTTTTCTTTGATATTTTAAATTTTGAATCTCGCTCCTAGACGAGGACAAGAAATTCTCATTGAGTTTGTGATTTAACATAACAAATATCTCTAGAAATTCTAATAACAAAGTCCCCTGAAGATTTCCTTGGGCAGGAATGAAATCCGGATAGGGACACGCCTACATCAGATTGCTTTTCACAATTTGTTAAATAAGTTTTGGGACTTTAGCACATTTAATTACTATAAATGCAATTAATGTTTATCCCGATGAAAATAAATTTAAATAACAAATATGCAGGTGCTTGTGCAAATTTAAATGTAACTGACACTAATAGAAAACATATGATTTTCTATTGTTGATTTACTTGAATAAACGTCACTACATTGCTAGGTCTGTCAAAAAACAGAGTAGTATTTGGAAGATGACAAAGCCAATTGTGACAATTTTTTGTTGTTGTTTTTGTTTTTTCTTTGATATTTTAAATTTTGAATCTCGCTCCTAGACGAGGATAAGAATTTCTCTAAATGGGTCAAAGTGGAATTTTTCCAAATTTGACCCTACGGGTCAAAAGTCGGGACATCAGAATTCGTTTTAGAGGTATGGTTCCTTCGGCAAAGTTTCTTATTTTGATCCCCTTACAAAAGTTTAATATATCAGCAAAACATATTTATTTGTCACCGGATCTATTTTTCGATTTATATTATTATCGATTTATATAATTTGAAAAAATACCAGTTTCTTTATTTTTGTGTCTCGAAAACACTCTAAACACATAAAATATTTTCTTTTTTAATTTTAGAACAAACTTAATTTTATTACACTTTAATAATTATTTCATTATGTATGTCTCCGCAAGCGTGTTTGTAAAAATAATTCTGCATCCCATAGTGCGGAGGGTATATACACTTTGTCAAATGCTTGTAATTCTTTTAAAAAAATTCTGGGAAAACCCACAAAATATTATTGTTGTTTTGTTTTGTAATACAGGGTGGGTCATAAATGCCACTACAAAAAAAAAAAAACGTAATAACTTTTTTCTGAGTTATTAATCGGTTCCATTTTTTTTTTTTTTTTGTTTCATTGATTCGTCTTTCAATTTAAGGAAAATGAATGGGGTAATGAAACTAACATTATGATTGTGCGCCAATACAATGCTTTGGAGGCTGGTGTTTCCGCATAAACAAACTTAACGGGCACATTAGGCGGCACTCCTCCGAGCAGATTGGGCTCGTAAATTATTTTATCAATCGTGGGACAATCATTAGGACGCCTTTTAATCAAAATTTCTCAGTTCGAATGTAAGAAACAATTGTTGCAATAGTTGCTGCAATACAAGTCAATTCTAGAGTTTCGACATGGAATATTTTTGCTCATATATGTATCACCAGACAGTCAATACGGACAGTTCTGCTTAATGATTTTCATTTCTCTCCTTTAAAAAATTCAAATAACAAGCAATTGAACGCAGTAGACTTGCCAATTAGCTTGGAATTTTCTCTGTAATTTGCACGGAATTTCGCTTGCATTTGATGTCATAAGGCCTGTTACTCATTTTAATTAAGTTGTTTCTTAAAAGCTTTTAAAAATACTTAATAAAAATGTATGGTTTTTCAAATGTAAAAATAAAGAAATATTTGTATGTATTGAAAAAAAAGTTATTTGATTTTCTTAATGTAGCAATATTCATCAGTCACCCTGTATGTATGTAGGTTTTTATAGATGGTATGTATGTACGTATTAGTAGCAATCGCATGCAGTGCTGCCAGGTTTGACGATTTATCGTCATTTTAACGATATTTAATACCCAAAATAACTAAATGACTATTGGACGATTTTTGCTTCAAAAATTAGGATTTTTTGGCAATAGTTTAATATGTCAGCAAGGCCTATTTATTTATCATTCTCATAAAATAGCCGGATCTATTATTAAAATTTTTATTATTTCGTTAAAAATTAAAAAAAAAACATTGTTGTTTTTATCGAAAGCTAACCTTTATTTGCTAATATGATGTGAAATACAATTTTGCAAAAGTGCAAATACTAGAATTAAAAAAAAACTTAATCCAAACCGGATTTATATTTTTATAAATTCATTATTGGATTAGCTTAATTTAGTTTCTGTGTTTATATTTTTAGAACATTTGTTTTACATTTTTATAAAATTTAATTGTTGTTAGATTTAAATAAAAAAAAGGTTTATAATTAAAAACAAGGCATGGCCTTTTTTGCGAAAGAAAAAGGTCTCTAGCCCGAATATTCATATTTATAAAATGTTGAAAGATGAAAGAAATACAGCTTTAACTGAAACAAAATAAATCCGGTGCTTAAAAACAGGCCTAATTATATAAATAAAGTACCAAAATTTAATAATTAAAAAATATAACATTAAGTTTGTTCGACAACACAAAAATTTGTACAAGTTTTTACTGGCAGGTGTTCGTTTACACAAATACTGAGTTAAAACTGATAAAAAGAGAGAGTAAAGTGACAGTTTGATGCCAGAGAACTTACAAGTTTTTACTGGATAAATTTGTGACAGTAAAAATTTGTAAGAAGAAAAAAACATATGATTGAAAAAATATACTTAATTTTATCACACTTTCCGTTTTACTTATATGATGTATAGTATAAACACATGTGTTGTAATGTAAACGGGTTTTTAATAATTCATTATGTATGTCTCAGCAAGCGCATTTTTTTTTTCATTTATCTCAAATTCTGATTAAGATATTCGTTAATTGTTCTCTTAAATACCGTTAGACCTTACCGAAAATAACCGGTTCCTTATAAAACTTCGTTCAACAAAAAGGATAATACACATTTTTTTTAATTCGCGCATGCTTTTCATTTCGAAAAAAAACACTAATTTCTCTCTACAATTCAATAACAATAAAAATTGCAAAATTGATCTTTGTTATAAAGAATTCATTTTATTTAAATTTTTTGTTTCGTCAACAAGCTTCCATACAAATGATGTCTGATAAAACGAGCTTCTTATATCCACAGATTCCATAAATAGTTCAATTTGCATTTCCCTTTAATTTTGTCCAATTCGACTGAATATATATGTAACTAAAACGATTGCCACTTAAACTTTGTTAATGTATTATTTACAAAACAGTGCAAAAGTTTCTACGTAATCACCTTTCTGTGTTTTTTTAAAAGTCCATTGTGAAAAAAGCATAACTTTGTTTAAAATGTTATATTAAATTCCTGTCAGTGCATGCAAACGATTTCTCAACTCTTTAAAAAGTTTTTATCAATTCTGTAAATTGTCACTACTGATTTTAAAACCAACTATTATCCCAAAAAAAAAAAACTTCCTTCATTGAGAACAAACCTGCAGAATAACTTTGAACATTAATTTGTGCTTCAGTGAAAAATAAGATGAAATCATTTAAAGTTTTTATTAATATTATTAAAATATTATATTCCTAATATGCAAGTTTGATATAATTTTTATTAATAATAAAAATTATGTTTTTTTTCTTAATATGTTTAGATCAAATCGGTATGTTTTTCGCTAAAATTTAAGTGTTTTTGTATTTTATACAATTCATTTTCGTTACATTGCTAAAAGCCTATTTTGTGGCTTTTTTCTACTAAAATTATATGTAAATATTTCATGTACGGATAATATTATTTTCTACAAATATTGATTACTTTGAGACATCGATTTGTGCTTTTCCCCTATTTTAAGTGCTATAAGCAAACTGCATTCAATTATTGCAATACAACTAGGCCTTTATTCTCGATTTTGATGATACACGTAGTTTGATATTATTGCCTAATTCTTTTTATTAACCGAAAATAACATCGATTTTAGATATTAAATTAAATTAATAATTCACAATATATTTATTATTTTTAAAACAATTTTTTTCTTATTACTTAAAAAAAAGTACAGTTTTTTGATATACAGCTATTATAGTCGGGGGTTTTGAAAACAATGCATTTTGCAGTTAAGAAGTGAATAATTTGTGTGTTCTAGTAAAACCACAATTTAAGTGCACCCAAAAAAATATGTTAGTAGAAAATTAGTTAAACTTTTTGTAAATCAATCATACTAGTTTTCAGCAAATTTTTTGCTGAAATTGTGTTTTTAGCTAAAATATTAGTTATACTTATTCAGCACTTAACAGCTTTGAACTAATGTTTTACTAATTTATTTTGCTAAAAAAAATTGTGCTAATAAGCACATTAATAGTGTGGACGAACACCAGATTGAAAGATATACGCAAAATGAAGTAGATATCGCGGCATGTCAAGACGTAGTAGAGACAAGGAAAATGATACTAAAAAGTACAACTTGTAAGACACAAAAAAATCAACCAGATTTTTGTATATGTTTTTCATATAAAAGGACGCCAACAATGTGTATAAATGGTTGATTCGGGCTTGTCAAAGAAATTGATTTTTAATTAAATTTAAGACAAAATTAAATATTTAAATTTAATATATATAAAATGTGTATTTGTAAACTAAAGTTTTGTAGTGGTAATTTATGGAATGTGGAAAAATTTAAGACAAATATACCTTTAGGTGGACCGACTAAAGCTAAAGGGAAGGTTACACATCTTAGATAAATTTTAATGTTTTCTTGTTTATGTGTATGTCATATTTTGTTATTTTTTGTCTTGGTTTTGGAATTATCTACGGCATTTAGCTTCAGTCCAAATTGTCATCATTTAGACAACCATGGAAATAAGTAGTTGAAATATATTTTTGTTTTGTTATTATTTCTATATATTTTAAATTTTTTTAAAGAAACCCAAATTTTTTAGGATTTTCAGCAAATAAATTACCTAAAGTAAAATTTTTCTACAAATTTTTTTGAGTTTTTTTCAGCAAAACTTTTATTAATGTTAGCAAAACTTTTGCCGAATTTACTAATTTTTTTTGCTAAAAATCAGCTAAAATTAGCAATTTTGTTTGCAACCTCCTGGCTAAAATTTTGCTGACTCGGCAACATTTTTTGCTGACTTTTTTTTGAGTGTAGCTTTCAAATGAGATATCAAGGACTCTTGTAGCTTAAGACGTTAAAAAGATATGAAATATTATGTACGACTACTTTTTTTAAATTTTCTAATATTTTTCATATTTTGAAACGCGATATTTCGAGATCCGCTGGGATTAGCTGTCCTAAATTTGGACGAGGTTATAGTAATATGATGTACATTTTCTATTTAAAGTTTGGTAGAAATCAGAAGGGGTCGAGGAAATCGAGTGCGTGATTGATTTTATATGTTTTCAAGCAAAAGCGCGGCAATAAGTAAAGTTATTCTGCTGACGTATTTCAATTGCTAAGATATTTATCTTAGTTCTACGCTGTTTGGATAGGCAAAATCTCGTTATACTAATATGAGTGCGACAGCGACATCTATTGAATATAATCCACAATTATTTTAAAAAAGCTTTGTATCACACACACACACGTACTCATTAGAGATTGGAACACGTATGCATATCGAGAATTAAAGCATTTATCCATCTGTACACACAAGCAGCGGCGTACCCAGGGGAAGGGTGACAGAATGATTTCGATTTTTTTTGCTTTATGAATTTATAACTTTTTGTGAGTTAAATATTAAATAGAAATAAACCTTTAAAATTACCAGAAAAAGTTATTAAAAATTAGTCAAAAATTACGTTGCAGAAAAAACTTATAAAATTAAATATAAATACAAAATTTTAATAACATTGAATAACGTTGAATTTTAGTTTATTAAATATAGCAATTTACTCTGCTGAAATCAGCAAAAGCTTTGGATAAATATTTGTATGCAAGGAATAGCCAACAAAACCCGTAATAACAAAAAAATTTTGCAATATTTACCTTTAATTGTGTTAAATGCAAATAACAGTATATTTTGCTAAAATCAACAGAAATATTTTCTAAAAAATTGTAAAAATGGTCTAATTTTTATTCGTAAATGAAAATTTTATTTTTTGTGACTTTTTATTGTCTACTAATTTTTATTAATTCACTAAAATTTTGCTTCAATGAAACAAATTTTTTGTAGATTTAACAGATTTTTTTTTGCTTTTATTACTTAAACAATGCTTAACAAAAAAAAAGCTACAAATTTAAACAATTTTTCCTGCAACGAAGTTCTGAACTAATTTTTAGTAGTTTTAGAAAAATATTTACTAATTTTATTCTATTCTTTTCTTAAAGGCAAGAATACACGATTAATATTATTTATCCATCTATCAAAAATTAACCAATCAGAATATTTTATTTCTAAAAACTTTGTTCTGATTGGTCGAATTTAAAAAATGCATCAATAATACTCATCGTGAGTACCACATTAAGGGTGTTTTTTTTTATAGAGATATAGAACTTTGAAATGAAATAACACAGATGAATTTTTTAAATTGACATGGAATTTACTTTATTCCCAAGATAAACTTCTGGCATTATAATTTAAATCTGACTTCTGGCATATGACTCCTACGACTGGCTCGGACGTTGTCTAATCTGGAGGTCCAATTTTCGATGACTTTTCCAACATTTGTGGCCGTATATTGGCAATAACGTGGCGAATGTTGTCCTCCAAGTGGTCAATCGTTTTCGGCTTATAGGCATAGACTAGCTATTTCACATATCCCCACAGAAAATAGTCACGATCTTGGAGGCCAATTCACGGTTACGATGATTAACGAAAAAGTCAGTAATTATGACTCTACGCCACGCTCTACAGCAGCAATGACTTCTTCTGTACGCACTGTACAACGTCTCTGTGGATGCATATTATCATTTAGAGGAAACGTGGTGAGAAAACGTTCCATAGTTAATCGAATTAATTGCTCTGATGGAAGATTATGTTGACCGTATTCCAAACAGAACCATGATTTTCAAAATAAATTTGTACAATTTGGAAGCGTTGTTCAGGCGTGAGTCTATGTTGAAATGCCAAACCAAACTTAACATAAATCACTTGACAGCTGACAAAATGGCCGCCAGTTAAAAAAGTGTTGCCACCTTAAAGTTCTATACCTGTATAAAAAACACCCTTTAAATGATGATATAGGGCGCTATATTCGAAATTTTTTTTTAAGTATGAGATGTATATATATCGTTACATATGGCCACATATATAATTATATATAATCATATCAAGGCTATATGACTATATATAAAGTTTTTTCCTCATTTATGGAGGAAAAAAAAATAACTGAATTTTGACTTCACAATTCTTAAGCAATAGTAATTTCCACTTCCTTTAACAAACTCTGCGTTATTGCGTCTATCCAGAAGTAGATTAAATGTGTACACTACTCTTGTAACATCGATTCCAGCCGGAACTTAGGGCATTACACCGTCGTTCGAAGCCGAAATACAGACGGATGGCAACCCTACTAAAAATATTAAAAACTTTTAAAACAAAAAAGTTTCAAGCAACTTTGCAGAAAATGTCACGTTTCGATAGTTTAAACTATCTGCATTTTTTTATACAGAATATATGTTGGGTCCCCTCAAAACAAAATCCTGGCTACGCCACTGCACTCAAGTATAAAATATGCTTTCTGGCAACCCCTCAACAAAACATAGTTCTCCAATTAATATTTCCAGCATTTACAAACATATGATTTTTAAAAAAAATCCAGCTGTTGGAACGGAACTACTATAAATACAATATTCTTAACAGCTGATACAAAACATTCTATACATATGACGCCAGATAACAACAACAACCGCGCACATACGTACGTAGCCCTAGCAAACATTTAAAAATGTACACACATAAATCTTCACATTGCTACAGCCACATGTGACAGCTCACTTATAAACTAAATATTTCTGCACTAAATTTACGTAATTATTAATGATAAAATTTCACCTATGACTGAACTCACCTGGACCACCTTCCGATGTCGGACATTTGAATACACAGGTTTCTTCTACCGCTGCATCAAATACTTCCTGTACAGTGTGGAATTTCTTCAGAACTGTTATAAGATTCTTAAAGACATCTCCAAAGATGGCCTCCGCGGCTATGATAGCATCTCGTAAGTGTGCAATGGTACTAGAACCATAACCGGAATATGCGTATGTCAGAAATGTTAGTGCATAAATTGCAATTTTCATATATGAAATCTGCATTTCTTGTAATTTTTGCACGGCTTTTGATTATTTTGTTGTTGCTTTAATTTTACTTTCGTTAATGAGGACTGGCAGTGTTTGACTGGCAGCATGTTGGTGAGCACAACAGCTGTTTCTTATTCTACCACAAAAAAGTACAACTCAACACAGTATCCATTAAGAAACTTAAAAAGCTTTATTAAAGCTTTTACAAAAAGTAAGTTATTTTTGAAAATCAATTTAAAAACCCTTATAGGGTAGGCGAACCCATAGTCGGCACTTTAAAATTAATTTTTTTTTTATTAACTGATGTCCTTACACATATGAACACGCTATTACAGTGAAAACTACACACAGAAATTAAATTTGTTGTAACCCTGCCAGCAAACAAGCTCCAAAGTGAGCAAGAAATGGGCTTAAAATACATTATTATAATTTAAAATTTTTGTATGAAAGTGGTTCATCCAAAAGAGCCATGTTCTTTTTCAATTATGGGGTTAACACTCATAAAATTTATGGTGGTCTTTGGGTGTGTACTTTACACGCAAAAAAATAAATAGTGTAAAATCAACAAAAAATAACGTATAAGTTACCTAAAATTATTGTTTAGAATACAACTTGAAAAGTTTTTCGATAAGCTATACCGAACAACTTCGGCAAAAAGTTGTAAAATAAAACTACGGACATTTATACTTTAGAAACTTTGTAAACTTTCCATGCAGTGTTTTTTTGCAGTGTTACATTGAATATACTTTGTTAACTCGACCAATTTAATTTTGTTCATTTTATAATTTTTTGTTGCTGAAAAACTTATTATTTAGTTTTTTTTTTTAATAATAAATAATTGTTTTAATAATTAAATAACTTACAACACAACACATTCCATCAAAAAACCAACCATAGGAATATAGCAGGCGTAATAATGCTACTGGTGGCTAACAACTCCTTATGACATCTTCAAGAAAAACCTAAAAGGAAAACCAAAAAAAAAAAAAATCATTAAAATCAACGGCAATTTTTTTTAACACAAATTCATGAAAATTTCAAATAGCTCCTACACCTTTTAATAGTGTAATTTAATGAAAAATTGTAATTCTTTATTTTAATTTTTTTTTATTTCTCAAATGTAGACTTTGATGTAAACAAAAGAACCCCAATTCTGCTTTTCGTTTTACCTTTTTATTTTAGGTACGCAGTTCACAGGCAAGTTTTATAGTTTATTTTTTGTATGTGATTCAAGTATCCTATTTGGAATCTTGTTTAACTGATGCTTTGATAGCTTTACTATTTTACTTTAGAAAGTTACCAAAAAAAAAAAACTTAGGTAATTGTATAAATTGTATATTTTAAAGTACAATCTAACTTATCATCAACAAAATTAACTATGTAATTATACAAAATAAATTATATATGTAAATTGAATTTGGACTACGGTGATTTATACTTGACTTATATAATATCTATCAACTTTATACAATATAAAAAAAATTACAACTTCGACTGCGATATTCTTACACTAGTATATTTTTGCGTGTAGATTTTAAAAATTGCTAGTCTTGTATTATTTTAAAGTTATTTTACTTTTTTCCAGGGAAAAGTTGTTGCGAATTTGAAAACTGCTTAATTTCTATATTTTTTTTATTTACCTTAATACTCATAGAATTAAACATTTTCAAATTCAAGAAAACTTTGCAAAGACTAGTATTTTTTTTGCTGACTATTAGTAAGATAAGAATAGAAAAACCTAAACTGTTAAACGTTCATACGTACATATTTAATAAATATCCTTGAACAATTACAGATATTATGATCAGAGAAGACAAAAAATGTCAAAATCTTTTGTGTTTATACAAAAATAAAATGTTTTAAAAAAGTAAATAAATTTGATAAAAAAAAATAATTTAAAGCAAAGAATATCTGAAAAAGACAATTTTAAAGCTTAAAAATCTAAAGAAAAATCTGTTTTTAAAAATGAAAAATCAAAAAATGGCAAAAAAGCAAATATGAGTAAAAATGGCAAAAAAACTTATTTGTCTTCTCTGATTATAATACTAAAATAAAGGTTTAGTTTATGTAGACATCGAAGCTAAAAAAAAAAAATATGGTCAAAAGGTCCGATTTCCAGAAATTAAGCAACAACATTTTTATATAACTATCTAACTATTAAAAAAAAAAAAAAAACAAAATAAATAAAAAATCGCAAAACTTTTAGATTGTAATGACGTTTTTTTTTGCAAGATCAAATTAAACTGACTTCATAATTTTTTCTTGTTACAGGTCGGATTTAGCTGTTACTCTTTTCTTTCTTTCGTATCTTTATTCAACTAATCAAAATATGTACATTAAAAATGTATATTATACTATATTTATTAAATTTGAACGGAGATGTCTAAAGTTTTTTATAAAAGGAGGTTTTGATGCCAAAATATTCACTGAATATTTGGCAGATATGGTATTATTTTCAAATTTAAAAGATCCAACGCTGTTTTTTTTTGCAAAATTTGATTGTGCTATCTACTAGGGTATTCAATTTACTCGGGTTTGCTTTTGTTCGAGTAATCGAGTAACTCGATTTTGAGGTTTTTAATTTACTCGAGTAGGCGAGTAAGATTTTAAAATTGCTCGAATAACTCGAGTAACTCGAACAATTTTAATACTTCAATTTTATTTTCCAAAAACTCACATTTTTGTAAGTTTTTATATATTATTAGTACTAATATAACATATATATAAAAATTAACAAATTAATTAAAAATTTTAGTAAAAAGTATATCTAAAAGAGAAAAACATTTGCTAAGATCATTTATTATTGCGGCAGTTTTGTCTCAGTGCACTCAAAGCAAAAGCGTTATTATATCAATGAAATTCTTTATAAATATGTTGAAATCTTCATTGATTTTCTTTCAATATAACTGGTTCATAAATATCTATTAAACTGTTTTATAAAAATATTTGTAAGGTGATCCGGTTTGTAATTTCACTCAGACTTGACACAGTTTTGTTATATTAGTGTGTTAGTACTAAACAAAAAAATAGTCCATTTTGTCCTATCGTTTTGGGATTTTGAGATATGTAATTTTTCTAAAAAAATTATAAAAAAGTTTTGAAACAACTTTTGAAACAACTTTTTGAAACAACTTTCATATTAATGAACTTCATTACTGCTATATGTAAATTTTAATATGTGGAAATTTTGCGTAGGACCGCTATGAATTTCCATATAGGGCTTCTAACATTGGCTTGTTACAACGACATAAAAGGGACCAACAAAAAGTTTTTATTAAATGACATTTAAAAATTCCTTTTTGAAAATATAGTATTTATATGTAGTTTCTTTAGATCAAATGGCAACTAAATTAAAAAAAAAAAATAATGTTTGATCCCACTTTTAACCCTCAAATCCGCACCAATAATCTTAAACACCCCAGTCTTAGAACTTGTTTCTTTAAAAAATATCCAAGTTTCTTCGATATCGGAGTTTTTCGCATTAAGTTCTTCGTTTTTCGTAATATAATTTCTTTAACAGTGCTCACTTAATATAAAAATGCACTTAACATTTAAATATTCACTATAACAGTCACATTATTTTATACAAAATATTCAAAAAATATAAAATAGTTCGTATTTTTAAATTACTCGAGTTACTCGATTAATCGACCAAAATTGTTCGAGTTATTCTTTACTCGAAATTGGCCACTTCGAATTACTCGAACAATTGTTCGACATCATTTCATCGATTAATCGAGTAACGGTTAACCGATTGAATACCCTACTATCTACGACATTGCTTATTATTTGAATGGAAATGACAGTTCTATATTAATTGTAACGGGTTTTTCAATAAGGACTTGACAACTTTTTTTTTTTAAATAAAACGCAAACCATTTGAGATATTTCCAAAACATTTTTATCGACTTGAAATAAAATCAAAACATTTATGAATGGAACTCGACTTCGTTCATATGGCCACCGCGTGCACGTCGGCAGCGGTCGATTCGTTGGACTTAATTTTCAATGACTCGGTCACACATCCATTTCGGCCGTAGCGGCCGCTATTTCGCGTTCAATGTTGGTTCTGAGTTCTTTCAACGTAGTCGGCTTGTTGGCATATACCAATGATTTGACGTAGCCCCAAAGAAAAAAAGTCTAGAGGCGTTAAATCGCACGAACGAGGCGGCCAATTGACTGGTCCATTCTTGAGATAACATGCTCACCAAACATACTCTTCAATAAATCGATTGCAACGTGTGCTGTGTGGCACCGTCCTGTTAAAACCAAATGTCGTCCAAGTCCATGTTTTCCAATTCGGACCAAAAATAATAGGTAAAGCTGTTATGACACTGTATAGTTATTGTATAGTTTCAAGATGTATTGGGAGAAAGAAACAACATTAATGTGCGAATGAAACATATATACAATTTGTAAACAAACAGTTTGTTTTTTTTTTTTTTAAACTGACAGTTCCAAAAAGAAACTGACAACAAACTTATTTGCCTGTGAGAAATGTCAAGATAAAGTTAAAAATTTTCGTTTGCACTTTTGACAGATATCCCAATTTTTCGCTGATTTATCGATAACAAAAGTATTTGTTTTGACATTTACTACAATTTGGCACTATGTGTTCGTACTCTTTACACTAGTTAAAAAATTGAGTAACAATATATTTGTACTGCTTTAATTTAGATTGTCAATACAAAAACTATACAGTGTCATACGGGCTTAATCATAGCGCGATAACGATCGTCATGCACAGTAACGTGACGATCGTTATTGTCGACGAAAAAAGATGGCACAATGACGCCGCCGGCTTGCAAACCGGACCAAACAGTTATTTTTTGTGGATGAAGTGGTGATTCATGCAGCACATGTGGATTTTCACCAAACCAATAACGCATATTTTGCTTATTGACGAACCCATTGAGCCCAAAATGATCTTCGTCACTGAAGATGATTTTGTAATGAAATTCATCATCTTGGCGCATCTTCTCCAGACCCAATTCGGAGAACGTACGTAGCGTGAAATGGTCCGTCGGCTTCAATTCTTGAGTCAGCTTGTAAACCAAGACCCTTAGGCAAAATTCGCTATATAGTGGTGTTGGCGATGCCCACTTCTTGAGAACGCCGCGTAATCGACTGACTGCAAACGATATAAGTTTGCTACAGACGCCTGAACGGCAGCGATATTTTCGGCACTTCGAACAACCCGTTGTCTCACTGCCACGGCAGCATCACACAATGAATATGTAGACTCAAAATTTTGCACTAAACTTGTTATTGCTTGTCTACTAGGGCGAGAATATCGACAGAAAATTGGAGTTAACGCTCTTAAAGTTGCGGCCACCGACTCCGAATTTCGGTAGTACATTTTAATAATTTGCATACGTTGTTCGTTCGAGTACTTTACCATGATGAAAATGTTGAGTTTACTGAAAAAAAGGAAAGTAACGGTTAGATGATCATTGGAATAGTGCGTTCACAAATTAAATTCAAAGTTGTCAAGTACCTATTGGAAAACCCTTTATAATAACTACTTCGTACGAATCTGCTCTCAAAAATTGTTAGCTGCTAGCGATTCTAGATAGATAGCCATGCGCACAGCTACACTGCGTTTCATAACTACACTCAGGGAACTTCTGGTTTAAAATATGTAGTTGGTTGGATTGTAATAGAACAAATTTAATGATGTACTAATCTTATAGTTCATTTAAAAAAAAAAACCACATCAAATGACTGTTATTTGGTGATATGTGATAGATACCCTAATCTTGGAAAGACTACTCCTACTTTTTTAAATACCTCAATTCCGAGCTTGGACCATTTGCAATAAAAAACTACTAAAAATGCCCTCTTTCAATTTCAAAGTTATCCCCTTAACCGGCAGCTAGAAATATGATTTATGCATTAATCTGCTAGAGCGTCTTCCGGAGAAGAGATATCTACCATAATCTTGGAAAGATTCCTGCTACTTTTTGAAATATCGCAATTACGAACATCGTTCATTCGAAAAAATTCGGCTGAACCAACTTCACAATAAACACCTTAAACGGCAACTAGAAATATGACTTATGCATTAATCTGCTAGAGCGTCTTCCGGAGAAGAGATATCTACCATAATTTTGGAAAGATTTCTCCTACCGTCAATATGAAAGCGTTTTTCATCTAAAAGGAGTATTTACTGATGCGTTGAAGTCTAAAACGGAAGAACTTAGAATAAATCTGGTACACACTATGTCTGATCGGATTTTCGAATTCATTAAACAAAAAAAAAAAAAAACAGCTGCTTTAAAATATTTTTCTTGAATTTATGTTAATTTTGATATATTAACTGAAATGTATTTATAGTTATGAAACACTAATTTATTTTGTTATTCCATTTTAAATAGTAAAATACAAATAAATGAATTGTTTTTTTGTTAAATATTATTAATTTTCCATTGGTTTTACATTTATGCCCCTTAAAGTCTTCTACTTTTTTTTTAACTTACGAAATTTAGTGAAATTAATGTGTAATTATAGTTTTGCAATGCAGTGTAGTGAACTAAATTTGAGAACGCTACATTTATTGTACATATCCACTTTTTAAAGTTAGCACTAGTTTTCACGATATTTGCAATTTAAAATTTTATGCAGATACCGTTAATATTCAATACATTTTTTGTAGCTTATGCCATAGCATTTGGATCGATTCATTGACGGAAAAACACTCAGAAAAAAATTCTTAGTGTTAATTAATTTTAACACGGTTCTCCATAAATGATTCCCCAAGTTTTTTTTATCGATTTCGTTTCTTTTAATACACTCTTTTTTCATGTTCCACGCACTGTAAAAATTCGAATCAAAATTTAAAAAAAATGCGCGAAAAAATTTATTTTTGCGCACAAAACTTACAATATGATGTAATGGACACATTCCATATAAAACCTTGAAAGACTATCAAAATTTCGAACTCGAATATAAATAAAAGTTTTGCAAAAGTAGTTGCACATAATTGCCCATATCTTGTTAACGTTTTAAGCTACACTCTAAAAAATGTTTGCAATTTTACTACTATAGAATTAGTAAATTTTTGTTTAATATAACTTATTGTTAGAAAATATAATGCTAAAAATGCTTAAAGTTATTTTGTACAAATTTTTTTATACAATAACACGCACATAATGTAATTATACATATTTTGTGTTTTTAATTAAACTTGTTGTGCGTAATTCTCAATTATTTCGCTGATAAATTTAAATTTTACGCACAAACATTTAAATTTTCTAACATGAAATAGTAATGAACAAAAAAAACTATTGAAATTTTAAAAAAAATATAACAAATTAAAAAATACAAAAAAAAAACGTCTATAAACATATTTTTTTAAACAAATTTGTATAAATGCGTGGAACTATGTACTTAACGTACAAGTAAATCTGAAGTGGATGCAACAATGTTTTGTTAAAAGGTAACATTTTTTTCTTTGAAAAATCTTAACTTTTATTATTTGTTCTGTCTAGGCTTACGGAATTGGATACTAGTGAATGGGGAAGTATAATTGGTAGTGGATAGGTGCCTAATTAAAATCTTTTGACAATATATTGGTATGATGTATTTTTCTTTTAAAACTGTACCCTTTGACTCTGAACAATTTTCGTATATAAAAATCATCAGTTAATGATTATTTCTTTCCCATTGAAAACCCATCCGATTTTGGACAGTTTATCCTTTGTAAAAGCACTGAGAACTTCTTCTCACATTACACTAACTCTTTCCTTGAATTTTTTGGGACTTTTTTCAAAAGAAATTAGAGTGTATATAACAATATAGAATAACCCTTAGATTAGTAAGACATTAGAATCTAAAACTTTTTCTATGAAAACAGACTACAAAATCTAAGATTTTTCTATTCAAAAAAGTGTTTAGATCTGTTGACTTTTCTATAAAAAGCTTAAAATCTAAGGCTTTTTCCATAGAAAAAAAGCGCATAGCAAAAAAAATACTCAAAACCTACGGCTTTTATCTTGGGGATATGTTTTAAGAATTAAAAAATTGTATTCCTAATTATTATAACATTTTGTAGTAACAAATTATTCTTAAAATTATTGTTATTTTATTTTTCGGAAATAGATTGTATTTTAGGTAAATTTTTACAAAAGAATTTTCAAGTTCCACATATTTTAAGAAAAATGCCTACGCATTTTCAATGTAAATTTACACATTTAATTTGTAATTTAATTACGCATAATGTGTGTAATTTTTTTCATTTATTCACTTGTAGTAAATTTACCCAATTTATAGTAGGAGTATAGTTTCCTTCTATAAGTTGGGTAAATTTAATTAATTAGAGTGTAGAAGAATCATTGAAACCTCATTTAAAACGTACATAAATCGTGGCAGTAATGGCTAACGAAAATAGTTCACTTCTTGGCGGTAAACTGCATTTTTTTTAAATCCGTTGTTCAAGCCGTTGTATTAAAAAAAACTCGTTTTCTAAAATTTAAAAAAAAATATATATATATTAATTATAAATCAATATACATTTACCGTTACCAAATTACTGTGTAGTTCTCCTGCATGTTTCTGTGTTACAGTAGTTTTGACTTAGCTGCACAACCAACTTCTGCACGAATTTTTGTGCAGGTAAGCCAAAAGCGTTGCTAACTCAAATTGGTTACCTGCCTTAAAGTGCAGGTAAACTAAATTGTTGAAAACTGCAAAGACCAGATATGATTTAATTTATTTTTATTAATTGTTTATTTCATACAATAGAATTTATATAAAAAACAACAAAACGAAAATAAAAAACATTCATAAAAAATTTTATAAGTTTTTTACATACAAATTTATGTAGGTACAAGCGTTAACTAACCTAACTAACTAAGTAAGCAAAACATAAGAGGCAGCTAACGGCGATCTTTTGTATGAAAATAATGTACAACTGCCAAAAACATGAGGCACTTATTTTAAATGCGCAGGTATACACAGTGCACTTAATGAAGGCAATTGCATACGTAATTTTGTAAAATAACAACGAAACCAAAATTTTGTGCAGTTATGTGAAAAGTGCACGTAAGTAAAAGGCAGTTAAATCAAAACTACTGTATCTCCTTTTAGTGAAAGTTTTTCACATTTTTACTTATAACTCAGGATACCGACAGAGCTCGAAATACGGATTTGGACACGGCATAGGGAAGTAAATTATATTTAATATATATATATTTTTTTTTTATTTAAAAAGCCAGTTTTATGAAATACAGCTTTAATGCGTAATTATACAGAAATTAAAGAGTTATTATAGTATTGCAGCGCAGTGTAGGGAAGTAATTTGTATTTAACATATATTTTTTAAAAATTAAAACAATACATTTTGCCGTGTAGTAGTGAATAATGTAGGTACTCTAGTAAAACCACAATTTAAGTAGCTTTAAAATGAGTTATCCAATGACTCTCGTAACATAAGCCCTTAAAAAGATATGAAATATTATGCACGACTAGTGTTTTAAAATTTTCGAATATTTTTCATATTTTGAAACGCACTATTTCCAGATCCGCTGGGTTAAGCTGCCCTATATTTGGACGGCGTTATCGTTCTATGATGTACATCTCTAAAGTTTGATTGAAAATCAGAAGGGGGCTTAGGATCCGAGTGGTTGATTTTATATGTTTTCAGGCGATGTTGTGAATAATCAATAGAGTAAAGTTGACTTAACCCTTAAAGCGGTCTACATTTTTTGCAATGAAACTTATACCACTTCTCGGCACAATAAATTTTTTTTACACTCAAAACAAAAAGTTTGTAAAGTCAGCAAAAAATTTTACAGAGTCAGCAAAATTTTAGCTTGCAAAAAAGTTGCTAATGTCAGCAAAATCTTTTGCTGAAAATCAGCGAGCTGATTTTTAGCAACAAAATTTGTAGATTCAGCAAAAGTTTTGCTAACACTTAGTAGATTAGAAATAAAAAAGCCTTGCTAAAAATTAATAAATTTTTTGCTGAATTTTAGTAGACTAAAGAAAACGCAAAAAATTTGTAGACAAATTGTAATTTAGTTAATTTTTTTGCTGAAAATCATAAAACATATTTTTGTGATTCTTTTAAAAATAATTTACTATAATAACGAAATATAAAAATTTTCATTTTCCCACATTGACGACATGAATTAATTTAATATCTGAAAATATATAGAAATAAATCTATATAACATAACAAAAATGCTATCGTTTAAAGGACGCAACTGCCGAAGATAATTATAGAAACGAAACGAAAATAAACAAAAACAAACGAAACGGAAAAAACAACCCTTTTTTGCAATAAGAAAAAGGAACCATAAAAATCTACCTAAGATGTGTGTCTTTGTCTTTCGCTTTACTCTGTCTACATTTCTGTATATGTTTGTTTGCAATTTGACCACACTATTATTAATCTATAAACATTTAGTTTAAATAAATAAATATTTTATTTTGTCTTTTATTTATTTAATAGACAATTATTTTCACAAGCCGGTGACAACGCAAAATTTAAGTTGTTTTAATACTCAATTTAGTTTTATGTATGAAAAAGAGATACAAAAACTTCCATGGTTGATTTTTTTATATGTCTTATTAGAGTTGTACTTTTTAGTATCATTTTCCTCTTCTCTACTACATCTTGACATGCCGCGACATCTACTTCATTCTGCGTATATCTTTCAATCTGGTTGTCGTCTACACTATTAATGTGCTTATCAGCACAATTTTTTTTTAGCAAAATTAATTAGTAAAACATTAGTATATTAGTAAAGCATTAGTATAAAACAGTTAAGTGCTGAATAAGTAAAACAAAAATTTTAGCTGAAAACACGATTTTAGAAAAAAATTTTGCTAAAGGATAGTATACATGATTTACAAGACGTTTTACTAACTTTTCTACTAACTTATTTTTTTGAGTGTACTCTTTTCAAAGTTTTTCTAAAACAAAAACATTTCTTTGAAATGAAAATGGCATCATTATATGATCATCAGGGAGAGGAATTTCATGCACTAAAAAATTCTGTTTTCGGCGCCTATAACAATCATGAAAAATCGTAAAATATGCACTAAAAACTGAAAAAAAAATATACACTTATTTTTTTTTTTTAATAATTATTTTTATGTTCTTTAGCAATTTTAATTAGCTTTTAAAGTTAATTTGTATTGTTTAATATATTCTCTGATTTCGCACAATAAACACAACATTTTAAAAAATCGCTAAAAACCTGTAAGCCAAGTTGCAAATAAAATTGAAGTGAACACTTAAAATGGCTTGAACAGCTTGGGTCCTATTTAGACTATATGGTCGTTGGTAAAATATCAAATAATATTTACAGTGATTTTTACGAAAAACTTGGAAAAATTCATTAAAAATATGCAAAACCACTAAAAATATGCAATAATAAATATGCATTTAAAGCAAAATAAGTAAAAATATACATTTAAAGCGAAATATGCAAAAACATGCATTTATAGCAAAATATGCAATAACAAATCGATGCCATTTTAATACAAACTCTTTGATTAGCAAATATATTTTGTTTACTCTGTTGTTAGATTTAAGGAAAAAATATGCATGTCTATGAACTTCCGGTCCCTGATGATCATATATGGGCTTGTTTTGAAAATGCTGTTAAAAAATACAAAAATTAATATCTAAGATATATATTTTTGAAAATGAATATTCCATTGTTAAAAAGAATAGAATTAAAAGTAGGCTTATACTTTATAAACAGAGAAGACAAATATTTTTTTTTTTGCAAATTTTTTTGACATTTTCTTTATACAGTGCAATCGCGATAATATTAACTAATTAAAACCACGCCAGTTCACTTTTGCAAGATTGTTCATATTTGCGAATGGCATGTAATTTACCTTTAAAACGGGTTTCCAATAAAAATAAAAGTTTCTTATGTTAAATTTTTTATTTATTGTTTATTGGAATAAAAAAAAACAATTAATTTTTGAAAAAAAAAACAAAATTTAAAAGTTACTAGTTTAAAAGTTACACTTGCACCTTTTCCCAAATGTTCTAAAATTTCTGCTTTATTTTTTAAAGTTAAAAACTTATGCTTTTTTTATGCATATTTAAGAACTTTTCACGTTAAATTTATATTCATAAAACAAATAAGGAATTCTAGCTGAATCTGAGCACTAACTAAAACGTGAATGTTAGAAATTTTGATTGACAGGTGAAGACAATTTAAAAGCAAACAGCTAGTGAAATCCCCAAATTATAATGCAGTTGAATAATAATGTAACCACTACCCTGTTGATTTAGATTTAAACACTGCGTAGGTTGATAAAATCCGTTAAAAATACAAAAATAAGCTGTTCATATTTTAAAGCTTTGGCACTAAGTTCATATTTTAGAGTAGTCAATGGAAGAAAAAAGAATGTTCATATTTTGGGGTCTTCATATATTAGGGTGTCATATTTTCGCGAGTGCACTGTATTTGCTTTTTTACCATTTTTTTGATTTTTAATTTTTGGACTTAAAAATAGCTTTTTGTTTTTAACATTTTTGAGCTTTAAAATTGCCTTTTCTAGATGTTCTTCGCTTTTTTCCTTAAAATTTCTTAATTCTTCTTTTAAAAAGTGTAATTATTTTACATTTTTTTTTTATAGATTTTATATTTTTAGCTTTTATCAATATTTTTTAAATACAATGGCTTTTGCTACTTTTTCTCTTCACTGTTTATAAATTATAAAAATTATAAATATCAATCATTTCTCTGAAGTCCCCCTAAAGTATGCAACAGCAAGTTTAAAAAATGCAACAAATAAATACAATCGTATAATTCATTTTTATAAAAACTTAAATATCACTCTTCCGTCTGGGCCCTTTTTGTTTCATTATATGTTTCTAGAAAGTTTGCAACAAAAAATGAGACTTGAACCACTAACGCTCGTCACCTACGCAATGCTAACGCAATACCAAATATTTATTGTATATCACTCTTTCGTCTGTGTGTGTTTTAATTTTTCATAATTAGCGTTCCTTAATTATGAAACAGCCAGTACTGTTAGGATTTTTTAGCATAATTTTACTTTTATCATTTTGTAACATATTTTGTGTCTGAATTACATAATCTTTTTAACTTTCAATTTTCACCAATAATGAAAAAAACTGTTGAAAATAGCCAAATTCTATAAAAGGTATAAAAATGAAATACGAGCTAAATTTTCAAAACTCTTTGCGGTTTTTGGTCTACTGATAGTCTAGTTTTACTTCCCGTCGGGGATATAATGAAATCCGGATAGGGACACGCCTACATCATATTGCTTTTCACAATTTGTTAAATAAGTTTTGGGACTTTAGCACATTTAATTACTATAAATGCAATTAATGTTTATCCCGATGAAAATAAATTTAAATAACAAATATGCAGGTGCTTGTGCAAATTTAAATGTAACTGACACTAATAGAAAACATATGATTTTCTATTGTTGATTTACTTGAATAAACGTCACTACATTGCTAGGTCTGTCAAAAAAACAGAGTAGTATTTGGAAGATGACAAAGCCAATTGTGACAATTTTTTGTTGTTGTTTTTGTTTTTTCTTTGATATTTTAAATTTTGAATCTCGCTCCTAGACGAGGACAAGAAATTCTCATTGAGTTTGTGATTTAACATAACAAATATCTCTAGAAATTCTAATAACAAAGTCCCCTGAAGATTTCCTTGGGCAGGAATGAAATCCGGATAGGGACACGCCTACATCAGATTGCTTTTCACAATTTGTTAAATAAGTTTTGGGACTTTAGCACATTTAATTACTATAGATATAATTTCTTGTTGCACATTGTAATTAAAAACATTCGGGAAAATATATGGGCAAGATATACAGTGTATTTGAATAGGTTGAATTTTATTATTATTTTTTATACAATTTTTTTTATAGTTTTTATAACAAAATAGATTTAAAAAAAAAATATAAATGAAATTGAAATACAACTACTAAACTCAAGAAAACTTTGGTAATGGGTGCGATAAAGTTATGCATTACCTTGTAATGTGTAATCTTACATGTATCATTATTTCCCAACAAAAAGTAATGAGTTACTGATATTGGGTTACATAATGCATTACATTGTCCAGTATATTCCTTACATTCAACATAACGAGCTACCGATACTTGGACACTCATGAATTACCTTGTAATGATACCTCATTACCTTTTACATTACTTCAAAACATAAAATAATGACTTACCGATCATCAATTACATAGTGCATGAATTATAAACGTAAAGTAATTATAAAAATATCTTTTAGAAAATCTATTTATAGACACATTACTTTGTAATTATTTCTAAGCATGAGGGTAAGGTGTATATTTATTTACATTTTAAGCAATTTATTTACATTTTAATCAATCAAATATTATATGTATCTAATTGTTAGGAACCAGGGTCCTCAGGTTCGAATCCCAGCGTGACCACGTTATTTATTTAATTAAAAAAAATATTTGTAATCATTTTTTTTATCAATTTTTTTTTTAAATCTACTTGTAGACACATTACTTTTTCCTACCATGTAACCATAGAATTAACCAGTTACTTTTCCCCCTACAATGTAATGAGTCCACCCATTACTTTTAGGCTCTTCGCCTGTAAAATTCATCAGTGAAGTAGGGTGTAATGTAATGCGTGGATCCCTATGGCGATACATTACTTTACCCATTATTTGATAATGTGTAGTTTTGCTGGAACGTATTGGTGTTTACAATTGTCATGATTTTTTTTTTTTTCAAAACCAAGATTTTTTTGGTGAATGTCAATCATGATGCAAATTTGAATCTGGCAACCCAACTTCATATGTTTAATCATCTCGAAAAAAGTTGTTTACTATTTCTTTTTTACACTAGACTACAAAAGAAATGGTCAAATATTGATTTTTCATTTACTAACGGCTACCATTTTGATAAATAATTATTGTGTTATGATTGAGCATGGGACGATAAAGGCATTCATACTAACCAATTCTCCGTTTTGCTTTCAGATGTCACGGAAAGCTGCGTACACACAGCACACTTTTTTGTTAGACCATAATTTGGAGGCAGAGAACTTTTAAAACAGTCCACTTATCGACAAATTGATAATTTTGTATTTTTCTTGGTGAATTGTGCAATTAAATACAAGAAAAGCATTTAAAAATCTTTTGGCGTTTTCTTTCCACAAGATTTTTAAAAACAGCTAAAGTTCAGAAGTCCAAACAAGAAGAACCCCTTAAAAAATCAGTTAACAAGTATATGAGTTCGTTGCAAAATTGAATGTACGACGAAAACGGCTACATCATACATGTGTATATTATTTTGTCTAAAAGTGCTTGAAAACATTCTGTGCTTTCTCACTCAACCTCTCTCAAACAGTTTTTCATAGACAAACTGGGGGAATATTTGCAACAACAACAACTGTCGACCACCAAATACAATAACAAACATTAGAAAGCAGAGACGGAAAATTACGCAAAAAAGTTATTGCCAATAAAATTTTAATTAAACGTTTGTTTGATTTCAAACTCACTTTTAATGTAAATCTTATAAATATCTATTTAAAGTTTAATTGAAAATTAAATTTCAGATTCCTTTTGGTTTCCGAAAATGACAAAAAAACGCTAAATTACCGTTACAAAATTGACTAATAATTTTTAAACTATACAAGATACAAAATTCGCGTTGGCCTTATTTTTGAGTTAAAACTAGCTGAAGTGCCCGGTGTTTCCAAGGTCAACTGTGATTTTTGAATGCGGAAAAAATTTTAAGCTAGGAAATAGACGACTTAATTCTGTTGTGTTTTGCAGAATCAGTCCGGAGTTTAACGTTTAACTTGAAATTAAAGATTTCATTTGAAATTTATGAAATAAGGTTACAAAATTAAAAATTATTTTATCTTTAAAGATGTTGAATACAAACAAAATGATGCTTTCAGTAGCAATTCACGACTATAAATCAATGTGCTTTATCAATAAAGATGTCTCATATTGATTTTAGTGCATGGTTTCGAAAAAGTTTAGCCTTAAAGATTTTTTTTGTTTTTTTAATGGAATTGTTATTGCCAAAAACGGTAAGGAAAAATAAAATTTTAAAAAAATGAAATCGTAAAGACATTGCAAAAAACGGGGGAAAAAAATTCTTAAAAACGAAATGGTTTTTCCTAAAATGTTTTGATTGAATTTAATGCTTTCAAATTAAAAAATAAGACTTATTAAAAATAGTGGAATTTTTTGATTTTGACGTTGTTGATCAAAAGGCGGTATTGAAGTGGGCTATGGTAATGAAACTTTTACTGAGGCCTTCCTCGGGAAACGTAGAATATATGTGAGTAATTTTAAAGAAATCCGTTGAAACTTTCTTAGAAGTTTGTATTCGAAAAAAACGAAAAAAGTTGAAAAATTTGAAAAAATGTTAATTTTACATTTTTTGTCAAAAGTTTGCGTAGAAGTGGGCGTGGTCGATGAAAACTATACTACGATCTAAGTTGAGGTCCGACGATTATTCATGCCAAATTTGAGGTTGAGAATTGCAAATTTGTATAGAGAACAAACAAACAGAAAATAAGATATAATCTTTAAAATGCTATACATATTGATTTTTTTGGAGGGTCAAATGCTATTTTTTTGGGTTTTGAGTTGAAATCCCCTTTACTGGCTGCCACATGTGTGTAAGATTTTTGATTAATTAGATCAGCCAGTAAAGAGTATCGAATATATTTAACTTGTGACCCTCAATTCATTTTGCGTGTTTTTGATGCTGTTCCAATCAGCTTGTCTATTTTTATTAATATAGATTACAGCGTTGTAGCATTTCTACTTTTTTATTTTGATTTTTGTAACTCTTGAAGTGGAATAGAAACTACTTAGGACCCAAAAGATTTTTGAGAATTTTTACAGATTTTTTGAAGGAGGGTATGGGTCGCTGAAACGGATTATGTGCAAAAAAAGAGTTTGTGAAACAAATTTTTTTAAATTTCTTTCTCTTTTGCTTTATTTTCAGAAAACCATATAAATCACTAATCAATAGCTCTGAACTACTAAAAAAAATTATTTATGGTAAAAGTTATTAGTTTAAGAGTCACTCTCACACATCAAATGTAAAAATTAAAAATTTTCCAAACTCAAACTTCCATAACTTCAGAACTATTTTGTTCTTCAGAACTATTTCTGTTCGTATTGGAGTGAAACTAAATGGTCTTTCAAATACCTCTAATTTATTTGGTACCAATCTTGCTCCTGACACTACTGGAGAAATATTCAAGAAATAAAAAGGCGAAATAAAATCATTTATTTTCTCATAGTTCGCATTAGATTTTGCCAACAAGTATGGAAAATTTTGATTTTTTCTTTAAAGGTCATCAGAGTGGATATGTGCGATGACGCATATGATTATATATAATTTTATCTTGGATTTGGTTTTTCGAAAATTTTTGATATGGTCAAATATATATTTATATCTGAGGATATATGTATTATTTGATATTACCGTAGATGTTGCATATATTAATACATATGGTACATATTAATAAGCATGATTTCATATATAATTTTATATGGCTTAATGCAATGTTACAAACAAATTTCATTTTATATCTAATTTAAAGTGTTTAATGACAATTTTAAATAGAAACTTTAACAACATTTTAATATGATATTTCTATTTGTAATTTTTCTATTTAACATTTTAGAAGAAAGCGTAATATATTGAAACATAATTGGAATTTCCCATTAGAACTTGCAGAAACTATAAATATTATTTTTTTTACTCAAAATTGTGAGATATGGAGAATTTTTTTTAAAATTTGAAATTGGAGATTTGAAAAACACCCCAAAATTTTTTCCCATTTTTGACATCACCTTAGGACAGTTTAACGACATCCAAAAAACAACTTCTTCCCTGTCTCACAATTTAGAGTATTTTGAATAAAAAATGTATACTGCAGTAATCAATTTAAAAAATGTTTAAGGTGTGTGCTCGAATTTCTCGGACAAGTAATAATTGGCATATTAGTGGTCGGTGGCAGTATTTATTACTGGGCTCGTTCTTAACCCATTTTAAATTTTAACACATTTTTTAAGAAATAATTATATCGATTAGTTTACCATATAGAATAAAAACTATAATAATACGAGTATTTAAAGAATTTGGCAAAATCTAAAAAATTATGTTTTCAGAATAAAAACACAGTTTAAATTTTCAATCGATTTTCGGCACGACTTTTCTGTATCCGATTGGCACCAAATTTCATATATATCATTTTTATATAGAAAGGAAACAAATCCGACCCATTTTTGACCAAAAATTGCATTTTGAAAGTAAAATAAAAGGTTATACTTGTCACCCAAAAAAAAATTTTGTTAAATGTTTTAGCTCAGTCTAAAATTTTTGAAGTTTGTCACATCATTTGAAGTTTAACCTAATAAATAAGGCCAACACGAATTTTTTATCTTGTATAGTTTATATATAGTTAAAGTAAAAAACATACTTTACCCGAGTAAAAAGTGTTTATATAGTTTTATGTTTTTTCATCTTAAAATATATTATAATATGTGATTATATATGATGTCATGCATATCCATATACTATTTTATATTTCTTATTTAACGATGTATTATTATATATTGAACTTTATAAAATTGTATATTAAGCATATATGATATATATGTATAATAAGATATGGTAGATCAATTGTCACATACAAAAATACATTCTCATTTATAACATAATATGTACTCATATATGGTGACATATAAGCTATATAATTTAAGTTCTAATAATATATACTGTCTTAAAAAAAAATGTTTTTATGGAACATAAGATATATGGTGCCATATGTATAATACAACTTAAGATTTAGTTATATTTAACATTAAGTGATATGATATATAATTCTGCATGATTTTGTATATCACACACACACGCAGAAAAAACTGGGAGAATATTATCAAAGTGCTTAGTTATTATACAACAACATAAGTTTCAAGTTAGTTTTACAAAGTTCTAGTAAAATATTTTGTTTTTGTAAAATATATACAAGCCTAGTAAACAATTTCTAAAAAAATTCATATATTTTACAAGAAATTTGTAAAACTAACTTGAAACTTATGTAGTTGAATTATTACTTAGCACTTCGATAATATTGCCCCAGTTTTTTTTTGAGTGTAAGTATATATGAGCCTGATGACTAAATCTTTGTTAAACATTTTTTATATTATTTAAATATTTCATGGGATTTAAGTAAATCCAATTTAATCTCAAAATATCTTACTCGATCCACCAAAAATTATTTATCTGTTTGGATCTAATTGGATTAAATTGATTTAAGTTAATCCGATGGGATATTTTGGGATCCATCAGAATCTGAAATAATATCAAATTATGTCCCCCAATTTTCGGATAAATTTTTTTCTAATTACATCCAGTTATCTTTGAGGGATCTAATTGGATTTTACTGGATACCATAATTTTGAGATAAACTTGGATAAGAATAAATATCGATCTATATCAATTGAGGTCTGTTTTTGTAATTGAGACTGAATCTTTGTTAATTTTTTTTAAAGGATTTAAATATTTCATGGGATTTAAGTAAATCCAATTTAATGTCAAAATATCTTAATCGATCTACCAAAAATGACTTATCTTTTGGATCTAATTAGATCCAATTTGATCTAAGTTAATATCAACTTATATCCCCCAATTTTGAGACCCATTTTCATCTTATTTAATCCAGTATTATAGTTATTTGAGGGATCTAATTGGACATTACTGGATACCCCAATTTTGAGATAAATAGCGATCGATATCAAATGTAATCTGTTTTTGTATTTGAGACATAACTTTTTTTTTATCGGATAGTGAATTATTAAAGTTTCTTTTGCCATTTTCATGACTTTCGAATCTCGATCCGAATTGACTTGCTCTAACACATTGGTGATTTTTAGAATTGTGTTAAATAAAAATGACTCGAGTCGTTGTTTAAATCATGTCGATGTGGAACCCGTTTGACAGATTTTTTACTGAAGCATTATTTTAAGTGGAGTATTACAAATTAAGTGCTTATTGTAAAAACTTGATAACCCACATGTATTATTTGATAGACATCTTGCTTAAACACTTACTACAAGTACATAGAGTATAAACGTCCTGCAAAAATTATAGTTTTTGCATTTTAAAGATCGAAAAATAACTTGCAATAAAATGTGGCTTATCAAGTTTTTACAATAAGCCCTTCAAGTAGAATATATGAGATATATTAGGTATTCGAATTGTTTCCCTACTTTTTCTTTAATTTGTGGAAAAATTGTTCGTTTACGTACTACTGTATTTTTGCAAAGTGCAAATTAAAAACAAAATAAAATATTTTCCATCTCTGGCACACCACAAAAGTTGTACAATCAGGCAGACAGGCAAGAAGTCAGCATCCAACAAACAATAATTTTGGCCAGGCAGTCGGCGTTCGTTGTGGCCGCACTTTTTAATATTTCTGCGTTTCAGTTTCATTTAGAACGTGGAATCGCATGGTTCATACCCAACGGAAAATTAACTAAAATAAGAAAATACATTTTCAAAAAGAAAAACTTGAAATTTTCGTTATATTTAAGTTTGGTGGCATCGAAGAAAAACGATCATTTAGCTTTTGTTTATTGTTGGATGCGGTTGCATTGTCGTGACAAATGTGAAAGTATTAAAGAAAAACATTGCTATGAATAGTGAATTTTCTTCATCTATATAAAAACTCAAAAGCAACTCACATAAAAATATTGTGGGAAATATAAAGAAAAAAAAAATATTAATAATAATAACCAACAATTTAGTTAGTGGAAGTGTTGCATAAAAACTGCTTAATACAGTGTACAATTAAATCTAAATGAAAGTTAAAAAAGAAAAAAAAAAATATAGATAAAAAAATATATATAAATTATACATAACAGATCAGATCGTAAGCCAAATACAGAACTAAACTTTGGATGTTGATGTTTGATTTCTGTAATTCTTGCAAGTGAATGTTTTGCAACAAACCGGAAATTCTAGATCATTTTGTTCCATTAAACAAAACAATAACAAAAACTGTTAGTAACAACAAATCACTAAAAACGAACTACATATTCAATTTTTTTTTTTTTTGCTTCTTTTCATAAGACTTTGAAAATTTGTTTGTTTTTCTTAATTTTGTAGTCATTCACTCGCTCATTCATTCACTAACCGCAAATTTGAGTTCACTTAACCCATTTTATACTAGCGTTGCTTTAAATCAACACCTACCTTCCGACAATTTTGGTTACACTCAGGAAAAAAATGTTCATCATATTAATGATATTGTTTCATAAATCGTTTGTCATCAAGTATTCATTATATTTATGAAGTATTCATAAATATGATGAAAAGTTTTATAAAATGTGTGACAAAAGTTTCATATACCTTTAACATTTCATGAAAAACGTTTCATAAACTTTGTGTAAATAAATTTTATTTGAATTGATATTTTATTTAAAGTTTTGAAAATATCATTTCGTCGGCTTTCCAGCAAGTAGTGTTATGTGTTTTTCAACCTGTTTTCAGGCGAGAGTAAAAACTGATTTATATTACCATTTTAAGATAATTTATACACATCATATGCCTTAATGATTCCCGACCTCATTTACTAAAATACTGTATTAATCTGGATTTAATCTCTTTCTTTGCGTTGTTTTTAGGAAAAACTACACATAACACTTTCTGAAGGAGCCTTTTTTCAAAATATGTTCATACCAGTTTGCACACTGACGTAATTGTCTACATGATATCAATGAATTTTTACATTATATCTATGAATTGTCACTGGAAATCGTCCATTGAAACTTTTCATTAAGCTATAAAGCTTTTTCATGAAGAAAACTTCATTAGGTTAGTGATAAAATTTCATTAAAACTCATCCAATAAATTCTATCTGTGTGTGTTACACTACCACCGCCGGTGCACAGTAGGGTATTTGAAAAAATAATGGTAATAACAATAGAACTAATGATACTTTCGGTATGAATCAAATTGGAAATTGTAATAGAGGTCTTAAACTTTTGTATTGTGATTGAGTCACCCTGTTTTAGTATAGGGTGTACTTACAGGTTGTCAAAGTTAACTAACTCGTGTATAAACAATCTTTTGGAGGCAGTAAATGAGGACCTGGAATAATGTACGTTATAAAATAGGGAAACAACATGTCTCAAAAGTTATTTAAATTTAAATATAAAAATTTTGTGTTTTTGCCATGGCTTTTTTGGTTTATCTAAGGATCAAAATTTAAAAAAATTATGAAACATTGTAATTATTGGCCAAAAAAGTATTTATAATTCTTTACATTTTTTTGGAACTTTGCTAACAATACAAATTTTAACATTTTGTGGAGGATTGGGCTTTGGAAAAAAATTTAAATGTTATTTCACTAGGTTTTAGACATGCACCCTACGTCGGGCATTGGTCGAATATGAAAAACTTTTGCGAAAAAATTACTTTTAGAGTGTATTAAAAAAATTTGTACGCTGATTTTAGAACCTTTTTTGATTTTGGATTATGAAGCAAAGTCTTTTGGTAAAGTGATCACCTCGACAAAGTCAGGACGGAAAATTTTATGGAAAATTACAAATTTTGGAAATAAAATTTTTTGATCCCAAAAAGCATATTTTAATTAGTTTTTGTAAATGGTGTTAATTTTTTTAATTATGTATATTTAGGACTATACTGTTTGAAAAAATAGTTTAAATATTAAATATTGAGATATTAAGATATTTATTTTTTTTTTTATTGGATTGTTTTTACAAAATTGTTCAAGGTTTTTTAAAATTTAATTATTTTTTTTACAATTTGTGTTAAAGTAGTACACATTTTCTAATCTGTAGGTTCAAAATATGTATATCTTGTACGTAATAACAGGTAAAAGAAATTAACGCAAAAACTTCATCTCGGAATAAAATTTTTGTATTTTTCTACTTTGTATATGGAAATTTTATTTTAAATCTCATTTTCATTAAATACTGTGCAGATTATTTTACCACTAGATAAAAATAT
Source organism: Delia radicum (assembly GCA_021234595.1). Classification (NCBI taxonomy): domain Eukaryota; kingdom Metazoa; phylum Arthropoda; class Insecta; order Diptera; family Anthomyiidae; genus Delia; species Delia radicum. Next base: position 195,393,378 of record CM037853.1, read on the forward strand.
TATGTGGTATCAATTTGAGAAAAATCGGCAAGATTAACCCTTGTTGAGCTGCGACCAAAATTAAATTTTTTTTTAAATTCTCTTAACAAAAATATGTTGTGACATATAATTTATAACAATTTTTATCATTCGGAACACTAATTTTATTAAATGTTTCAAATCGCACTAATGGTTTTCCAGAGAGTGAGACTTGAGTTTTTCTTAAAATGGCGTTTTTTCATTTTTATAATTTTTTTTTTTAAATAACTTCGATTTTCATTAGATATTAGGTTAGTTCTTGTACAACCACGTGCAAAGATTATGTGGTGAAAATTTGAGACAAATCGAATAATGCTGTTGCAACCTGAGACCAAAATCTTTCATAATTGAAAATTTTTCGAAAATTAATTAGGTTTAAATTCATTTTCCTATTTGTCTGAAATTTGTATACAATGTTTTTTCGTTATCGAACAACGTACATTACTCCAGGCTGAACATTTTAGAAATCGGTTTACAACCTCCACATGATTTTTATTTACGAGGTAGTCCATTTTGACAACCTGTAGGTACACCCTGTACTACAACAGGGTGACAAAATCTTAATATTAAAGATTGACACTTTTATAATTTCCAATTTAATTCTAAACTACTAATCGGATCAGTAGTTTAGAAGCTCTATATTTATTACCATTATAGTTTTCAAATTCCCCACTCTGCAGTGTTATACAAGTTATATGCTGATATATACGTATAGGAAAATTTTTTGAATGCAAAAAATTTGTTATACAATATGTACTTTTTATGTAAAATCGCATCGGCTCAAGAAATTTTCGATCTTGTAAAAACTTTCATATTCAGAAAATTACTTCAAAATCTTTTTTAGTGTAACAAATTAGCTATTTTCTATCAAAAAACAATACAATTTTAAAAATTGATGCACCAGTGTTTCCATATTTCAATTTTGAAAAGTATTTTTCAAAAATTCTCAAAAATTATAAAAATCCGTTAGATCAAATTGTGTATTACGGTTTGATAGATACAAAATTTTAATTTAAAAGAAATCTTTAGCCGTTAAGTACATACAAAGCGTCAAAGTTTGAAATTGAATTGCAAATACCACAGCTGAGGGTACATTAAGTGTACAGAAACTTCAGAAAAAGCTTTTTGACACACCATTATATCTTTTAAGCAAATTTCTTACAAAATTTATGTATCGATGAGTGGTATAAAATGGGTTAAAAATAAAAATTTGGTTTCTTGCCTGTACGGTCAATTAACGTAAAATCTGTTTATTGTTTCTTATATTGTTAGTATTCAAATTCAATTGTAAATCAAAATTTGGCATACATTTTTATGAAGACAATTAAATAATAAATAATACAATTTGCCAAACTTTATCGTGTAGAGATTTTAATAACTACAATAAAAATAATTAATTTTTATAAATTTGGAGAGCAAACGGAAAATTTTATTCACAGTTCCAGTACGAAAAGAAACCCGTATTATAAATTTTTGTTTCTTCTGAGGTAAGTATTAGAAATATCAGAATTTAAAAAGAGATTATTCTTTTATGCTCATGTTATTGTTTTGAGTCCTTTGAATTTGTCTTTGATTGGGTAGTCAAAATGATATGGCAAATTTTCGAAGTCGTAAAAAGTTTTTAGCTGAGGGCCGGTTACGCAGAAAATCTTTACTCAGCGAGGCCATTAAACTGCCTATCACATATGAGCAAACCAGCCAGGCCGAAGGTCGGTCACGCGAAGCCAGACTTCAGATGGACTGGAGGAGAAAACCCCTAAGCCAATAAATTTTGTTCTATCACCTACACGCAGTAATCCCTGGGTAATGCCAACGATAGCAACTAGAAAGTCACATTTTCATGTAAAGTTCATTATTTAAACAGTAAATTTTGCAAAAATAACTAAACAAACACTAAAAACTCTCTCTCCATTTGTGTGCTTAAAATATACTTAAAATAGTCGTACAGGGCGCTACGTATCATGGATCCTAAAAATAATATAATTTTTGATATTCTGAGGAAAATTCCTTCTATTTTAGTAACCACACTTATACGTTTCTACGCATACTGGTTTTTGCAAAAAAAAAATTTAATTCCAGAGGCGGTCATACAGTTTTTTTTTTTTATTAACGCCTCATAAAGTGCGGTTATGACATTTATTTTTCTCAATATTAAATTATAAATTCTCCATATTAATAAATATTTCTCAAAACTAATTAGTATTTCTCAATATTTAGTTCCGTTTCTCAGCTACAATTTGTAGTTTCTAAATATCAATTTGTATTTTCGCAAAATTTATTTCGCTTTCTGAATTTCAATTTGTATTTGCTTTATTAAATTAGTTTTTTCTCAATTTAAATTAGAAATGGTGTAGTCAAAAGAAAATTGTTCGTTTCGTCCGTCTCTGTCTGTTTTCGAGATATGGGCCATTATCATAAAAAAATATTGATGACATTTTTCAATGAAATGATAAAGAAGTTATGAAGAATGTTTCATAATTATTTATGAAACGTTTCTTCATATTTATGAAAACTTAATAAACATGACAATTTTTAATAAATTTTTGTCCAATGAGACTGAAGAAAGAAGAAACTTTTTTCCATGAGTGTAGGAAATTGGTCTACGATGTCAATAGACTAAGAGGACCTCTTAGGGTTATGTATACTATTTAATGGAATAAGTTTAGATTAGTACACTGCATTGCAAAACTATAATTACACATTAATTTCACAAACTTTCGGAAGTTAAAAAAAGTAGAAGAGTTTAACCGGCGTAAATGTAAAACCAATGGCAAATTAATAATTAATTTATTTTTTATTTTACTATTAAAAAAACGGAAGAACAAAATCAATTAGTCTTTCATAACTACACTTAGAATACTATGTAGGTAAAGACCACTGCAAATGTAGTTAAAAACAAATGAAATTTCACTTAACGAAAAGACGACTTACATTTCAGTAAATTCAACTAACATTGTCATTTGTTAAAATGATGTGGTTCATTAGTAAAAAATAAACAAACGTTTATTTTTTTTTATTTTTTTTAATAACAAAAAACAACTGTAAAAAATGAATGTAAAATCATAAAACAGTCATTTGATGTGGTTTGTTTTTTTTTAAATGAACTACAATGTTAGTAAAAAATTTAATTTGTTCTACAAATGACTGACATATACTTTAAAAATAAAGAAACTGTAATACAACCCAGACAACTATGTATATGTTTTTAAAGCAGTAGTTGCCTGAGTGTATAAATACACTTAACTTAATATACCAAAATTTACAAAAAAATTAAGAAAAATATTATAAAGCAGCAGTTGTAATAATGCGTGAGGTCTCTTTTTTTAATCAACTTGAAAATTAAATCCAACATACCGTCTAACAGATTTATTCGAAGTTCTTCCGTTATAAATCTCAACGTATCAATAACTGCTTCTTTTAGATGAAAAACGATTTCATGTTTACGGTTTTATGAGTAAACTCGACGGTTTAATGCTCCCCTAATATTATCAATGGTGTCTTGATCCGGAGAACATGCGGGTCACTCTTATATTTTTTATGCTAGCCATTCCATCGTCCGACAAAAAAAAATTTATTAGTTGAAAGGCTCCTAGTTACTTGGCAACGATTTTTGTGTGTGTACACTCAAAAAAATAAGTTAGTAGAAAAGTTAGTAAAACGTCTTGTAAATCAGGTATACTATTTTTTAGCAAATATTTTTGCTAAAATCGTGTTTTCAGCTAAAATTTTTGTTATACTTATTCAGCACTTAACTGTTTTATACTAATGCTTTACTAATATACTAATGTTTTACTAATTAATTTTGCTAAAAAAAATTGTGCTGATAAGCAGATGTTGCGGCATGTCAAGATGTAGTAGAGAAGAGGAAAATGATATTAAAAAGTACAACTCTAACAAGACAAGTAAAAAAATCAACCATGAAAAAAACATATACAGACATGTAGACAGAGTAAAGAGAAAGACAAAAACACACATCTTAGGTAGATTTGTATGGTTTCTTTTTCTTATTGCAAAAAAAGGGTTGTTTTTTTCGTTTCGTTTGTTTTGTTTATTTTTTCGTTTCGTTTCTAGAATTATCTTCGGCGGTTTCGTCATTGAAAAGATAGCATCATTAAGACAACCATTGATGTAAGTAGTTGATGAAAATTTTTGTTATGTTATATATATTTATTTCTATATATTTTCAGATATTAAATTAATTCATGTCGTCAATGTGGGAAAATTAAAATTGTTATATTTCGTTATTATAGTAAATTATTTTTAAAAGAATCACAAAAATATGTTTTATGATTTTCAGCAAATAAATTAACTAAATTACAATTTTTCTACAAATTTTTTGCGTTTTTTTCAGTCTACTAAAATTCAGCAAAAATTTATTAATTTTTACCAACGCTTTTTTATTTCTAATCTACTAAGTGTTAGCAAAACTTTTGCTGAATCTACAAATTTTGTTGCTAAAAATCAGCTCGCTGATTTTCAGCAAAAGATTTTGCTGACATTAGCAACTTTTTTGCTAGCATCCTCCTGACTAAAATTTTGCTGACTCAGCAAAATTTTTTGCTGACTTTACAAACTTTTTTTATGAGTGTAGGTCTCTCCAATAGCTGGTAAAACCATCTGTACTATAAATATTAAACTTTTTCTCATCAGAAAAAATCACCTTTAACATAAATTTATGTTTAGACAGTCCTACCATCAACAGTGATTATTGACTTACCTTTCTCCAGTGGGTTTGTAAATTCCTTTTATGGAATTCAAGTCGAGCAGTTTTGTGGCGGTGTAATAACCTTGCCACAGCCATCAGCTTTTGGCGAGTAATTCTCTGGGAATACTTTAAGAGCCTAATTATGGTTGATTTGTACACATTAACCTTACATTCATCGATTATCTGATTGAGACTCCTCATTGAGTTGCTGGCACAGTTGATTATTTTAAGCCGGTACCGATCAGAAATCTTTTTTGTTATGACCTCCTGTTTTATTTTTACCATAAGCACTCGGATTATTTGCAAAATTTGTGACAACCACATGTGAACGGTTTATTTTCTAGCAATTTCCCGAAAACTTATGTAGCTACTTTTTAAATAGGCTGAAATTTTCCCTTTTTCAAAATCACGTTGCATTTCATTGCAAATGGATTCAAATTGCATAATAAATAATAAACAAAAATAAATCTTTAATTTGTTTTTATTTGATATATATTTATTTGTTTACTGCTATATGTAATTATAGTTATGAAACACTAAGAAAATATTATTACACAATTTTTTTCTTAAATCAATTCAGTAATCTCTTAAATTTTACACAATAAGAGATTCCCAGCAAAAAATTTTCAAAAAGGTAAGCCGGTTTGTTATCAGGCATTTTGGGCAGAACGCATTCCATACTAGATTACATACTCGATTCTTTTAACAGGGAGTGAGACTAAAATAATTGATTCTTTAGAATTGATTATTTTTTACCGAAGAACCATTTACTTTATATTTTTAAGAACTATATACATTTTTTAATAAAGAAATAGTTCCATTGTAAAACTACGAAGTACTTACACAAAAAAAATAAATAAATAGTTCCCTAGAAAAAAAAGAAGTACTTAAATTTAAAAAAAAAAAGAAGTAGTTCCATAAGTAAATTCAACTTTACTCACACGTGATTCTCCTAGGTCACTCAAATATAACGATCAAAACTCATACGGAAATAAAATCCTAAAAAGTGAAACATCGAATTATTATGATAACATGGGTTTGTCATAATTTTGGAGCTATAAACCACGAATATATAAATTTTTCAAAAAAAAGAACAATTCAAAATTGAAAAACAAAAATATGACTCACGCACAATCACCCTCGAAAATTTTTTTTACACTCACTCACGATAACGTCAGTAATTTCAACGTCCACTCACAATTTTCTGCTCACGTGCACTTCCCTAATTTATACCTTACCACAGTTTAACAAAATTTAGGCAACATGCAATTTCTGTTTTTAGTATTATTTTCCTGCAAATAAAAATTTCTTTGAAAAAATATATGAGATAAATTCTTTAACATTGTATAACTTCTTTTTCAAAATTAGGAACTACTTCCAATAACGTCCTTTTATTAAAAAAGTATTTGATTACTTCTTGAGTACAAAAAGTTATACATATAAGTTAATAACATTGTTATTTTCTTTTAAGTAAATAATTACTTTGTTATTTAGTTCATGCTTTCTGGTTTGAATTTAAAGAATTGATTACAATACTACTTGCTTTTTTGACTCTATCGTTGGAATGAGTTTGGTATTGCAGTTACTAAATTTGGCAATGAGATATGTAAGCAAGTGTGGGCATCACCTTCTTTTTGGAATGTGTAATTTTTTCCTGGGTTAGTTACCACACTCTTAAAAACGAAAAAATGTTTGTAAACATAGCCAAACTCATTTGTAATTATAGTTATGGAACGCAGTGTACTACTTATTTTTAATTTTCAAATAAAAAGTAAGTATACTTTTTATTTAAAAATATAATAGGCATTTGTGACTTAAATTTACCGTATAATACTTTCTTTCCAAAAAATTCAAACCATTTTTTCAAAATTATAACTTCATTTTTTTTTAATTAGAAAAATTAGATTTATTTTGAGCTCTTACTAGAATCAATTCATTCTTCAAAGATCTGAAAGTTTATTATAAATGTTTTAGTGTGCTGATGATATGTTTATGCAACACGTATCCAGCGCTCTCTTTTAAAAACCTGAACTGGTTTTAAGAGAGTTTCTAAAAAAAATGTGTTAAAAGTATTACTTTTAATTAATTAATTTTCATGCCTTTTTTAACACAAAATTTTGTTTATACAAGGTGGCGCAAAAGTAATCCTCCTATCAGAAAATGCTATAAATTTTGCGATTGGCCCCTAATGTCAGTTCTGTTTTGACATTTGTGTAGTAAACACATGCGAAATACACGTTAATAAACAATGTTACGCTACACTGCTCCAGAACGCGGAATATTGGTGACTATTTATTTGACCTATTTATTTGATATTTTTCATCAAAAATAATCATGAGTGATGAGGCCCATTTCCATCTTAGCGGGTACGTAAATAAGCAAAATTTACGCTTCTGGGGCACTGAAAATCCGCGTGTAACCCACGAAGAGCCATCACTGTATGGTGTGCTGTTTTCGCTGGAGGAGTCATCGGACCTTTTTTCTTCGAAGACGTCGCGGGCCAAACGGTTACTGTGAATGGTGAGCGCTACAGAGCAATGATCAACGAGTTCTTTTTGCCGCAACTTGATGAATTGGGATTGGAAAACATGTGGTTCCAACAGGGCGGTGCAACGGCACACACTGCACGTGCCACAACCGATATGCTGAAGGATGCATTTCCCCGGCGCCTAATCTCCCGTTTTGGCGATTTGCACTGGCCAGCAAGATCACCTGATTTGACCGCTCCAGACTTCTTTTTGTGGGGCTTTTTGAAGTCGCGGGTTTGTGTCAACAAGCCTCAGACTCTTGCAGCTCTTAAAGACAATATCCGTCAAGAATGTGAGGACCTATCGCCGGAAGTTTTGGCCAAAGTGATGGAAAATGCCATAAAAAGGGCTCAAATGACAATCAACTGTGGCGGCGGCCATTTACATGACATCATATTCTCGACTTGATGTAAAAAAAATTAAAATACCAAATAAAAATAATCCACAAGAAGAATCAAAGTTTTTCCTTTTTTTTTTAAATTACAGCCAAAAAACATCGGAAGGTTATTTTTGCGCCACCTTGTATATACTAAAAAATAGGCATTAAAAAACCTGTAAAAAACTGTTTCTCTTAAAACCAGTGGGCATATAAAATTTAACAGATGTTGAGTACCTTGGTTCTTCTTTAGTCTTTATGTTCTTTGGTTTGTGTATATCTTTTATTAATTTGGAGAAGCGGTGGATGTTTTCATTAGATTTTCTTCTGCCGCTTTTTTTATATTTGTTTCATTCACATTATTTATTTTAATTTGTTGTTGAGTCATACGGCAAAAATACACGCAATATTTTTTAATTTATTGTGTCGGCTATTTTGTAATGTTATTGCTAGAAATTAAATTATTTTAGCAAAGTTTTCATCTTTTCCATCTAAAATTTAAGAATTTCTGATGTTATTATCTATTAATATTTCATTATTTTTGTAAAATTATCTATTCACATTTCATTCTGATCTCTGTTCTTTGATCAGATGTTTGATATCAGGTTGAAAATTTGTAAAATTTATATTTGTGTTTTTAGTTAAACCAAATTAAATAAAATTACTTTTACTATATTCTCCCAATTACTTTTACTATACTCTCCCAATCATAATAACATCATAAGATTTCTACTGTTTAAGACGTATGTTTTGTTGTAGAAGTAACCATATTAAATAAATAAATAAATAAATAAATAAATAAATATTATATTATTATTTTCGCTGCTATAAGCTACATTTTTATCATATTCTTATGTTTAGTTTAAATATTTTATTACCCTATGCACAGTGGGTCATTCTAGAACAAAATGTGTCAGTAAAAAGGCTGACACATTTTTCTATAAGGTAATGCCTTAGTTTTCACTCAGGAAAAAGGATCATCATATTTATTAAAACCTCATAAATATGAAGAAAAGCTTCATTGAATTTCGTACAATGTAACACTTCATAAATATGATGAAGTTGTGTGTCTTCATATTTATGAAATGTTTCGTATATATGATGATGAAGTTTCATAACTTTTTATGAATTGCTTAATAAATATTTTGAAACATTTCATAAGTAGGATGATGCTGCTTCATAAGCTTTTATGAAATGTTTTATTAAAGTTACAAACATCAACTCAAGTTAAAAATTTTAATTTTAAATTGAAAAATATTTTTTTTTTTTTAAAAACATCAATTAAAAATCCGAAATATATTATTATTATTTAAATTGTATTTAAAATTAAGAACAACTCAAATAATACTTAATTGACGTTTCAGTATTTTAAATAATTTCTCGTACATTTTGAGTTTTTAAAAAATTAAAATACAATTAAATATTATATTCAATATTTCAAATCAAAATTAAAAATTTTAATTTATGGTTTCTAAATTTTACTATTTTTTGCTAAAAAGGAAACATTTATGTTCACAAAGTTTATGAATTTTTTTTTTATTTATTTTTATGTTATTTATTTTAAGAGAAGCAATACTCATTAATGTGTTGCTTTCTTTGGAAATGGGATAGTAGAGAGGTGAAAGATGGGAAAAGATAAATTGCTTCAAACATGACATTACTGTAATTGCGCGAGATGATAAGTCTTTGAGCAGTTGCTGCTCGACATCTGACAGAGAGTTGGCGACCTAATTGAAACTGATTCATTACTTTACTTCGGTGGGGTTAAGTGCTATCGAAACACAGAAGGCTGTTCATAAATAATATTTTTCGAAATTGTTGTTGTCGCCACCGGGAATCGAACCCGGGACCATCTGTGTAACGGTCCAACGCGCTAACCGCTACACCACAATGCCCACAAACGATTTATGAAACAATTTCATCAATAAGATGAAACTTTTTTCTCTGAGTGTATATACACTCACAAGAACTTTTCCATAAAATTCCAACATGTATTTACAAGTATGAAATTAATCCGTAAAGTTATTTCAATTGAATGTGTAGTTAAATTACCAAAGAAATATATTTTTAACTTGGATAAGCTACAAGTATATTTTATTAAAAAATTACTTCGACTTCCGAGCTTTACACCAACATACGCAATAATGTTAGAATTTGGAATTGAACATGGACATCTTTTTACTCTTGATTTACATCTAAGATATGTCATCAGAACACTATTTAATTACAATGAAGAACGCCTGCCACATAAGCTAACTAGGAAACTGCTACATCATAATCTTTTATGGGTAAATACACTCAACACACTAGGAGCAGAGTATAATATTAATTGGACAGAAAATCTTGCCACTAAAGCCCAATGGAATGAGAATAGAAACAATCTTTTACAAGCTTTGAAAAATAAATATTACGTACAACTTTTAATAAGGAAATTGCAAACCAATAGAATTTATAAAAATTTGGACCCAACAGTCGGTCAAAATTACTTGACTGAGGTCAGAAATAGAGAACAAATAATGTGGATCTTTAAGCTTAGGTGTGATTTAATCAAGCTGAATGCCACCATATATCAAAGTAATCAAAATAATGTGTCGATTTTATGTTCAATATGCAACATGGGTGAAGACGAAAACATTACATTTTTTGGGCCGCTGTACAGCATTTAGGGAATTTAGAATGTTTTATTTCGGAAAAGTTTTACTTGAAGAAGATGAAGTTTTAAATACACTTGATGGTAAAATAATAGGATGGAGGGCATTAGCCAATTTTATAAAATATTGTATAAATTATAGAACAATGCTTATACAAGAATTTAATTATTAAAAATTTATAATAAAATATAATATTTTTGCACAACATTATATAATATAATATAGCCGATCGACGACACTATGTCATGGTCTAATGTTAAAATAATATTTTTTTAAACTTTGTATTATATATATTGCTAAATATTGAAAATAAAGAAAATACTACTACTAATATTTTTAACTTTTCTGTCTGTTATTCAATAAAGAATAAAAAAAACGGACTTACGGTATTAGTTAACATATTCTGTTAAAATTTTCTGTTTATAACAAAAAGTTGTTATATTATATTGAGTATTGAAATAATCGAAAAATCTATTGTTTTTACCAAATACAATTGTTTTAAACGAAAAGTAAGTAGTCCTTGTTTTAAACTGATTTTCAGTTAATTTACGGAAAAAATATTGTGAGTGTAAGATATTGTCCATCCCCAGTAGATGCTCCAAGCGTGTATGGAGAAAAAAAAATTTTGAGTTTTTGACCGGGCTACCCCCTGGAAATATTTATTATGATAATCGAATATCGGGAAGACGTGCCGCATCGGCCCTGAAGAACGGATGATAGATAAGTCAAAAATATTACTTATTGTACATTTTCTAAATTTATTAAATAAAAATTTATTATTTTAACAGGAATTGGAATTAAAAACATTAAAGAATCGTGATTCTGACTGAATTTTCATTGTAATAAAGCAATAAGAACTTAAATAGGTTAAAAAGCAGCCGAGTTATTACAACTTCCCAACTGATGTGTTGCAGATCATTTAATCAATTCAAGCCCAAAATTCGAAATTTATTAAAATTATCTACTATAAAAACATTTTGGATTTGCATAATTTTCGGAAAACTCGGATAAGAAGTATTTTTCATCTTCTGTTTTGCTAACTGCTCTTAAACTCTTGCTAAAAGGTCGACATTTTTAAACACTATTTTCAAAATCTCCAATTTACAAGTTTTAAAATTAGTTTTAAAGAAATTTCAGAAAGTCAACGTGTACACTTTATGGTTTTGTTAGGCACATAATTCTAATAAAAACCAGCAAAAATGGTAGGAATTTCTTTTTATTTCAACGAATTTCGAGAAAACAGCGATTTTTTCCGATTTTTTAGCTTTTGTTTTTTTTTATATATAGCATAAATTTTTGGTCGTAATTTGACATAATTTACTTCTAAATTGACGATGATTAAGGTCAAAGGTCAAATTAAAAAAATAATTATATATTTTGTTAACATATTAATATAGCTAAGGACCTAACTGTTATAAATTTTATATGAGAAAAAAAGTTAATTTATAATTATTATGAGCAATTTTGATTTTTTTCTTTACGCGTAATTATTACTGTGCAATTAATATTTTTTTTATTGCTTAATAATAGTTATGAGTAAAAAATAAAATTAAAATATGGTAATAAAAAAATTCCTAAAATTTCTAGATTTAGAGGATTGTATGATTATATGATCTTGTGTTGTTAAATTACGGCCAAGAAGTTATGGTATTTAAAGAAAGCCAAAGTAAAAATTAATTCCTACAATTTTTGCAGGTTTTTATCATTAATATGTTCCTAATAAAACCCTGTAGTCCAATCATTCATTTTCTGAAATTCTTTAAAGAAAATTTTAAAACTTTAAAATTGGAGATCTGAAACTGTACTTAAAAGTTTTGACCTTTTAGCAATAGTTTGAAACGAGTTCGGAAAACACAACAAAAAAAAAATACTTCTGATCTGAGTTTATTGAAAATTATAGAATACATTTTTTTTTGTAGTAGATAATTTTAATAAATTTCGAATTTTGGGCTTGAATACCTTGATTAAGTGGTCTGAGATACATCATTGTAATAACTCGGCTGGAGTCCAATCTTTAATTTTCTGAAGTTTCTTTAAAAAAAATGTTAAAGCTTTAAAATTGGAGATTTGAAAACTGTGTTTAAAAATGTTGACCTTTTAGCAATAGTTTAAATCGAGTTAGCAAAACAGAAGATGAAAAATACTTCTTATCTAAGTTTCCTGAAAATTATGGAAAAGAAAAATTTTTTTGTAGTAGATAATATTTACAAATTTCGAATTTTGGTTATGAATTTCTTGATTAAATGGTCGGCAACATAGCAGTTGCCAGGGGAAATTGTAATAACTCGGCTGGTTTTTAACCGATTGACGATTGGGAAATTGTAATAACTCGACTGTTTTTTTTAACCGATTTAAGTTTTATTTGCTTTATTACAAACACAATTCACTTCGAAACAAGATTCTTTAATGTTTTTGATTCAAATTCGTATGGAACAAAATTTTTGTTTTTTTTACATATTTTAGCTTAGATATTCAAAAATGTTATCCTAAAAGGATTTTTCGAAATTCGAAATAGTTTGGGAGATACATCTGTTGTATAATGTACTTTCACTTTGTTCAGTGTATTATTAATAATACATATACTCAAATACGAATCACCTTGTGTTAGATTTAAGATAGCTTTAAGGCTTTTGTAAAAGAGAATGATCGGTCACTTAATAAACTGAATTGAAAGAAACCACATGTACTTTATGGTGTCAGGTAGAAAAAAAAAATAAGTGAGAAAATAGAATTGTCAAGTTAAGAAAATTAAAAGTGGAAAAAATATTTTGCTGAAATAAATTTAATACAAAGTAAAATATTCTTATTGGAAAACAAAAAGATTTAAATTGAAATAAAAAGTTTCAATATGTTCGAGTCCCAAAATGGCGGAATTGGTAAATTGAATCTAAAGGCTAAGAACATGGCGGAGGAGTGGCAGAACTGGAAGGAACAGTTTAAAATGTTTTTGAGGGCTGCAAATCTGGAAGCTGAAACCGACAAAAGAAAGGTGGCATTAATTTTACACCACATGGGCCCGGACAGTTTGCGAATTGCAAATTCTTTTAACGTTGATTATGATAAGGTAAAATATGATGATTTGATGAAAAATTTGGATACTCATTTTGTGCCAAAAATTAATGTGGCCATGGAAAGGCATAAATTCTTTACAAGAAAGCAAAATGAAGATGAAAACCTGGAAGCATACGTAACGGTATTAAACAATTTGAGCACGTCATGCGATTTTGGACCGTTAAGAGAGAGCCTGGTAAAAGATATGTTTATATGTGGAATGTCTCCAAATTTCCAATATATAAAAGAGAGGCTACTAAGTGAGGGGAAAATTGAACTGGAAATGGCTGTAGAAATTTCAAGAAACATTGAGGCAGCAAGAGAAAATGCATCGCAACTCACGCAAAGCAACAACAACATAAGTATAAATGCTTTAAAACAAAATTACCGTTTTAATAATTCAAACGCCATTTGCCATAAGTGCGGTCAAAAACATAACAACAAAAATTGTCCAGCATACAAAGCAGTTTGTCATGCTTGTCGTGGTGTAGGACATTTTGCAAAAATGTGCTTAACCAAGCAAAAACAACATCTACAACAAAATCGTGGTGCTAAAGCAAAATTCATAAAGAACGTATATTGCGAAGATGAACCAGAGGAACTATTTGTTGGTACTTTATCGCAAGACAATCAAGGTCAACAACGTGAACAACAGAACTCAACAGCGCATGGAGGGTGGAACGTGCAGGTGAAGATAAACAATGAGATGGTAGAGTGTCAGGTGGATACCGGTGCAGATGCTAATATTTTGTCCAAGGCAACAGCTGATACTTTATGTCTGGGAAAGCATCAGTTACAACCAACAAAAACAAACATATGTACTTTTAGTGGTGAGAAACTTCCGATAATTGGTAAGACAGATATTGATATGTTTTTTAATAATAGAAGTTATATCTCTACTTTCTATATTGTAAGATTAAATTGTAGAAATATTATCGGTTTAAATTTAGCAAAGGCAATGGATTTAATTAAAACTGTAAATTATTTATCTTCTGATGATTTAGTTAAAAAATTTGATGATACGTTTCACGGGCTAGGTTTGCTTAAAAATGAATGTAAACTAATTTTAAAAAATGATGTTAAACCTGTAGTTGATCCTCCACGAAAAATTCCATTTTCGTTGCATGAGGCATTAAAGAGTGAACTAGACAGAATGATAAATTTAAACGTAATTGTAAAAGTTGAGGAACCAACAGAATGGGTTAGTTCCATTGTATTGGTATCAAAACCAAATGGTCAAATTAGATTATGTCTTGATTCAAGAAATTTAAATAAAGCAATTTTAAGACCTCATTTCCCATTTCCAAATATTGATGATTGTAAGGCGAAGTTAAGTGGTTCAAAAATTTTTAGTACGCTAGATGCAAACAGTGGGTTTTGGATGATACCACTTGAAAAGGAATCTTCTAAATTGTGCACTTTCAATACGCCTTTTGGTCGTTATAAGTTTTTACGTTTACCCTTCGGAATCAATGCAGCCCCAGAAATCTTTCACGCAGAAATGTTAAAATTATTCGGTGATATTGAAGGTTTGATAATCTACATAGATGATTTTTTGATTTATGCAAAATCGGTTGATGAACATAACAAAATTTTAGAATCTGTGCTTGAGAGAGCTAAAAGTGTTGGTTTAAAGTTTAATAAGTCGAAGTCAAAATTTTTGTTAAACGAGATAAAGTTTATTGGCCACGTTTTCAATGATAAGGGCGTTAAAACCGGATATTAGTAAAATTGAGTCTATTTTAAAAATGCCGATACCAAAAGATGTTCAAGAACTTCAACGTTTTTTAGGCATGGTAAATTACTTAGGATCGTTTATTGATAATTTATCGTTAAAAAACAAAAACTTGAGACAACTTCTTAAAAAAGACATTGCTTGGCATTGGAATGAAATTTTAGATCAGGAATTTAATGAATTAAAAAATCAAATAACCAAAGCTCCAGTTTTAACTTACTATGACTCACAGAAAAGGTTAATATTAACAGTAGATGCGTCAAAATATGCTGTTGGTGCAGCAATTCTTCATGACAAAAATCCTATTGCTTATGCATCAGCTTCGTTGACAGTTGCTCAAACTAACTATGCGCAAATCGAAAAAGAACTATTTGCCATTTTATTTGGTTGTACAAGATTTCACCAGTACACATATGGAACAAAAGTATATGTGGAAACTGATCATAAGCCTCTAGTGTCGTTATTTAATAAGCCCTTGTACAAAATTCCCCCAAGGCTACAACGTTTTATGCTAAGGTTACAATGTTATGATTTAAACGTGGTTTATAAGCCAGGCAAATATTTATATATTGCCGATACTCTCTCAAGGTGTCCTTTGGCTGAGGAGGCTTTAGTAGAAGTTGATGAAGAAATATCGCTTCATTGTAATTTTTTAAGATCTTACATGGAAATACCATTCTCAAATGGAGAAGATATACAAAAATGTAGTAAAACTGATGAAACGTCTCAGAAAATAAAAAAACTATATTAAAAATGGTTGGCCAAAATTCAAAAAATTTGATAGACTCGGAAGTTCTCCCATATTACAAAATTAAGGATGAACTTACCATTTTTAATGATTTAATTTTAAAAGGCAATCAAATCTTAATTCCAAAAAATTTACGTCATAAAATACTGAATTGTCTACATGAGGGTCATATGGGTATAAAAAGATGTCAAAGTTTAGCTCGGAAAACAGTATATTGGCCTCATATGTACAATGATATCTCAAACGTTGTCTCTAACTGCGAAATATGTATGAAATATCGTAATTCAAATCCAAAACAGGAAATGATACCTCATGAAATTTATAATATACCTTGGTTTAAGGTTGGGTGTGATATTTTTGAATATAATAAAAAACCATACATACTGGTTGTTGATTATTATTCAAAGTATTTTGAAATAGATATTTTAAATATGGGATATGCCAGTACTAATGTAATAACTAAATTAAAGTCAATATTTGCAAGACATGGTATTCCTCAGATTTTCATTTCGGATAATGGTCCACCCTATAACTCAAAAGATTTTTCAAAATTTTGCAGTGAATGGGGCATACAACATAAAACTTCTAGTCCATATCTTCCAAGATCAAATGGTCTCGCCGAGAGATCTATACAAACCGTTAAAAAGATGATGTATAAATGTGAAGAGAGTGGTGTTGACCCATATATTGCGCTTCTTCATTATAGAACAACTCCCAAAGATAACATGCCAAGCCCTGCTGAACTGTTAATGTCAAGAAGTTTGAGAACAAAATTGCCATCAGTTGCTAAAAACTTTAAACCAAAACTTATCAATTTTAAAATATATAAAAAACAATTAAATAATAAAATTTTAAAATCTGCAAAGAATTACAACAAGAATACAAAAAATCAATATCAGTCGTTTAAACCGGGCGACAAAGTAATGTTTAAAAGAAACCCAACATCGTTGTGGTTTCCTGGCCAAGTAATGCAAAAATTCGAAGATCCTCGATCATTTATTGTAAAGGATGAGGAAGGTGTACAATATAGAAGAAACGAGCAACATATATTTTCAAGACCGCAACCCTTAACTAGCTCCACAGGTACTGATAATGTTAATGTAGAAAATGAATATAATGAATTAAGAGATAATTTAAATAGTGATCAAGTCAGTGTAGAAAACGATGACAGTGAAACTGTAACTGATAACGAAAATTTTAATAGTGAATATGTTCACACTCGAATTGGTAGGAAAGTGGTACCACCAAAAAGATTTAATTGTTAAACCATTATTTGAAAAATTAGTCATCTACAAAAGTATATTGTATTTAAGTCATTATTTTATTAGTTTAAGAATTTAAGAATTTAAGAAATGAATTATATTTAAAAAAGAATTATAATACTTTTAAGCTTATTCTTTTAAAAAAGGAAAGATGTTGTATAATGTACTTTCACTTTGTTCAGTGTATTATTAATAATACATATACTCAAATACGAATCACCTTGTGTTAGATTTAAGATAGCTTTAAGGCTTTTGTAAAAGAGAATGATCGGTCACTTAATAAACTGAATTGAAAGAAACCACATGTACTTTTTGTGAAGCAAAGTTCTTGCATAAATGTGGCAGGCATTCATTCACTCAGGAAAAGGCTTCATAAATATGAAGAAAAACTTCTTTGATTTTCGTTCTCTGTAACACTTCATAAATATGATGAAACTGTTTCAGAAAAGAGCAAACTGATGACAGGCTTCTTCATATTTATGAAATGTTTTATAAATATGATGATGGAGTTCCATAACTTTTTATGAAGTTCTTCTCAAATGTTATGAAACATTTCATAAATAGGATGAAGCTATTTCATAAGTTTCTATGAAATGTTTCATAAATATTAAGAAACATTTCATATATATTATAAAAAAATTTTAATAAATTATATAAACTTATAAAACGTTTTCCTAAATTTCTTTATATAAATTACAAAAACGATGCGATATGTTTTTTTAAAATTCTTTTTATTACATTTTAGAAATTTTATTTTAATTAAAACTAAAAACTTCCATGGTAGTTTTATAATATTTTAATGAATTAAAATAAGAAATTTATATTTCAATTAAAATAATTCAAATAATTGAAAACATGTCTTAATACGAACCCTCGGTTAAATATCGCGTTTTAACCCTCGGTTAAAACGCTCAGGGAACTTCTGCTTTAAAAATATGTAGTTGTTTGGGTTGTAATACAGTTTCTTTATTTTTAATGTAAATGACAGTCATTTGTAGAACAAATTAAAATATTTACTAACCTGTTTTATGACTGTTTTATGATTTTACATTCATTTTTTACAGTTGTTTTTGTTATTTAAAAAAATAAAAAAAATAAATGTTTGTTTATTTTTGACTACCATGTGGTTCATTTTTACTGCAATTGTTAGTCATTTTTTGAACATTAAAAAACAAATGACAATGTTAGCTGAATGTACTGTAATGTAAGTCGTCCTTTCTTTAAGTGAAATTTCATTTGTTTTCAACTACAATTGCAGTTTTCTTTACCTACATAGTATTCTAAGTGTATCATTTTAAGTATCAAAATCTCTACAAAAGCAACTAAAAGCTCAAAAATCTAAAGAAACGGTTTTTTAAGCTCAAAATCGGAAAAACAAAAGCAAAAAGACGGAACAAAGCAAATTTGTCCCACAGGATTTAGCATTTAAAATTTATAGAAATATTTATATTTATAGAATTTGCAGATTGCAAAACATTCGAAATTGCCGAATAATTCGAGACGAAAAAACTGGCTTCTGGAATAACTTAAAAACCTTCCTTTTTGAAAAACCGGTTTATCGAATAATCCAGAAACGGGTTTTGACAACTCTAACATGAACTAAGATTCTCAAATTTACAATTTTTTCCGTTAAATTAAATCCCAATTGTTTACAAAAAAACATTTTTGTGTCTCCTCTTTCAGTCTCATTTGTAGATGGCGTTTTTTGTCATAATTTTTATTTTATATTCATAAAATAGGCTATATCTCAGAAACTAAGCGAGATAGAGCAAAATGGACAAAGAATCGTTACTCCGTACATATAAAGTGGTCTTTATCAACCACCTATACTTCTGGTAATAAATATTTACCTGCCGCTGGCCAGATCCGGAAAGACCTTTTTAGCAGGTATTTTGTGTTGATTCAACTTAAAAATTCTGTTGATTTAGTTAAGTTCTTAATTAATTGAACTCAACTGTCAACCAAAATTTAGTTCTTTTAAAATTTAGGTCACTTAAACTTAGCAGACTCAACTACATTGAAAATTTTGGTACCAATTTCTGTTGTCGTTTCTAAATTTTCAACTATTTGTACGGGCTTTTTTAATGAGTGTAGTCAAAAAAAGCCTTATTATTTTCCAACATAACTAATCAATTTTCAAACCTATTCACATGTTTCTACTTAACCTACTAAATAACAGGACCTACATGGTTGTAAAGTGCAGAATGTGAACAAACAATATTGCTAAAGTTGCTTATGAATTTTACCATTATCTCGTTTTGAACATCTGTATTGAGTTACCTAGCATGAGTTTGTAATTGAGTTGATTGTTCCTTTAACCCTCTAACTGGCAAACGATGTTTTGCAATGAAATTCATACCATGTGCTCCACTCGAAAAACAAATAATAAGTTCTTCAACAAAATTGTTTATCGTTGCCTAATTTAGGCGATATAAGCCAAAATATTTTCGGGTGCATTTTGAAAACTAAAGCATATAAAAGAGAAGTTTTAGAAAAAAATATTTCTCTTACCAAGATATAACCACGCTTGGAAAACTATTTTTTTCTGCTCTTATTTAAGAAGATATCGCTTTTTCCAAAAAGCAAAATTAGGCGAAAAATTATCTAAACTTCAATTTATATTGTTCAAACTTCAACGCTTTGCTATTAATACTTAATGTCTTCTTTCTGCAAAATTTCATAAAAATCCGTCTATTAGTTTATATGTTAAGACTATGTCCTTTAGAGGAATCCTGATAAAATCCTGAGAATCCTTGGACTAAAGTAAGGACATATTACCAAACAGCGGGTACCCAGGATTTTGTTTCGGGGGGGGGGGGGGGGGGGGGGGGGGTGCCCAATTTTTGTTTTTTAAATTTTTTTTGTTTGAAAAGCATATAATTTTGGTTTAAATTTATTGATCTAAAAAAATTTATATTTTTTTTTTTTTTAACAAAAAGTTCAGCTTCGGCTTCGGCCGAACATTGATATTATGGCCGAAGTTCGGCTTCGGCCGAAAGAAATGCGTTCGGTCGGCCACTAATATTTTGTATCTGTTAAATAAGTTTTGGATGGGAAAGTTACCATTGACGTTATACTCAGTTATGATAGCAATTTTGAAGCAAAAATGTTTTGACATGTCTGTTTTTTTTAGTTTTTTTATATCTACAAACAAGTTTTTTTTTTGAAATATTTAACAAATTTATGTATCAATTAAACAAGTTTATTTTGATTTTTAAAGTAAGCTATCATATTAATTAAGATCCTTATATACTATTAACAAAGCTTTTAAAATTTAATTCAACGATTTTTTTTAATAAAAGTGTCAATGTCAAAAGTGTCAATGTCAATGTCAGGTTCAACCTTTTCTCCAGGGACCGTAAAAATTATTCCTTTTTTCATAAAAGTCAGATGATAAAAGTTATTTTTTGATTTTTATTTTTTCGAGCAAAAATAAAAGTTATTTTTTGATTTCGATTTTTTCGAGCAAAAGTTAAAATTATTTTTTGATTTCTATTTTTTCGAGTAAAAATAAAAGTTATTTTCTGATTTTTATTTTTTCGAGCAAAAATAAAAGTTATTTTTTGATTTTTATTTTTTTGAGCAAAAATAAAAGTTATTTTTTGGTTTTTTATTTTTTCGAGCAAAAATAAAAGTTATTTTTTGATTTTTAGTTTTTCGAGCAAAAATAAAAATTTTTTTTTGATTTTTATTTTTTCGAGCAGGTATAAAAGTCATTTTTTGGTTTTAATTTTTTTTTACCAAAAATAAAAGTTATTAGCTTTGTAATTATGATTTTTCAGTGATGATAGATATACAGCAAATATTTTGCAATGTTATTTTTTGTGATAACTGTATTAATATATATTATTATACATTTTTTAAGTATCTAACTACAAGACAAACATCTCTATTTGTACCAGCAGTGCGCCAATTTTTGGAAATTAAATTCGTCATTTTTAAAACAAGAGTTCTTCAATAAAATCGCCATATTAAAATAAGTTTTACTGATTATAAAACTCGAAAATATTACAAAAGACAACCATAAAATTTATATATTATATGTATATATTTATATATTATATATATATATATTATATATATATAATATAACTGCGTTATTTGTTATTTATTCGTTATAAAAATAAAAATTTATAACTTATGGAATTTCAACTCAAGAAATTAAAATAAATATCAAAAATAACTTTTATTTTTGCTCGAAAACATAAAAATCAAATAATAACTTTTGCCCGAAAAAATAAAAATCAAAAAATAACTTTTAATTTTGCCCAAAAAAATAAAAACCAAAAATTACTTTTATTTTTGCTCGAAAAAATAAAAATCAAAAAATATTTTTTATTTTTGCTCAAAAAATAAAAATAAAAAAAAAACTTTTATTTTTGCTAAAAAAAATAAAAATCAAAATTATAAAAAGCAAGCATTTTATTATAGACTAGTTTATAAGGATCAAAATGGTATACTTGAAACAGTTTTCCGACATTTACTTCTAATTGCTTTTTTTGTTTAAAAATTTAAAAATAACTGTTATTTTCGGTCCCTGCTTTTCTCGATACACTGATGCAAGAGCTAGAGCACCAAGTCTAGCTTCACCCATAGAATTCCTTAAATATGTTTTCACTCTTTTTAGGGTGGAAAAACTTCTCTCCGCGGATGCAGTTGTAACAGGAATTACTATCAGTAAATGTAAAAACATGTAAACGTTTGGAAAAAGTTCCTTGTTGCAATCTTGAATAGCATCTAGCGGATATGGTCTTTATGGTAGTGTTTCCGTAGATCAATTTCAGTTAATATATCATTAGTTTGAAAAATTATAGTCTCAAAAAAATATTATAAATTCATTTATTACATATTAACCCAAACAAAAATAAAATAAAAAATCGAAAATATATCGGGGGGGGGGGGGCTTTGGCCCCCAGGGCCCCCCCTGGGTACGCCACTGTTACCAAAGATAAAGCTTCAATCTTACTTATATTTTATTATAAAGAGTTTTTAGTCAATATAAATTGGTTTTTTAGATTTTTGAAACTTTGTTTTTCCAAAAATAATTATTTCTTGAAATTTTGATTTTGAAGCTTTCTCGTTTCCAAACCGTGTACGGCACACGAAAAATTTCTACGCAAAATATTTAGCAAATTTAGTTTTCTATCGGATTATATTTATTTCTAAGTATAAAGCGCTCATTTGACGCATTTGTCGTAAATTTTATGAAGGCTGCCCTGAGGCAGATTTACCCGTTAGCGGGTTAATAGGATGGACGAATTGTATATATAAAGTTGAAATTTAAAAGCTAAGTCCTTTTAAGTGTGCAGATTTTTAAACAAATTCAACAATGGACAAAGCGAGCATTGGGAGGGGGAATTTCAGAAAAATTAAATTTCTAAAGATTATCGTTGGAAAAGATAAATTCCGTTTTTGTGTGCAATTACTCAATCTACACAAATATGGGTACCCGATGGCGTATGAATAACACGCTAAAAAATACTAAAATGTATTATTCATACGCAAAGTGGTACTCGTATTTGTATAAAATTTTTGAATAAGTTACACATTTTATTGGGCAGAATTAACCATTTCTTGGGAAATTTTCCATGAATTTTCTTAAACTATACCTCGATAATCGACGAGACAAAGCAACTTTGATAACGAATTATTACACTTAGAATACTATGTAGGTAAAGACCATTGCAAATGTAGTTAAAAACAAATAAAATTTCACTTAAAGAAAGAACGACTTACATTTCAGTAAATTTAACTAATATTGTAATTTGTTTTTAATGTTCAAAAAATGAACCATAATTGTAGTAAAAATGAACCACATATGTTAGTAAAAAATAAACAGACATTTATTTTTTTAAATAACAAAAAACGACTGTAAAAAAATGAATAGTTTGTTTTTTTAAATGAACTACAAGGTTAGTAAAAAATTTAATTTGCATTAAAAATAAAGAAACTGTATTACAACCCAAACGACTACATATTTTTGAAGCAGAAGTTCCCTGAATGTATATCTATTGTCCGGCCAAGGGCACTTTTTTGGGCGCTTCCGTACCAAAAATGTTGTACCAATTGTTGTTTGGTGTGTTTTGGGTGCTAATCGGTAATCGGCCATATTATGATTATTGGCAGATTTTCTACTTGCCATCGAAGCCACTGCCTAAGAATCGAATGTACACTATTTCTATAAAAATACTTAAGACCTGCTTTAGCTTTTGAGACAGTGCAAAGTCTTTGTTTGCAAAAAGCGAAAGAAGTGAATAGTTTGCATTCAAAATATTATTGAAATTTTTGAAAAAATAAAATGAACTAATTAAAGTTAAATTTTTACTGCATTGTGAAAGGATAAAGTATGAAGCTATTTTATATTTTATATGTTTTAAAAATCAAAATGATTTTGTATTAAATCAACACTAATTTAGTCATTCGAATTCAATGGGCACAAATGGATTAATGCGATAAAGTATTATTGAATGCACAATTCATCATCATTATTCAATTTGATTGAATAGACACTTATAATATTCCAAAGGTTTAATTAATAATATGTTATATGCAGAAATTCAATGAGTAAATTCTTTTTGATGTGAGATGAGTTAAAATATTGTAAATTAAGGTGACTTTTCCTACGAAAAAGAACCTACAATACCTATCACATGATAGGCGAAAACAGGATCAGTTCCTTAAGTAGTTGATGGGTCTGAAAAGTTCGCACAGTTCGTACCACGTGTTCGGTTTTAAACGTCGCTATCACGTGATGCGTCTGAAATAAGATGGATATTAAAAAAACCCGGTATTCAGAATTTTGGAAATCCCAACATCGAGGTATTTTTCGGGATTCTATTATTTGTTTTGGTTAGCCGAAAAATCGGTAGGCAACAAATTCGATTGTCAGCTATAAAAAACACTCAGGAAATTAAGAAGGTAAAAATAAATAAAAACAATGAACAGAAAACGACTACATCAGTTGTAAAAACTACTGTTTTTACCAGTTAATTTTTCGTTATTTTAAAAATATTTTTTAATAAAAGAAATATTTGTTTCTTTTAATTATAATAAAAATTTGTATTTCGTACATTCTATTTAAAATGCAGTCAAAATTACAAACAGTATTCCGGTAATGACGTTTTTATGCATTGAAGATACAATGAATTTCAGATTTCCGGTTTGCCATCCCTAGCCTGAAAGTGCCACCCATAGCCTGTGGTAGATTAAATTAAGACCGGTTACTAAAGTACTTAGCACGTTACCAGTTTAAAAGCGTATTTCACGTGACTGGTCTGAAGAGGTGCAAATATGACGGGTTTTAAAGTACCCATCATTGGGCCGGGCTTAATGTTTCTATTAGGAAAGTCTTGCAAATTAATTAAACAAATTGGTACAAAATTGAAGGTATTTTTGATTTGTTGTCTTCATTGAAAAACCGCTGTAATTTTTGGATGAAAATATTCGTCCGATTAATTAAGTAAAATTATTTCCTGACCACTAATTGTATTAAAAAATAAAAAGTTTTTTTTAATGAGGAATTGTTATTTAAATGGGGTTAGTTCTGTGACTCGTTCTTTTGAGTTAGTAGTGTGACATATTCGTTAGTTAAGTGACTCGTTATTTCGCGTTAGTTCTGTTATATCTTCTTCTGCGATAGTTACAGAATATTTTCTTTAGCGTCAGTCCTATGACATGTCACATAAGGCAATTGTCCACCTCCTAAGACAAGCCCATGGTAAAGTGACCGGTTCCCTTCATATAAAAAACCGGTCCCACGACAGGTCCCTATCACAATGAACCAGTCTCGTGGCGTGTGCTGTGATAAGTCCCTCTCCCGCAGAGTAGTTAAGATTGTATTCCCAATATATTTGTTGTTGTACGAGTCTAGTCGCGGATCCAGGGGCAGGATGAGGGTGATATATCCCCCCCAAACCGGTTGCAAAAATATAAAATATAATACGACACAAATAATTTTAAATCATTTTTAAATTAAAAAGGTTATGGGAATTCACATTTTTGTTGGTGGCCAGGACATTTTCTTAAATATTTTTAAATATCGTAATTTGGTTAGAAAAATTCTGTTAGTCAGATGTTTAAATATTAATGATCGCTATTAAAATATGTGCTTTATTTCGAAAATAGTAAAATTTTACTTCTTTCAAAATGGTAAAGACAAATTTTAAATATTTTTTTATAAATTTGGTAGACAAATTTGAAAATTCGGTTTACCAGAATCAAAGTACCATTAGATTTCGGAACATAAAAAGTATAACATATTTGTATAACATTAAGAGAACTTTTTTTTTTTTGGCAAATAAGTTAAAATCTGAAGTTCTTTTCTAAATATTTAAGGACATTGACATTATCCATGGATTAGCAATTTTAATATAGAAATTTGTTCATTGGAATGTCTAGTTTATAGTTTTTTTTTTCATACATAAAATTTTGCCGTTAATTTTCGAAAAATTAAGAAAAATATGCGAAAAAAATAGGATGAATGATGTAAATATAAAAAACTCTATAAAATACTAGTGAGAACATTTTTTTTGCCAGATTTGAATTCAGCGTACATAGGTGTATTAGAAAAATATGTGTTTCAAAGTCAAGTTTTTTTTTTGGCCATCGAGTAGTGTTATCTGTCAAATATATATTTAATTAGGGAATACATTCTTTTAAAACTATGATTATATGTATGTGTGACAAAGGACAATGAATCTAAACGAGAACATGTTTGTGATAGAACAGAAAGGAACTGAAAACTAATCAATAGTAAACATATGAATGCAGCTTATGTGATAAACACAGACACAATAGAATTAATTAATTTCATAATCTATTTTCAGAAACTCGTCCTCAATTGTAAATATAATTGTGGGACAGTAAATATCAATGTCAGCTGCTACTTGCTTCCGCCTACCACCCAAAATGGCTCCCACTACAAATTCGAAAATAACTGTGATCCCTGAAACATCGTTAACAATAAAATTGGGTGCTTCTCAGAATCGTACATGTGCCATCACAAATAGTTACACTGTGCGCAGTGGAAATACAAGCAGCAGTGTAGGTTCCAGTGAATCGTCTGAACCTGTTGAGTCTGATTACAGCGAGGAAGCTGATGAGGAAGACGATACCAAACACAGTAAAGATCATACTGAAAATACATATGAGGACATAGATGATGACGACGATGATGATGAAGAAGATGATGATGATGAGGAGGAAGATGATGATGATGACGAAGATGATGATGGTAATGAAACAGATGATGAAGAAGATGATACTACTGAGGATAACAGTAGTGTAGAAACAGCCAAAGGCGTTAGAAAATATGGCCTAGATGATTATCAAATTATTAAAACAGTTGGTAAGTCTTAATGTCATTGCTTTAAAATTTTTTGTTTATCTGTCCTTCTTTAAACACACACGACTGCATTATATTTTTAGTGTCTGTGTAATAATAATAAAAAAAACGCCCTGCAGAATATATAATTGCTCGTAATATACATATGTTTGAAACAAAAATACGTTTGCCATGTTTCTAATATAATATGTTTGAGTTTATATAAATATATTTGCCTGTAAATATATATATATGTTTGGTTCAAGTCAAAAATATCTACCGGCAAATATATATGTTTGCAGCAAATATATATAGTATTAGGATGTCTCTTGAAACAACGATTTGTCGATGTTCGTTCATTACACCCCTCCTCAACAGTTTTATTGTAAATGGATCCAAATGGAAGAAACAGTTTTTTTTTTGGAAAACGTTAAATGGCACATTTTGTGAGAAAAAACTTGTATTATTATTAAAATTCGAATTTTAGAAAAAATTTACTTTTTGTTTCTTTTATAAATTTAATATACTCAAAATTATTTAGATATGGAATTCAGACTTCATCGGATATCATTAACCCACTTTAGCCAGAAATCCAAAATAACCCAAGAACTTTATAAAAATGCAAAAACGTCTTTATAAAATTAATTTTAAAGAATTTTTTAAAATGCCTAATTCGCAGATGTCGATTGCTATTTTTATAAGATAATAGGTGTTTATAAAAACATATCCTTTCCAGGATATGTTATAAAAATCGCTTATTTTTTCAAAAATTTACCAAAATTTGAATATTTTCATCAAAGTTTGCATAATTTTCTGAAAAATATCACTAAAATTTATTAAGACTATAATTATCTTTACTTTTATTTTAAAACTATTTAACCCTTAGTCACATAAATTTGATAAGATTATAATTCTATTTACTTTTATTCAAAAAATGTTTAACCCTTAGTGGTTTGGGGGACAAAAAGACCCATGCAACTTTATTTAAACTATGACTTCAAGATTCTAAATGGATAAAAAAAAATGTTTCACTTGAAAAAATTATAATTTTGTATAACTTTATCCATATTGGGTTAAAGTATTTCAAGTCACAAAGCGTCATTATTGATGTGCTATTAAAGTTTTTTTATTATTTTAAACCGCAAAAATTTCAAAAAAAATTAAAATACCCATAGGGTATTATTAGTATTTTTACATGTCCCAAACATAGAAAATGGCAAAATTGCTTTGTTTAGCTTTCAAAATTTTTAATCATTGTAAACATATCATTAATTGCAGGAAACAGCATTAAAAAATTGGCATTTGTTGACCTCATGTTATACGATTTCTTTTATATTGTGAACAGGATGACTCAATGGAGCCACAAAGACAATCTCATTTTTAGATATTTGAAATTTAAAAAACTCGCGATTTTATTCACGTTTTTCATTTGACAAATATTTAGAAAAGCTAAATACAGTATGTTTAATATAATAAACAACTTTGTTTTTTTTTGGGACAAGAAAGTAAAATATTTTTAATGTTTTCTTTTAAGAAAGGCATATTAGATTTTTTTTATAAAAAACAACAACAATTTAAGTTTTTTTAGGATGTAAAATTTTCTTTGTACAAAATATGAAAAAATAATTGAAGGCAGTATAGCACTTACACAGTTTTTGCATTAAAAATAATATGCATTTGCATTTATATGTCTAGATGATTTTTTAACATCAAATATTTAAGAAGACAATAAAACATTTCAATTGCTTTTTAAATTAGTGACATGTAGCGGTTCGAATATTAAAAATCCTGAACCATAAAAGTGTTTGATTTGTATATGAAAACATTTTGTTAGCCATTTTAGAAAAAATAGTAAAAAATAGTTATCTTTGTTGTCCCAAACAAATGTAAGTTTTATTCTGTTTCAAAAATTCTGTAATTTTTAAAAACGCTAACTTTTTTAAAATCGAGGGGGAGGGGGAGTGGAAAATACATTCAAAAATTGCATTTGCGGTACAAATGCATTTTTAGAAAGAAGCGATTATTTCTAGGCTACCGATCATAAAAGTAGATAACTGCAGCTTTCAGAAACTTTTTAAATTTTCAAAAATTTTTAAAAAATTATGGCTCAAAGTTCACAACATTTTTTATTTTTTTAAGATTTTTTAATTTCAAAGATCTATAAAATGGATTGTCTACATGGGTCCATACAGCCTTCCTGTTCACAATTTTAAGAAAATCTGAACACCATTGTTCAGATTTGTGCCGATTTCTCATGGAATTAATGATACACACAGAGAAATAAAGTGCCAACCGATTTAAAAACTATATAATAATCTTAACAACTGATAAATTCAGTTAGTACAACGATATTAACATTAGATTTCTGAATATTTTGAGTGTTGCAACTAAAATTCAGTTGAATTACACGAATTTTGTTGTGAAAACCAATGTTCAGTTTTACCAACCGACTGAAATTCGTATTAACCGAATTCGAGTCGCAGTACCCCGAATTTCAGTTGGCAAATAGCTAACTTTTTCTCTGTGTGTATATAAAATTACCTGCAAACATAGTCAAAAGTGTCTTTTTTTGCGTGTGTGGTTAAAAAATGATGAAATTTTAAAATATTTTTATGAATTTATTAGTATTTTTATTATCTGTTTTTTTTTTCGGTTGGTGTTATTTTACTGTGGATGATTTTGAAAATTTTCCTCGAATTCTGAGGAAATTATTGCATAAAAACACAAACATGTTTTCTTTTACTTTTTGGTTGTTTCGGTAAATATTATTTTATTTGTTCAGTTTGGTTGGTGAGTTCCCTCAATGGACGGATGAATCATTTTGTGTTGTAGTAATTTTCTTTAATCGAATTGCATGATTATCTCCAGACTGTTGGTCTTGAGGTGTGAAAATATATTTGCTCAATAATGTAAATATTTATATTGAGTAATTAACTACTGGTCGCTACATGTATTGTAAACGCGTGCATAATAGGAACTGTATTTAGGACAAGGTGAGATGGTCAGTTTATAGCATAGATCTCAGACTCTTTGACATTAGTACACGTAACTCATAAGAATGTGTTGGACATACATAGCATACCTATTTATATAAAAATTATTTAAGGTGTATGAAAAAATGTGTTTGTTGTTAAAAGAAGAAGAATAGTTTGAGATATTTGTTATCTATGGTTTATAGTGCATATAAATATTTATTTTTATAAGAAAGTTTGAAAGTAATGTTTTAAATTTCCAAACAAATCTTTATTCTGATGTTTTTAAAATTGTCTCTCGAAATGTATTTTTTACAAGCAAATGGTGGAAATATAGTTTCTACATGCACAGAAAAAAGTGAATCGTGTTTCAATTAAAATAAGGGTTAATTCAATTTACAGATTAGTTCTCCACTGAGAGAATTATCTGCATGATATCAATGAATTTTTGCATTAGTTCTATGAAATGTCACTGATACTCGTCCATGGAAACTTTTCATTAAATAAATGCAGTTATTCATTAAATTTTATGAAAAATTTCATTTTATTAATTAGAAATTTCATACCACTAATGAAAAAGTTTCATTAAATATAGTTTCTTTAATATTACAAAGCTTTTTCATAAAGTTTAAGGAATTTTTCATTCAAATTGTGAAGAAAACTTCATTAGTTTAATTACAAAATTTCATTAAAACTAGTCAAATAAATTCTCTCTGTGTATTGAGGAAATTGAATTGAGGAAATTAAAAGAATTTTTAATTGATACTTCAATTAAGAATTCAATCATATCTACACAGAGAGAATTCTTTGGACGAGTTGTAATGAAATTTAATGAAGTTTTCTTCACAAAGTAAATGAAAAATTTCTTAAACTGCATAAAAAAGCTTGCTGGGCTATAACTTTGGTAATGGGTGCGATAAAGTAATGCGTTATCTTGTAATGTGTACTCCTTACCTGTATCATTATTTTCCAACATGTAGTAATGAGTTACCGATACTTGGACACTCATGAATTACCTTGTAATGATACCTCATTACATTTTGCATTACTTCAAAACATAAAATTATGACTTACCGATCATCAATTACATAATGCATGAATTATAAACGTAAAGTAATTATTAATATATATTTTTGAAAATCCATTTATAGACACATTACTTTGTGATTTTTTGTTAGCATGAGGGTAAGGTGGATATATTTGATATCACGATCGAAAACACGAAGCACAACAACTCATTTACATTTTAAGCAATAACATATTTTATGTATCGATAGCTCAGTTGGTAGAGTTCTCGCCGAACTAATTGTTAAATACCAGAGACCCCAGGTTCGCACCCCAGCATAGCCACGTAAATTATTTAATAAAAAAAAGTTATTTATTTAATTTAAAAAAAATATCTGCAAAAAAAATTGTTATGCTTTTTTTTATGAAAATCTATTTGTATACACATTACTTTTTCCCACCATGTAACCATATAAGTAACCATTTACTTTACCCCCTACAAGGTAATGAGTCCACCCATTACTTTTAGGCCCATCGCTTGTTAAATTCATCAGTGAAGTAAGGTGTAAAGTAATGCGTGAAGCCCTATGGCGATACATAACTTAACCCATTATATGGTAATGTGTAGTTTTGCTGGGAGTTTTAATGAGACTTATTTTAATGAAAATTGTTCATTAGGCGTAAGAAATTTTTAATAAATTTTTCATTAAATTTTATGAAAAGCTGCATTAATTTAATGAAAATTTTCAATGCAAGACAATTCATAGATATAATGCAAATATTCATTAATATCATGCAGATAATTATCTCAGTGTGTTAAAAATTTAATTGAATATAGTTTTTAATTTCAAACAAATTTTTAGTAGATATACAGTAAGAATTGCTTGGACGAGTTTTAATGATTTTTTTTTCACTAAACTAACGAAGTTTTCTTCACAATGTTAATGAAAAAATTTTAAAACTTCATATTTTAATGAAACTATTTTCAATGAAACTTTTTCATTATTTGTATGAAATTTTTAATAAATAATATGAAGTTTTTCATTAAATTTTATGAAAAACTGCATTAATTCAATTAAATTTTGCAATGGACGAGTTATAGTGACAATTAATAGATCTTATGCAATTGATATCATGCAGATAATTCTCTCAGTGCACTTAGCGTGATTACGATTGTTCTCGAATTTTTCGAAAACCGTTTTGTTTACATTGAGAATTCAAAAAAAAAATAACCCTACTTTAATGTATTCTACAATCGGATTGTTGTTTATGGTAAATTAATTTGTATGATTACTCAAAAGCTTTATTTGTTATGAATTTTTAGAAAATTTGACTTACACTGAGAGAATTATCTTCACTTCAGTAATGAATTTCTTCATAGCTTCAATGAAAATTGTCACTGGAACTCGTCCATTTAAACTCTTCATAGAATCTATGAAACAGGTTTCATTGAAGTCAATGTTTATGAAATGTATAAAGAATTAATGAAAATCTTTATAAAACTTATGAATCATTCCGACAATGAAGCGGTTATAGAATTTATGAAACAGTTTCATAAGATATTTTATTATTAAGAAGTTTCGTTGAGTTAATAAAACTCTTCATGAATGTCTAAAAATGCATTGCAATTGAAAAATGCAGCCAATGTCCTGCTTCATATGATTTTTTAAACAATTTCATCTACACTTGTGCTCGTATAATTAAGTTACTCTAATACTCAATATGAAACAACAAAATTTAATTATCTGTTTTGCTTTACACTTGATTTTTTTTGAAAAATTTGTTCCATTATATGTTCTAATAATGTTGTGGCTAAGTTAATAAAAAAATATTGTTTTTTTTTTTGCGATTAGTATGCAATTCTTTCCCGCAAACTCTAAATGTAAGCGCTCATATAATTAAGTCATTGCACTTGAAAACGGTAAATTGCCGCTTTAAATACCCTGCAGGAAGCTTGGGGTCAAGTGTCTCCAAGTCTCCACTTTTGTCTACTATTTTGTTGATATTGTCAACTAAGCGTCTACACTTTTTACTTTATTAACTCACTAGTAAATTTTTGGTTCCAATGTCTACATATGGTCCCATTAGAACTAATTAGTCACTAGTGAATCTATGGTTCTTATGTCTACATGTGGTCCCATAAGAACTAACGAGTCACTAGTGAATCTTTGGTCCAATGTCTGCATATGGTCCCATAAGAACTACCTAGTCACTAGTGAATCTATGTTTCTAATGTCTACATATGGTGCCATAAGAACTACCTATTCACTACCTAGTCAATAGTTCTAATGTCACTAGTGATTTTCAATGACACGTACATGTTAAATGTATATAGCAAAGTACATTGCCTGGGGAATATTTGGTTAGTAGTACTGGTGACACAGTCAATAGTGAATCAATACTTTTTCACTATTGACATTTCCTGCAGGGTAACGATACTAAAAAAAAGATTGGCGTTTGCAAAGGATCATCTGCAAAAAGACACGAAATTTTGGAATATGGTTGTTTGGAGCGATGAATCAAAGTTCAACGTATTCGGAAATGATGAAAAACAATACGTCAGGCGCCCACCATTGCAAGAACTGAACCCAAGATACACAAAAAACCGTTAAATACGGTGGTTCTCCGGTAATGGTATGGGGGTGTTTTACCTCATCTGTGGTCGGCCCAAAGTCCAGACCTTAATCCTACTGAAAATTTATGGGGCATTATAAAAAGAGCAGTTTCGGCAGGAAATCCTGCAAATAAGGTATCATTGTGGGAAATAATTAAGAAAGAATGGTATAAAATCACCCCTGATCAGTGTGCAACTCTAGTTCAATGGGTAAGAGATGTGGAGAAGCTTTACTTAACAAAGGATTTCCGACAAAATACTAACTTTGTTAAGGGTAATATTACCGAAAAAAATAAATACCTTTTTAAGATGACTTAATTTTAAGATGACTTAATTATATGAGCATGGCAAAATGGACTCAAAAGTGCCTTTTTGTTATTTTATAGTAGTTAAGTTAAAAAAGTGTAATAGTTAAAAAAATGTTGTTGCTTCTTTAAAAAATAAATTCATGTAGTCTATGGATTAAATTTTTACAGACTACATATAAAAAATTTTAATAAAAAATTATTTACAAAATTATATAACAGGAAAAATCATAATTAATTATTTAAAAACAGTATTATTTTAAGTTTAACAACATCAACATTTAAAGAAAAATTAATACAATTATATAAGTCATTAAAGTCTTTACATATTCTTCGTAATGGGTCAGCATTAGCATAGTTACTACGGTAAAACTGTAGTGAGAAGGACAAAGGTAACGAGTTGGACGTTGAGGAACATTGAATGTTATGTTATTAATCAAAAATTCCGAAAAAACTTCACCATTTGTTAAGTTAAGTAGAAAAGATACGTTTAACATAATTCAACGGCTTTTAAGCGTAGGTAATTTTATAATAGCAAGTCTACTCGGATATGAAGGAAGATTAACTCCCGGAATCCATGATAAACCTCGCAAACAAAAAATCAGAAACTATTTTTGAACAGATTCAAGTGATTACTGTGATTGTTATATTGTGGGTCCCAAATTAATGAGCTATATTCCAAAATCGGTCGTACAAGAGATGTGTATAGCATTTTTGTATTAAATTAAAAAATTTTATGAAAAATTTCTTAATATTAATAAAATTTCTTGGATATAATGAAATTCTTTATTGTATCTACGAAAAAAATTATATGAAATTGTTTCATTAATAGCATGAAGGATAATACTTTCAGTGTACTCTATAATTCGACTACGACAGCTAAGAAAATTTTAATTAAAATTTGCAATAAACTAGCAAATTTGTCAAAAATTAAAAAAAGTATAAAATTGGAAAAAATTGCAATAATTTAACAAATCGCAATAAATTGGGAAGAAATCTTCAAAATCGCAAAAAGTGGAAAACATCGCCAAAATTAAATAAATGAAAAACGCCAAAATTGGAAAAAATGGTGTAAATTAAAGAATCGTTAAGATTTGAAGAAACTAAAAAAAATTAAAATAATTGCAAAAACACGCAAATATTGAACATTAAAAAAAATTACATAAATAAACTTGTAAAACGTTCGTATCTCGAAATTTTTTTTTAATTGTTGCCATTTTTAAATTTTGAGATTTTTTAATTTTTAGTATTTTTGTCAATTTTAGTGATTGATTTCGTTTTTAGCGATGTTTTTAATAAGGCGACTTTTTTTTATATTTTGATATTTTTTCTATTTTGCCGATTTAAATCCTTTTTTTTTAATTTTGTACTACGTTTACATACTACAAACAAACAGTAGTTTTTAAAAACTACATGTATTTAGTCAAATTCCATACAAATTTGACATAAAAACAAAAAGTTTTTAAAAACTACACATTTTGGTTAAAATATAAATGTAGTATTTAAAACATTTAAAATGTTTTATTTTAATACAATTCTCATTTGGTTTTTAATTAATTTAGAAATCTGTTTAGTTTAGCTTTTTTCTAATTTAAATATTTTCGAAATTGTTTACTTTTTCCAATATTTTTATCATTTTTATTTTAATTATAGGGTAGAAAGAGGATGTATCGCCACTGGGGCGCATATGTCATCCGAAATTTTTGCTGTATTTAAAACAGTTATTAAAATGTTTTTTTTTCCCAGTTATTGATCATCTTTCATGCCACCAAATTTTAGCTTTGTACTTCACACTTGGTCGATGATAGACATGTTTTTGGGGTTTTTAGGTTGAAAAAAATAATTATATAGAGTTAGTATATTTGGCATAGCTTTTTCATTTAACAAGAATTTTTAGAATTTAATTTATTAAAGTTGTAAACAAACATAGAACTATGTAAAATAAGCTGTACGGGTCAGACGTATTTTTCGTTCAATAAATTAGAAGAAAATAAACTTTTTTAAATTGTTTTTGCTGAAATTATACCTATTGATATACATTTTTATGATTATTTAATATAAATTATAAGTTTTCCCTTGGAACCGTTTTATTTATAGCTGACAAATGTGCAACATGGCAAATTTACCCCATAGGTGGGGCAATTTAGCTGATTCTCTTAAATCTTAAAAATCTGAATCTTAAAATCTTAAAAAAGGAAATATAAGGAATATATATGATTTATGTTTTAAACACACAAAGTAAGGTTAAGATGTGTGCAATTTTAGATAAAAAATAATTTTTCTAAACAAAATTGTTTCTTGAATAACAACAGCGCTTTAATAAAAGTGGCGAATGCTTCCCTTTCTCCCCTTCTTATTTTTTAAGCGCTTTTTGGAGTTTTGCATTTTTGTAATCTAAGATATTTAATTTCTTTGTTTTAAAGTTTTGTATTTTCGGTATTAAAAAATAAATTTGTTTTTATTTCAAACAATTAAACTCTTATTAATTTTTTTTTTTTTGGTTTAAGACCGTTTACTGAACGTCCAGTTAAAATTTAACAAACACTTAAATTGGAAATTTATATGAAAAATAACAACAAATGTGTCTGTTAAAGTCCCAGGTAACGGGATATTGTGAAAATGAGGCTAAATGTATTTTCTTATAGGCTGCCCACCAAAAACACACCTTACCAAATAATGAGTCTAGTAATCTAATCTCGAAGGTTTGGAGGTATTACCCTTTATATTATAATTCTAACTTTTTTATATGAAATGTCCCAAAATTAATGAGTTATGCATTACTGCCATCCTTACGTAGATATGAATTATAATGGGTTACATTAGGTTGTCCCAAAAAAAATAAAAGTTTGGATTTTCGCGGAAGATCTTTCCTAATTTGGATACTCATAAGGTAAAGTATTTTTGAGAATTTTATCAGATTTTTCGGCAGTGGTTTAGAGGTCGCGCAAACCGATTTTGTACCAAAAATCGAGCTTTTTGGGCTTTTATTGAATTATTCTTGAAAATTGCTAAAAAATCGGTAATTTTTCGGCTTCTGAGTAAATATTCTTAAAGAAAATTTTCCGATCTTTAATTTTATGTGCATAAGTAATAAGTTTCGTCAGGGATTTTGCACATTTTGATACATTATATAACAGTTTTTGTAAATTTTCAACAAATATGAAAAATAATGCTTTATAACTTTTAAAATTTGTATGAAGACTAAAAAGACTAATGATGCAGTTTAAAAGATTATGAAGTTTTAAATAAATTAGCAGAAAAAACAATATAATTTTCTCTTACCGTTCTCGAGTTATTCCCTTTTAAAACTTTGCACCCATTGTATGAAATTTTTAGTACTATAAGATTTGGGCATCCGATTTGTTGTAAACTTTAGATTATGAGATTTGAAAATTTGTTTATTGTATGTCAAAGCTTAGTTTTAAGTGTTGTCAACTTGTGGACAGCAAAAAAAGTAGCCAAAAAGCCGTTATCACTAGGTGGCACTGATATGGCTCGAACTAAAAATCACCTAAAATTGGTACCTATGCCAGTGTCCCCGATACGCTCCTTTCAATGACCTTAGACTTTTGAAACAATTGTATGATTACAAACGCTTTAATGAAAAAGTTGCACGCGAGACTCTGAAAACCTTTCTGGGTCATCAGTGGTACCTTTCCGAGAAGTTGGCTGCCTTATCGTTTTTTGATGATCGTATAGATACCAAAACTTTGCGTTTAATGCTTAGAAACCTACATGAACCAAGTAATAACAACGAATTAGTTAAAGGAAATTTAACAGAAGACATGATTGAAAATAAACAAATTCAGTGTTTTATTACAAAAGCCAGCCTAACTTTTTTTGAAGCCTTCAACATTTCTACTGATTTTTTACAAACGGATCCAGAAAAATGGGAAAACAACAAATCATTTCAGGAAGCAAAACACAAAGTTCAATAATTGTAAGTTGTAAATGATGTCGCAGAACGTGGTGTGGCCTTGGTTAATAGTTATATCAATATCATAACTTCTAAAACAGACTTTCAGAGTTTACTGCAGGGGGTAGAGCAGCATCGCAAGAACTCTAATAAATGATTTATAACAAATCTATTTTTCTTTCTTTTTAATATAATTGTTATGTATGAGTGGTAAGTAACTATTATTTTATTTGTAAAAACATTTTCTAAATCCAATTATTTAAAGTTTAAACCAATGCAAACCTAGTTCACACCTTATAGTATTATACATTTCATACAATGTGTACAAAGTTTTAAAAGGGTATAACTCGAGAACGGTGAGAGAAAATTCATTTTTTTTCTGCTAATTTATTTAAAACTTAATAGTCTATTAAACTGCATCATTAGGTTTTTTAGTCTTTATACAAATTTTAAAAGTTATAGCGCATTCTTTTCCATATTTGTTGAAAATTTACGAAAAACCGTTATTAAATTGTCAAAATGTGCAAAATCATTGCCGAAACTTATTATTTATGCACATATAATTAAAGATCGGAAAATTTTCTTTAAGAATATTGACTCAGAAGCTGAAGAAATATCGATTTTTTACCAATTTTCAAACAATATTCAAAAAAAGCCCAAAAAGCTCGATTTTTGATAAAAAATCGATTTGCGCGACCTCTAAACCACCTCCGAAAAATCTGAAAAAATTCTTAAAAATTCTTAGCCTTATGAGTATTCAAATTAAGAATGATCCCCAAAATTTTTTTTTGAATGGGACACCCTAGGTTACATATATGCAGAGAAGGGTATGCATAATAATCCATTATCAGAAGAAATAAAATAATGGGTCTAAAAATATATTTTGAAAACAATTAGGAATTTGAGTTTGAATTTTAACGTCTTTTTCAGACAATTGCAATTAATACTATAATTAATATGCAATTTTATTTAATTAAATTGTGAAAGGCGTGGTAGAGAAGAATTTAAAAAAATATTTTATTAATTTTTTTAGAACATGGTCGTGCCGGGAATCTATCCCGGGTCGTCTGATTAACAAGCGACTGCTCTATACCCTGAGACACCGACGCATATAATATATCATACTTTAAAACATAAATGAATTTTTCTTCTATGTAAATTTGTTCAAAATATACCACCTTACCATAGCTTACAAAAATTCGAATTGTAATGGCTCCAAAAATAGATTTTCTGAAAATCATTATATCATTATATTTTGCTTGGAAGGAATAAGATGAATAACCTGTTATAGTTCACTAATAATTTTTTGTATGCGAGTAATTCATTATATGCTTCTTATCGGTAATCCATTATTTTATTATTTAAAGTAATGCAGAAGGTAATACGTACTCATTGCAAAGTAATGTATAAAATAATAAGTAGTCATTGCCATGTTTTTGATGGGTAATTTTTTTTTCTATTCTTTTTTTGTATTTTGTATAACAAGGTGATGAACACGGAGTTGACTTATGTAGCTTTCAAACAAAATTGAATGAAAACTGAATTTTTTAAATCACCTGTGTTTTAATTTAATCACTCATGCTGAAAAAAACGCCCAGCTGGAAATATAAATGCTGGTAATATACTTCTGTTTGGAAAACATTTCTGTTTCTAATTGTTTGCTTGCAAATATAGTTATGTTTGCATGTAAACATATATATGATTGGAGCTATTGAAAAACCTCTACCGGCCTATATATGTTTATTGTAAGTATGTTTGCAAGTCCCAAACATAATTTTAAAATTGCTAATATATGTTTAGGTTTAAAAATTTTAGTCATTGTAAATATATATGTATAATTACGCGCAAACATTTTTAAAAGTGTATTTTTTCTGCGTGCTTGAATTGTCAAATCTTTCACCTGCACTTTTTCGGTGTTGAGTGAAAAATAGCTCATTTAAATACAAACAAGCTTACATAAAACATTATTGATTTATTAATTAACGATAACATTGCGCAACTCGAAAAATAAAACAAGAGTACCTACCGTCGATCCTAAATATTCCGACTACGCTGATTTTAATGGCGTACCCAGTTTTTTCACATATGGGCCAGATTTGTCGTAAATTTTCATTAAAATTTTACATGTTTTAATGAAGTTTTTCATACATAAAATTATAAACATCAAATTTTTTATATTATCTTTATTAACCAAATTTGATACCAGAATGTTAATTAAAGTTTTGTATGTACTTACCATAAAAAACTAAGATAAAATATATGATTTTTCAAATATGATGTATGAAAATCTGCGTTAAAACATAAAAAAATTAATGTAAAACTGCGAAAAATCTGGTATTTAAATGAAAAAATTGGGTACGCCATTAAAATCAGCGTAGCCAAAATATTAAGGAGCAATGCTCGGTACTCTTGTTTTCGATATAGGGGTCAATTTTGTAGCGCAGTGTAATCATAATCATAGACATAACTATATCTTCTCCGGCAAAATAAAAACACACATAACACCAATTTGAAATTGTTTTAAGAACTTTGAATTTTATTAATCATTAATCATATTGCACAACTACATTTTTTTAAACTTTTTTGGCATTCAATTTATCTTTAAATTTCAATGTTTTCAGTTTTTTTATTGAAATTAAATAAACTTTTTTTTCTTTTTCTTTTTTTCTCTTTGTTTATATTTTTATTCTATATTTATGGGTTGACAACGTTATTTTATACGTGTCCCTACAAAAATGGGCTAAAATTTTTTAATTATTTTAGAAAAATGGCAACCCTAAATTGAAAACATTTGACAATTCAAGTGACAACGTAAAAATCTATCACGACGAGGTCGGGAATTATAAAATACCATATTTGAATTCAAGCGTTATACTACCCAGCAAAAAATTTCTAAAAAGGTAAGCGGGTTTGTAATCAAGCATTTTGGACAGAACGCATTCCTTACTAGATTACCTACTCGATTCTTTTAACAGGGCGTGAGACTTAAATAATTGATTCTTTAGAATTGATTATTTTTTTTACCGAAGAACCATTTACTTAATATTTTTAAGAACCACATACATTTTTTAATAAAGAAATAGTTCCATTGTAAAACTACGAAGTACTTACACAAAAAAAAAAAATAAATAGTTCCCTAGAAAAAATAAGAAGTACTTACATTTAAAAAAAAAGGAGTAGTTCCATAAGTTAATTCAACTTTTACTCCCACGTGATTCTCCTAGGTCACTCAAATATAACGATCTAAACTCATACGGAAATAAAATCCTAAAAAGTGAAACATCGAATTGTTATGATAACATGGGTTTGTCATCATTTTGGAGCTATAAACCACGAAAATATAAATTTTTCAAAAAAAAAGAACAATTCAAAATTGAAAAACAAAAATATGACTCACGCAGAATCACCCTCGAAATTTTTTTTACACTCACTCACGATAACGTCAGTAATTTCAACTTCCACTCACAATTTTCTGCTCACGTGCGCTTCCCTAATTTATACCTTACCACAGTTTAACAAAATTTAGGCAACATGCAATTTCTGTTTTTAGTATTATTTTCCTGCAAATATAAATTTGTTTGAAAAAATATATGAGATAAATTCTTTAAAATTGTATAACTTCTTTTTTCAAAATTAGGAACTACTTCCAATAACGTCCTTTTATTAAGGAAAAGTATATGATTACTTCTTGAGTACAAAAAGTTATACATATATGTAAGTTAATAACATTGTTATTTTCTTTTAAGTAAATAATTACTTTGTTATTGAGTTCATGCTTTCTGGTTTAAATTTAAAGAATTTATTACAATACTACTTGCTTTTTTGACTCTATCGTTGGAATGAGTTTGGTATTGCAGTTACTGAATTTGGCAATGAGATATGTAAGCAAGTGTGGGCATCACCTTCTTTTTGGAATGTGTAATTTTTTCTGGGTATGTTTCCACTTACGTGTTTTGAGCAAAACATGTGTTTTAATTAAAAAAAAGGTAAGGGAAAAACATGTACAAAACATGTTTTGTTTCAAAACATGTCCAAAAAAACCGTCAAGGGGAACGTAGCCTTAGGTGACATATATTACATAGATATCAAACTTTTTGACATTAGCTGTCGTTGCACATATGTGAAAGTATGTGGTAAACATATACAAATAATATTTGAATGTGCATGAAAAATGTGTTTGTTGATAAAAGAAGCAGAGCTTGATATCTATGTAATCTATGTTAGGTGAGGTGCCGATATTGTGATGAACGCTAGTGATTAACAAAATGACGGCATTAATTTAAAACCAATTTCAAATGTCAAGGTGCTTCTTGTTTTGTAATTTTTATTACCTATTTAGTTTTAAAAGCCTATATTTTTCTTAAAAGTTTTCCTATTCAAGTAGAAATGCAAAAATAGTAAATAATAAGTCAACTGACCTCTAAGAACCTATCCCGGGACCGGTAAACCGAGGTAACATCACTGCTCTTCAAGTATAATTATGTTTGTATTGTTAGTGTTTCTTCTTTTTCAATTTGTTCTTCTTTCATACTGTTTGTTGTTTTAATCGTTTTTTGTTGTTTTAAACACGCACGCAAAACATATAAGTTCGCTGTTAGCCAGCTCACATGGATATGTAAAAATAATTTAGACTGATGATTGTCGATTTTTTAAATTAGTAATGTTTTTGAATTATTTAAAATTAATTTTTGACGTTGTTATAAATGTGTAAATTTTGTGATTTTCAAATCTACTACAAAAAAAAAAACCTTTTAATTTATTATTTATCGAATAATAGATGTATTAGGCGACAAAAAAACAAATTTCATACGGATTGGTTCTATATTTTTCAAACCCTATTCATAAGAAATACACGCTTCTTTATTTTATCTCTCCTATTCAGGTTTCTTAAGAATATTCAAGATTCTTAAGGATCTGAGGGTCCGTGACAAAATACCTCCTTAAAAGTGAGATATCGCAAATACAAATTATTTCATCTACTTACAATCAATAATTTACTGTAACTTCCCTTTTTGCACGACTTTATACAAATTTATTAAAAATTTGTTAACATTTTATAGATTTACTAACTTAAAATATTTTTGTTTTTGGAAATGCAATAAAAAATTTGTTAAATTACTGACACATTATTTTCAGTGTAGCTAAATGAAGTTAATAGCTGTATATTAACTCATATTTTGACACAGTGTTCCTTTTTCAGCGCAGTACTTTAAACGGCTTTATTTTTTTTACTGGAAAAAGATAATTAAGTGGTTTGTTCAACATCTTGTCTACAATTGTTAATAACAATATTTAAAAAAAAAAAATTGTATCCAATTATTTGGAAAAAATCAAATTTTGAATCATTTAAGAACATTAAAAGACTAATCTTTTACAGTTTTTACTATGATGTTGACGAAAACATATGTAAATATGTAATTCTCTGCTAGAAATTGTATATAATTTTCAAAAATCTGACCGATCGAACGATGAACTTTTCTAATTCGCAAAGTCTAAAATATTCAAAAATGTATTCCGTTTTCTGTTAAAACATAAATAATGGATAGTTTTTATTACTAAACTAAACTTATAATCTTTTTCTAATAAATTTTCAAAATCGATGAATTAAAAAAAAATAATATTTCAAATATTTTTGAATAAAGATTTGTTCACAAAATTATACAAAATTTATTAATGAAGCATGGTTCTATATATCTCGAAAGTTTGGTTGAAAAATGTCCAGCGGATCTATGACGTGCCATTAATGAGTTAAGAAAGAACTACCTTAAAATCAACGATGTCTAAAAT
This sequence comes from Delia radicum, assembly GCA_021234595.1. Classification (NCBI taxonomy): domain Eukaryota; kingdom Metazoa; phylum Arthropoda; class Insecta; order Diptera; family Anthomyiidae; genus Delia; species Delia radicum. The sequence continues at coordinate 195,436,373 of CM037853.1, forward strand.
CAGCATCGAAAATACAGTTATATTGACCCTGTATTTTTGTATATGGATTATGTTCAAATTTGTTGACGTGTTTATTGATGGCAAGAAAAACAAACGCACACGCCTACAAGTTAAACAAAATATGTTTGCAATGATCTTACCCAACACCGCCTTGTGTTTATTACTTGAAACACTCTGAACACAAAGTATTTGAAATTAATTCAAGTGCACTCATAGAAATAAACCTGTAAAAATAGCAAATAAAAGCTAACTAAAATCAGTTAAAAATGATCTTGCAGAAAAAACTTCTAAAATTAGCAGTTTTTTTAACTAAATATTAGTAATATAGGAATAAAAAAAATAAATCTGTTGAAAGTGCAAATATTAAGTTATATTTGAACTAAATTTTAGGTAATTGAAAGTAAGAAAATAATCTGCTAAAATCAGCAAAAAAAAAGAACTAAATATTACACAGAAAAAACTAAAAACTGGTTTCAATTAAAAGAGTTATTGAATCAATTAATATTTTAATTGATTTTGCACCTATTGACAATGATACTATCAATTAAACCTTTTATTAAAATTAAAAAGGAAAAAAAGTTATAAATAACTTCTACAAAAAAATATTATACTCACAAAAAAAGTGTGTGATCAATACGTTGGTATGTGTGTTTTTTACAATGCTGAGTGTGTTTGTGTGTGTGCTTGTTTTGTTTGTTAACTTCAAATGTATTTGGTATTTTATACTGAAAAATTTCTATTTATGCATACAGTGTATGAAAAAATAATATGATAATTGCGTCTAAAATAAAATATGTATTTAAATATTTAAAAGTCAATTAAAATATTAATTGATTCAATTAAATATTTGTTTAGAAACAAATTAAATTAAATTCAAATCAAATCTTTTATTAGATATTTTAGGTTGATAATTTTTTCTGAGTAGTAGACAAAAAACTCATAAAAAATGTCAAATTTTTAAAATTTTTTTAATGTTAATAAAGGTCTGCCCTTATGAAATCAGCAATTAGCAAAAATTTCTGTGGATTTTAACAAAATAAACTATTATTATTTTGTTAATATTGCAGTTTTGAATCTACAAATATTTTAGCAAAAGTTTTTGCTAATTTTACAGAGTAAAATGCTACTCCCAATTCACAAACATTCACATCGAATATAACTTAAATTTTGGAAAGTTATCAGATTTATTTTTGCTGTTCTTATTTTATTAGCACTTGGCAAAACAATTTGATAAATTTAGCGGTTTTTTCTGCAAGGTAATTTTTAACTAATTGTTAGTAGCTTTTTCTGCTATTTTTACAGGTTTATTTCTATGAGTGTAGTATTTGTTAAAAAAAATTAAATTAAAATAAACAATGACAATGACAATAGGGCTTGCTAAAAACGGAAAATTTTAAGGCCGTGGTTTCAGTTTTTGAAAATTGCGGGTTTTTTGTAATATTGAAAAAAATTAACAAATTTTTAGTAGAATTTATTGTTATTCAATTGATAAAATAACTATATATAGAGTTAAATTAAACTCACTTTTAAATGTAATATCTGACCAAAAAATATATTATACATTGGTTGGCCATTTTCTTCTGACATTAAATCAGTAAAAACATTATGCGATGAACTCTAAAATACTAAATTAAATGGAATTTTTCTTAAGCCTATTTGACATCTGCATTTTTGCTACAACTTTACCAGGGGTTTTCTATAAAATGTACTAAAAAACAAAACGGAATGTCAAAAAGTTTGAAGTTTCTGATAGAAAAACCCTAGTAAATCTATTACAAAAAAGCAGGTGTCATATAGGCTTTACAAAAATATCCAGAGATTATAAAATATACAAAAGTTTTTATAAAAAGTTTCCGGATCAGCTAATTTTTTTTGAATGCAAAACTAATTTACAGAACCGTTTCTTTTCAAGGAATACTTATATCCTAACTAAGAACTTTTTCATAAAGAAAACACTTTATAATATTTGTATTTATGACCAAGTTTGAATTAATTTATGTATTTGTTTACGGGCTACTTATGGTCAGGTTGTATTTTTGATGTAAATAAAACAATCTATTTCATCTGTTTTCTCAACGTTTCGTCGGGTTTGTTTCCGACTTCCTCAGGAGAATATTTATTAAAATATTGGATCTTTTGGAAAACATGCAGACTGACGGTTTTTTTTTCATTTCGTGACCTGAATATTTTTTTTTTTCTAAAACACCCAAGATTTTAAAATGTGGAAACTCTCAGATGCTTAGCACTTCTATTCAAATTAATCTTTTCAGATTTTAAGAAATTATTTTACAATGTCCATCAGACTAACAAATTTTAAATATAGAAAACACATCTGGTTCAGAACGCTTTCCGTTATGGTTTTTCCATGAAAAAGAATATAATATTTTTTTTTTTTAATTTTTTTTTAAATTTGAATGTTGAGATTTGAAAAACACCCCAAACTTTTTGTCCATTTCTGACATCCAGTAAGGAGATCAAAAAAAAGCTATTTCATTATCTCTAAATCTTGAGTCTTTTGAAAAAAAAATTTTTTTTGCAGTAATCAATTTCAAAAATTTTTAAGATGTGTGATCGAATTTATCGCTCAAGTAATAATTGGCACATTAGTGGTCTGGGGCAGTTAGTTCTTAACCGATTTTAGATTTTTATACCTTTTTGAAAACATAATTTTATCTTTATATCGATTAATTTATTATCTAGAATAAAACTACAAAATTTGGCTAAAACTGAAAATCGCAAAAACTTAAAATCAATCGGTTTTCGGCATGACTTTTCTTTATCCGATTGGCACCAAATTTCATATATATAATTTTTGTATCGAAGAGAGTCAAACCGGACCCATCCTTGGTCAAAAATCGTATTTGAAAAAATCTCCATACAACCAAGAACGCCTCTGATGGTCCCACTAATTATTCTGGAAATGGTTATTCACACCAAAGTTTTAAAAAAAGTAGAGCTAAGCCTTTTCCGAAATTCATGATTCATAAAAAAGTTGGTTCAAAAGTCACTTAAACGTTTTATTATTTAGTTAAGTTAATTTTTTCTGTTGTTACAGTTTAAATCAGTTATTTAGCTAAAGTTATCTCATTTTACCTCAAGAACAAACTTCCGCTAATTTAAACAAAAATTGTTTTCAAACCATTTTTTTTGTCTCCTCTATAAGTCGTATTTGTAGATGTCGTTATTTTCTCATATTTTTTTTATGCAAATTATAAAATTGGCTATATCTTGTGAACTAAGTGAGATAGAGCAAACGAGGCCTAAAGTCGTTACTCCTTACATATTAAGTAGTCTTCATTTACTACCTATACTCCCGGTAATACATATGGACTTGCCTTTGGTTAGATCCGGAGAAAGACATTTTTAGGATAATTCCGTTAATATATTGGTTCCAGGTTTACTTGAAAATATAAAGATAATTGGTTTTGAAACAAGACGAATAAAAAAAAATTAAACTGCGTTTACGGATTAAAAAATTGTTTAAAACAAAAAAAAAGTTAGGAAGTTGTTTGTCCCTCCTGAAAATTAAAAATAAAATGGAATTATAAGGGAGACTAAATTAATTTTTCAGCTTAATCCAACTATAATTCTTTTAACAAAGCGCCAGTTTTAATATCACTGAAACACACATTTTTTTTGAATAACAAAAATATTTATCGAACATCTTTTGTATAGCACTTAAAGCGTCTCCAAAAGCTCTTTCATTTGGTACCACATTTGTCGAAAATTTCTCCGGAACAATTCGCAATAAGCCGAATAAACGAAAACTGGGGTAATTTTTTACCCCACTTTTTAACCTCTAAACATGAGATTGGGCCGCTAAAAACTATAGGTTTCTCTTATTTTTCTTTCTTTATCACATATCCAAATTTGATTAAGTTGGGAGAGAACCCATAGGGAGACTGCCCTGTTAGTACGTTTCCACACTAAGCCAACAATATTAAAAATTCTTGATTCTTTTTGACCTTAATGTGTTTATTTGCCTACGCTATCTTGTTTTTAGCCACAGTCTTCTGCAATATTTTTTATATCTGCGATTTTCTATATGCAGAACTTGTAAATAATTCAATCATTAATTCGATTTCAAATTCTAAATAAAAATATTTTGATTAAATTCCCAAACCAGATTTCATGGAATCAAATTAATTTCTTATTGGGTCTAAATAGATTTTTTTTTGTTTGTTCATGTTAAAATAAATTAATTTAAAATATTTATTTTTCAGAACTCTGACAATTTGCACACGCTATCTGTTGTGTCAGCGATGATAGTTTTGTATTCAATTTTGAAATTCGATTTTTATTTGATTTTTGTTCATAAACACATGCATCTGTGTTATTATTTTGAAACTACTAGAGATTATTAATATAAACATCGCTGCCAATAGCCGCTGCTTTTTTCCACCTGCAGAAAATTTGAAATCCATTGGATTTGGGTTTTTACTTTTGTGTCAATTGTGAAAGTATTTAGCTGGGTTTGCTGGGCTGATCAATAGGACAGTATTAAAAGTTGTTATATAATATATACACTAAGAGAATTATCTGCATGATATCAATAGATTTTTGCATTAGATCTATGGTGTATAGAATTCGCCCATTGGAACTTTTCATTAGATTAAAGCAAATTTTCATACAAATATATAAAAAAAAATGTATTTATTAAAAATATCATAAGTTTAGTGTAGAAAAGTTTCATTAAAAATAGTTTCATACAATTGTTATATACGATTATATAAACTTATTTTTACTCGGGCATATTCTTTTTTTTGTCACGAGAAGAAAAATAGTTGAAAAATACGATTACTAACATTCTGACTAAAATTATTCGTAATATTAAGTTTTTTTTACCACTCTTAAGGACAAATATTATTAAAATTGTGGAAATACAATTGAAAACTTTGAAAAAAAATAATAATAAAGGCATATTTTTAATATTTTAAGAACATATTTTACGGTTTTAAATAAATATTTGATGTACATAAAACGCTTTAACTTCCGGGCCCTACACTGATAATAATCCATGCGTAAAATTACGAAAAACTGTCAAAATAACCAAATTTTTTGTAAAATAAACGAAAATTCGTACATTTTACGAAAGTTTTTGTCGTTTTGACAATAATTTCGTATTTTTATGCTTGGATTATTATGAGTGTAGTCATCGTGAATTGGCTAATATTAAACAGTAACAAAGAGTTTAATGCGTACATTTGTTAACTTTGTTATCAATTTATTTATTTTCTGCAAAATGTTAGTAATTATGGTCATTAAGTATTTTGTTAAATTTAATAGAGAAAGTGTTAATGAAAATTATTTAATTTGTGCTCTCCACAAGACACAAAGCGGAGTAATTATATTCGGTTTTTGTGCTGCATTATTTTATTTTTCTATGTTTAAAGTTATGTGAGTGTCACTTTGATCGGTTTAAGATCAAATATAAATTTTAAATACAAACATAAATCATAATTAAAAATTAAATTTACAACAATTAAAGAAAAACTTAAACTTGACGTCATATAGTGGTTCCAAACACAAAAAAAAAATGTAACAATTAATAATCTTCTGAACTAAATACTAGTCTAAACGGAAAACAGTGTTAACGAGAATTGTAAAGGGGCCTTAGAATTTGAGAAAATTTCAATAGTCAGCCTGTTTTAGCACAGGAGTTTCTACAGGGTGTCAAAGTTGACCAACTCGGATAAATAAAAGCTGTATGGCCGTTTGACTACTACAAATGTGAACCGATTTTACTGATTTTAGACTTTTTGTAATTTAGGCTATTAGATACAGAAAAAACATGATTTAAGTTCCATAGTATTTATTTAATATCAAAATCTTCATTTTTCACTTTCACTTTTTTTTGTATTTTGCCAATAAGTTTTTTTTTTATTATTATAAGAAAACTTTTAAACTTTTTTCGACTTTTCTTAAACTCGGATAAAAGTTTTTTTTCAAAAATTTCTTAAACTCAAAACTTTTAAATATTTCTACAGTGGGTTGTTTTAAGTTGTGAAATGTAAATGTGTAAAAGTTAAAGAAATTTCGGATTTAAACCATAATTATTGGTCGAACAAGGAGAAAATTATGTGCCCGATTAAAAAAAAATTTATATAATGCTTAATATAATCATACGTAAGTTAATATGTGTCTTTATATAGTTTTATCCGAGAAATGGACCCATATAATTATATAAGTTTGCATTAACTTAGTTATAATTTAATACTATCAGATACATCAAAATAATGGCGGTATATAATATAATCAGCTTTTATATAATAGTATAAAATTGTATCTGAACTAATACAAACATGTACAAAATCATATTACAATATAGAAATTACCTGCAAATACGGGTTTTGCTTTAACGATACAAACTTTAGTCACTTGAAAAAGTTCACAACTTTAAACTGAAAGAATTATCCATCATGATAGTAATGAAACAATTTCATAGAATTTTTTTTTTTTCGTTTCAATATAGCCTTGCATAAATTTTGGACTTCTGTGAAATTTTTTAAAAAATCATATGAAGCGTTTCATTATTGACTTAGTTCTTATGCATTTTTCAAGACATTCATGAAGAGTTTTATTAATTCAAGGAACTTCTTAATATTAAAAAATGTATGAAACTGTTTCATAAGTTCTATAAACGTTTCATTGTCAGAATGATTTATTAGTTTTATGAAGATTTTCATTAATTCTACAAACATTTCATAAACATTGACTTTAATGAAACTAGTTTCATTGATTCTATGAAAAGTTTCAATGGACGACTTCCAGTGACAATTATCATTAAAGCTATAGAGAAATTCATTACTGAAATGAAGATAAATTTTAAAAAATTAACAAAAATTTTATGGTATCTTGTAACTTACAACTTTGAATAACAAACTTTGAATGAAAAAATCGAATGCTAAAGTAAAAACTGCTAGTGTCACAAATGAAATGTTGAATCGCGCTACTAGACGAGTACAAAAAATTCTCATTGAGTTTGTGATGCAACCTAACAAATATCTCCAGAAATTCTAAGAACATTGTTCGCTGATGATTCCCTTAGGCAAGAATGAAATCCGTAGAGGGACCAGACTGCAACAAATTATTTTTCACAATGTGTTAATTAAGTTTTGGGATTTTAGCATATTTAATTACTATAATGTTTTTCCAATAGAAATTAATACATTTTCGAAATAAGTTCATTTAGCGGCCCTACACTAGAGTGTCCCAAAAAGAAAAAAAAAACATTTGGAATACCACTCAATCGATGTGTATTAAAGAGCTAAATGTGGGAAAAAATAAGTAAAGCATTTTTGAAGTGTATCTTAAATTTCCCCACCAGTAATTGAAGTTACAGGTTGTAGAGCATGTTGGAAAAAAAAAAAATTACATATTTTTTTTTTCAAAATTTGGCTTAAAAATTTCTTATTTTTTGGTTTATTACTGGCAATATATTTTTAAATTTTTTGTAGATTAATTTTCGTCCACCAGAGGCTTTTTTAGTTGTGAGTAAATGCAATTGCTTTCTGTTCAAATATAAAAAAATAAAAATTTTAGAAATTCTACTTGGTATACATTAAAAATACTCTGGTGTACCAAAATTACACTACAGAATATTTAAAAATCTTTTTCTAGTAATAAGCAAACTTTTGAGCCATATTTCGAAAAAACAAATTCGAAACTTTTTTTTTTGCCAAAATGCACTACAACCGGTAACTTCAACCGCGTTTAGGTAAATGAAGAACTACTTAAAAATTTGTTTACTTAATTTTCCAACATTCAGCTTTTTAATATGCATCGATTGAGTGGTATTCCTTTAACCAATTCAAAAAAGTGCCCTTTTCGGGACACCCTACCCTACATCTTGTTGTTGTGTATAAAGTGTAGAACCAGTTTAAGAACCAGCAATAAATCAATATGCGTATTCAAAAAGACAAAAAGAAGCGGAAGTTTCTTAAGTTGACTTATCAAAAGTCACATAAATACACTCACAATATTTATTCCGTAAAGACTACTGAATATACACATTAAATTAACTGAAAATCAGTTAAAAACAGGACTATTTACTTTTCGTTTAAAACAATTGTTTTTTTAGTAAATTTTCAACTGTTGAAAAATTAATTGACGGACACGTCGGCATAAGCCGACACTACGAATGGCTTAAATTGGACACGTCGGTATATGCCGACATAGAAAAAAAAATCGTATATAAACACGTCGGACATAGGCGACGTCAACTGCATTGGTTTTATATGTAGTAGCATATTGTGTGCCACTGCAGAAGCAATCAGATTTAAGTAAGTGCCCCAATTCGATTTTTTTTGATTTTTTTTTTGTTTAACTATAACGGAAATTTTCGTGAGTGAAAATCCGAACTCAATTATCTGTTTTATAAGCCAAATAAATGCATATGTCATCCTGCTAACATTTCCTAATTTTCGTGTGTCCGCGAAAGGGTTAACTGAATATTTTAACTACTACCGAAAGTCCGTTTTTTTGTTTATTTTTTATTGAATAACAGACAGAAAGTTAAAAAATATATTTCTTTGGTAATTTAACTGTATATTCCATTGAAACAACTTTACCGATTAAACTTTTAAATAACTGTTGATTTTTTATGGAAAAGTTCTTGTGAGTGTAATTATACACATAATGAGATGGAAATTGTTCAAGTGTTTTGATGTAATATATAATTATATCCAAATGAAGATTGACAAATTTTCTAGTGTGACTCTGAATAAAATTAAATTGTGTTTTTTTTAGATATGATATCCCAAGAAACAACTTTACGGACTGTCCGTCACAAACGGATTCATGAATCCGGCATTGACGGTACGAAAACGGGCCGGAATTGACGTATCCGTCGAAGCTTGTACGAAAACGGACCATTAACGTACAGTAAAATTGGATTATTCAAATTTTCGAAAATTATCCGTTTTAACTCCGTTTTGCTGTATCCGTTTCGGTGCCGTTTAACCGGATTACACCGATTTTCTTCAGTTAAAACTCCGTTACAACCGTTATCGTTTTTCTTCCGGTATTACCGGAGTGTGTTTTGTTTAAAAAAAAATCAAACAGTTTTATTTATTAATAAAATTAAATATTAATAAAATAATATAATAAAATAGAAATAACCACGGAATAACTTTGATACATTAACTTGATACAGGTAAGTTGATAAATCTTAAATAGTTTTTAATCTAGTAATTTCAATAGACTCTTACGCAACAAAATTTCCCGCATCAGTAAAATAAGCAATCTCAACATGCGTAGTTATAAATCATCCCGCAGGGACACAACAAATCTATTTCAGTCAATTTTTCCAAATAAAGTAGACCCTCTGTTTCTAAATGATGAAAAGGTTTTAAATGATTTTCCAAATGACGATTCTATGGATGTGGAGCCTACTTTAGAACAATCTTCATGTGAAGAGGCATCACTAGCGTCAAGTGATCAGGATGAAAGTATATGTGATAAAAACTCGGTACAAACAAGGCGTTAAATGAGCTTCTGGCTATTTTAAAAGGATTCGGCCATTGTAGTCTACCTCAAGATAGCAGAACTTTGAGAGAATGTACCAAAAAGGCTCCGGTCGAATGTATGGAAGATGGTGAATACGTACATTGTGGTCTCCGGGAAGGGCTTGAAAATGTATTAACTAAAAGCAAGACCACTTCAAATAAAATACAATTGGATTTTAATATAGATATGCATCGTCGTAAAAGCTCAAGGCTGAGAGAATGTAAACAACGATCGTGAATACCCTCATTGTATATAATTTAATTTTTTTCTTATTTTTAATTCATACATATCTTGTTTTTCTAGTTTATTTTTAATGTAATTGTTAATCCATTTTTGTTAATGTCTTTATAAATGAAAAAATTTAAAAATAAAACCAAACTTTTGTTTAAAATTAAAAAAAGGAGAACTCATTTAGATAAAATAAATAAAAAAAAAATAAAAATGGATCATTAAAAAAAAAACGGTACGAATACGGGCCATATTCAGACCGTATACGGTATATTAAAAACGGAGTCCACTCCGTTTTTAAAATAAATAACGTACAGTTTACGGTACGTTTTGAACGTACACTCCGTTTTATATACAGCATGACGGTACGAAAACGGTCCGTTTTAGCGTGCTTTATACTGTTTCGAATCTGTATTCGATGTTCCTTTTATTCCGTTTTGCGGTCCGTATACTGATCCGGAAAACGGTACGGTAACGGACTTCGTATCCGTATATGCTGTACCGAAAACGGCTCATAAACGGACCGGATTGTTTGCTGGGATAATATCGAAATATATATTATTTTGTATTTTGCAGTGTCTATGTATATATAACGTCATATTTTATTGGATTAATTTTATCTAATTTTAAATGCAATATACAATTGTATATTGGTCAAGATGAGATAAGATGCTACTATATATGACATCATATTAAAATTTGTCCACAAAAATAATTTATATATATGAATTTAAATAATTATGTCCGATTAAATAGACTGACAGACAAAAACATATAAATGTATGTAAAATTTTATATTATTATATACAAACGTTTCTACTAGGATGCATACATATATTTTGGCAAAAAACATAAACATTTTCGAAAATCGTCTTTTTTTAATGTTTGCTTAAGCTAACGATTTGTATACATTTAAATTATCTGAATGATTACGAAAATAAATATTATTCGGTTTTTTTTTCTATTCCCATTGAACAAAAGAATTAAGTGTCGTCAGATTGTCTAGTTTGATATGATTTATATTCGAAATGAACATAAAATGCATGTCCCGCATTATAGACACATGCTAACAAATATCGAAAATCCATATTCAAAGATATGGTATATTAGACAAAAAACTTCGCACATTTGGTAACCGCTAAAATCGCATACAAAAAATTTCTTTAACTAGATTTTTGTTTTCATTTCTTAATTGAAAACATGTTTTTTTATAGCATTTCTTAATGTTTTTCCTACATCTAAAAATTTTACTTTGTGATCAACGTTAAATTTTCGCAAATGATCCAAAAAGAAAAAAAGCTTACTATGTATATAAAAAATACACATGCCAATACTACATATACACTTATCCCTCGAATAACATAGTTCCATACAACGCAGTTTCTTTCTAACATTTCTAAAAGATACCTGCTATCTTAAAGAGAATTTTTTAAATGTTACATGAACAACATGGAACAACTTCATCGCGCTTTCGAGGGTTGCATTTATATTTTTCTTGGAAGCCATATGCCAAATATTAAAATAAATTAAAATAAATATTCAAAATCTGCGACACACACACCAGAAAAACAACGAAATATTAACTTGCAAAACAAATTTGGCATAATGCCCAAATGTGACTGTATTGTACGTACCGTACCGCCTGCCCAACGGATGTAAATCAACGGAATCACCATCATCAAATTTTATATAGCATGGTTCACACAAATTACTCGTTCCAATGGAAATTTATTAAAATAAAAATGACCTAAAAACGCATTTAACAAACAACATCAATAATAATAAAAAGTGAAAACCAAAAATGTTTACTGAGAGAATTATCTTCATGATATCAATGAATTTCCGCATTAGATGTATGAATTGTCACTGGAACTCGTCAATTGAAACTTTTTATTAAATTAATGTGGGTTTTCATAAAATTTAATTTAAAATTTCATATTATTTATTAAAAGTTTCATTAAAAATAGTTTCAATAAAACTATGAAGCTTTTTCATGAAGTATAAGAAAATTTTCATTTACATTGTGAAAAAAACTTCATAAGTTTAACGAAAAAATTTCATTAAAACTCGTCCATTCTCTCTCTGTACCGATTAAATAAAATACCCTACAAAAGGAATTTTCGTTATAAATCTTTTATGTTTAAGATTTTAAGACTTTAAAATTTTATTGTAATTTGTCTGTGACCGAAACCAAAATAGTTACTTCTACATATTTGGAATTACTGAATTCAATTTCGTTTTTCTAACTTTATCAGTAATTAATGAATTTAAAAAGTTCACCAATGAAAATTTAAAACTCGCTGATTGCTACTTGTCCAGGCACTAATTGCTACCATTAATTGTTACGTTCTTGATAAAAATTGTTTTTTTTGATTGTACAAAAAAAAAAAAAAAACACACAGTTTCAAATCTGTTCCAAGATTCAAAACTCTTCTTTGGTACACTCAAAAAAACTATGTTTATCAAGAACGAGGCAATTTGGCAGTTAGTGTCTGTAAAAGTAGCAATCAACGGGTTTTAAATTTCACATAATCTAAAAGTTTTTATGAAATAGGATTAGGAAAAAAAAAAAAAATTGTTTGTCAGCAACCTTGAATTTTTTGTAGCATCACCAAATATTTTTGTTTGTTTTTGTCCCAAGAGCCAACGGTTCTTTAACTTTAAACTGAAAACTTCACTTAGAATAGTGTGTAGGTAAAAACCGCTGCAAATGTAGTTACAAACAAGCGAAATTTCACTTGAATATATGACCACTAACATTTCATTAAATTCAACTATCAATTTCCTATGGTTTTGACAGTTAATAAAATGAACCACAAATTAATAAAAAAAATATATTTTTGCTAACAAAATTGACTTATGTTCAAGTTTTTTTTTTTATTATTTTTTTAATAAAAACAAAGCAGTGTAATGAAATGAGTGTTATACAATTACAGTTGTTTTATGTGGTTTGTTTTTTGAATGACCTACAAATAAAATTTATATGCAAATTATATTTCTTCCACAAATTAATGTTTTTTCACACACCAAAAAACACGTTCGGTAGTAGCACCTGCATTTGTTGCCAATCGAATGTTTTGGTTGTAGCGACCAATTTTTTCGGTTACGACAACAATGATATGATTTAAACAACAGGAATTCTGGCACGACAATAGAATCTCGATTGCCTGAACATTTCAATTGGCTACACTTAGAATATTATGTAGGTAAGCCCTACTGCAAATGTTGTCGAAAACAAATGAAATTTCACTTGAAGAAAGAACGATGATGTGGTTTGTTTTTTAAATGAGCTACAAATATAGTCAAACATTTCTTCTTCAAATTACTGTTTTTTTCACTAAAAAATAAAGACACTTGATTACATTACAAACAACTATAAAAATGTACATCAGAAGTTCCCTGAATGTGCAAATACTGTTGATACTGACGAATCTGTTTTCTGGGAGCATGAAACAGACTTGGGCGTCGTCAATTACATTTCACAAATGTTCACTTGTAAAATTTTGCCATATCATTAATAATAACAGATCTACGCTCACAATTGTTAGCTACATCGCTTCCTTGGAAAATTTGTAAAATTTGGAATTCCAAACATCTGGTATTTAATTACAGGGCAATAACTCTATTACACCCAATTACATTTAATTGAACATAAAAAAGTAATTGGCCTGTAATTAAATACACATATATTGGTATTATGTCCCATGTCTGGTATTGACAAAATTGAAATATTTCCAAGGAAGCGTTTAAGCCCACAAGTGTGAGCGTAGGTCTGAAATTATTTATGATATAGAAAAATTTCACAAGTGAATGATTATGAAATGTAATTGGCGTCGCCCAAGTATGGCATGAAAATAGAAAAATTTAAATACTACTGCAAAAGTTCCTGGAGCGGTCAAAAATCTATATCTTTTGAAGGAGTGGACGCACTTCAATGCGTTTTTTTTTTGTTGGAAAGCCTAAGCCTTTAGCTTTAATTTATGATATCGACCGTAAAAATGGAGTATTAATGAAAATATATATTATGTATTAAACACCAATTACGACATCAATTTAGAAAAATAATTTGCATGAGTTTTCTATGCCTCCCAGCACTTAATCTTACCGCACATCTCACGCAATTACAGTGTTGCCATGTTTGAAGCCCTTCATCTCCCCACTATCCCCTTTTTAAAGAAAGCAACAGATTAATAAATAGGAAGAATTTCCTGAGTGTTGCTTCTCTTAAAGAAAAACATAGCATACTTTTTATTAGTTTCTTAGATGCTTTTATGTAACTAAGATACAGCAAAAAGTCTCTTTGATTTCAGTAAGTTAAAATTTCATATCTAATCAACTAAGGGTTAGCAAAAAATATTTAATAAATTTACTAATTTCTTTCTAATAAACCGGTTTTGCTGATATTAGCAACTTTCCACATTTCTAACTAAGAATTTTCTGACACTGCAAGCATTTTGGCTAACTTTACTGATTTTTTTAGTGTACACTTTAGAGTCAAGATCAGGCGCGGTTCCAGGGGGAGGAAAATGGGACATTTCCTTCACCAAAATAACATTTTTCAATACAAAAATGTAAATACGATAAAAAAAAAGTTTATAAAATTATAATACACTAATTTCCCTCTCCAAAACCTTTTTCTGGATCCGCGCCTGGTCCCGATAAATGTCAAACAAACGAGTTCATTTATTTGGTTAATAGCAATTTTTTTATAGAAAACCAGTAGTATAAATTGTTTAGAAGTAAAATTTCGAATTAGTTTTAGTTTAATATTTGGAGCTCGGCAGTAATAGTACAACTGTTGTATGGAGTTCTTCAGTTATAAGATTTGAATACGCAGAACCCCAAATGCATGAGACAAAAAATGGGGATGCTGGGGTGGTTGCAAATGACTTCCCAAAGGTGGGGGTGAAGGAATGAAAATCCAGAAAAAGGACTGCATCCCTAGAGGGTTAAAATGTAAGACCGACCCCCTATCTAAACTCCCCAAGAGGATCACATACAAAACAACAATTTCAAAAATGTTCTAAAACCACTCGAACTGTCCCAGGATGCCCCTAAAGAAGCCAAATATATAACCGGCCCCCCAATATTCTTTCAACCACAACATTTTCTTAGAACATACCTCCCCTCTATCTCCTAAGATGGCTCTAACACAAAAATTAAATTTTTATAAAATTTGCTTCCACCGAACTGTCCCAAGAGTGCCCCTATGGGGAGTTGGTTATACATTTAGCTCCTTTATGACCAACTCCCAATATTTTTTCAAAACCAAATTTCCTTAAAATATACCTAACCATATCTCCACCGCCTTAGGAGACACCCATGCAAAAATTAAAGTTTTATAAAATTTGCTCCAACCGCTCTAACTGCATATATAACCGACCTACCAATATTTTTTCAACCCCAACATTTTCGTAGAACATACCTACCCCCTATCTCCACTCCCTAATATGGCTCCAATACAAAAATTAAAATTTTATAAAATTTGCTTCCACCGAACTGAACGCAGCGTGACCCTAAAAGAGCCGACCCCCATATTTTTCCAACTGCAGCATTTTCTCAGAATTTTTTCATTTCGACATTTTTTCAGATTTTTTTTTCAAGGTAGCATCTTCAAAGGTACAGTAAGCACTAAAGGTGGAAAATAAATTCCAAGTAGAACTTTTTTTGTTTAAATCATTGACTACGGCATTACACATAATTTTATTGATAATGGAGCAAGTTTCTATGCAATTTGAAAATAACTTAAAAAATTTTACCTGCGTAAAAGTATTTGGTATACACTTGCAGAGAAGAATATGGTCTTTCTGGCAATATAAACTCTGTTATAAGACTTTTGAAGTTAATTGGTTATACTACAACAAAGGCAAAAATTTTCGTTAAAAACACACTCTAATCTGAAAATTAAAAAAAAAACTATCGAGTAATGTAGAAGAAAAATGTTTATATCTGCTATCAGTTAACTTAACGGACAATTTAGAAAAGTTACCCGATAATATCTCTAAAAACAAAAAAAAAAAAAAAATAGGAAAATTTCAACTGAGTAAAAGTCAGCAAAAGTTATAACTTTACAAAAACACAGATAAGGTGTATTTTGGATCACCCTGTTCACAGTGAAATAGTAAACATTTTGGCTTGAGGTTTTGGCTACATAGGTTCCAAGGTGTTTTCGCCTTTTCTGAAAATGTACCAGTGTGAGGTGTGTTATACTAATTTATTTCGTTGAATAGATTGTTAAGCTTATTCAATAGAATTGGTGCTAATTTTTGAGAAAATAACAAAGAAGCAGCTCTGGGTTTATTCCGATTGATATCATTTGGGTATAATTTCACGTTTAAGGGTTAAAATTTTGTGTCAAAAATAACCTAATTTTAGTAATTTACGATTTTTTCTAGCTTTTTTCAAAGATACAAAATACAAATTTTGATATTAATGAATATTTGCACTAAATCGGTGAAATTGCACTGGAACTCGTCCATTGAAACTTTTCAGTAAATTAATTGAAGTTTTCATGAAAAATATAATTTCATTAATTAAAAGTTTCATATACTCAATGAAGAACTTTCATTAATAAACTGGTTTCATGAGAAGACGGAAGCTTTTCAATAGACACATTTTCGTTTATATTGTAAAGAAAAGTTTAATTTTTTACGGAAAAATTTCATTATTTTACGTCTTAATTTTCAATACAAATATACCATTTTTCATCTTAAAGGGAATAATTACTACTAGTTATAAATCATTTTGGAAATTAACACCGAAATTATTTAAAGTACCTAGTAAAGTAAAGTAGTTTACAATTTTGCGAAATCGATTTCCACTAAATTAATATAAACCATTTCGTTTAAAACTAAAATTTTATATCCTAAAAAATATAAATAAAATTTAAGTTATTTACAAATTTCATGCAAAAATTTTGTGTTTTGAATCCGATTTATGAAGATCAAATATGTGTGTAATTTAAATATTTTTTTGGATTGTTATCTAATTGTATCTTATTATATCTAAGTGTATAAAATATAATATAAATAGGTGTAATTCTATCTGGACGAAACTAGGATAGAATTGGATAACTTTTTATTAAATTGTATCTAATTAAATATAATTAGGTCCAAGGTAATACAATTTAATAGAACCATTTTTCGGATAAGAGGATATTATATGTACGGAAAATATCTCATCATAAATAATTTTATAAAACTGTTTCACTCGTGCAGTTTCTCTGTGGGTACCCAGCACATAATACTGCTTGCGTGGAAGCAGTTTCGTCAGGGAATGTGAACAGTTTAGCTAGCGCTTACATTATTGGTAATATATGTCATTAATTTGGCTTTTAACAATGACATGAATTTTTTCTTTTGACATGTAAGTTTTGTTATAATGCTGTTCTCTCGTACTTTCGCAAAGAGATATAGGCTGATGAGCAAAGCTGGGGACTGATTCTCTAAGAAAATCGATATCGTTCGTTCAAAACGATACCTAATTTGCTATCGTTGTGACGATGTTTCTTACAAAAACGTTACACTACAATTATCGTCGATCGTCGTACAGAATTCCTAGCCAGGATTGCTTTTTTGCAACACTACAGAGAGAGAATTTTCATGGACGATTTTTAATGAAATTTTATCTAAACTAATGAAGTATTTTTTTCCCAAAGTGAATGAAAAAATTCTTAAACTTAATTTAAAAGCCTCATTATTTTTATGAAACTATTTTTAATGAAACTTTTTCATTTAAATTTTATAATTCAATAAATAAAATTTAAATTTTCATAAAATTTTATGACGGATTCCTAATTTGTTCCCAAATAATGGTAATATTAGCAGTTGGACTAGGAACCCTGCCAAATAAAAGCTTTAAAATTTTAAGCTGTTGGCTAGGCTTGTAAGAAAAGCCGAAAATCACTCATGTAGTTTGGGTAATCAATTAACATCACCGATTTTCTCCGGTTAGTTGATATATATACTTGATCAAACCATGAGTATCTTGTGTTTGGTGGATTAGAATGAGGCTGAAGATGACCTAGTCGCTTAGGTCGAAAGTGTGGCACTCCCTCTAGCGCTAATCCCCACAGGAATTTTTTTCATCTTCTCTTACATTTATAAACAATTGGGGTTTTAAATTTTTAATAATTACACTTAATTATGATCTCAAACCTGACAATTCAAAATGAAAATGAATTACAGTGACTTCTCATAGATCTAAGGCTACAGTTTCATTCATTGATATCATGCAGATAATTCGCGCAGTCCAATATTTAGAAGCAGTAATAATAGTGTTTACCACTTTCGAATTTCAGCTGGGTTATAACTTGTTGAATGACAAGCTGACTTAATGAATGATTAAATATTTTTTGAATTGAAAAATCTCTCTTCAGTTTATTTGTTTTTAAAATGCATTGTTTTTCTTATTAGCAGTTAATAAATTTCATTTCTCAATGCCAATTATAATAAGGAAATGTGCCCTAATGTGGCTTGTTTCCTAAAGTGTACCTTTAGTTTTTTTTTCGTGTTGTTGCATGAATATGTAAAAACTGTCAATTGTTACCGAGTTTAATTCCCGATGTAACTTTTTTAAAAAAAGTTTCGTCTTTTATTGTGTCATTGCAAAAAAACGCATTATAAAGTGTAATTTTTCGTGAGCATGAATAGTGAATAACCAGGCGGGGATCTAGGAAAAGGTTTGTTTGTTAGGGGGGGGGGGGGGGGGACTTAGAGTACTTTTAATTAATTTTTTTAATCTTTTCAACATTTTTGTATTAAAACATACCATTTTTGGGGAGGGGGAATTACCCATTCCCCCCAACTAAACCGCCTGTAATAACAAACAAGTTTTAAAGAATTTTCCACGTCCGATTGTTGTAAACGGGAAGAAATTTTTTTATTTATACAATTTTAATAAAAATAATTGATTTAATAAACAAGTTAAATAAATAAAACAAAAAATGTGAAAATTTAAATTTTCATAATGTTCCCTAAAGTGGACCTTTTAAATATATTTTACAATATTTTTTATTTTTTTAGTATTTTTTAAATGGTTTAGGTATCACCTTAATTATCACTTAACTATTGTCTATTTTGGAAAAATTTTCCACATGTCTCAAAACAAAAAATATCGTTTGTTTATCACAATTAAAAAGGTTAGCATTATTATAAATTTAAACGTTTTAATAAACAAAATAAAAATAAATTTTAATTTAAATTTAAATTTTTTATTTAACTTTATTTTCTAAAATTGTATATGCATTTAAATAGTTTTTTAACGTAGGTCCACTTTAGCGAACTTATTTAAATTAGTTGCCAACAAAATGATCTATAGGCGAAAAATGCCCAAGGAGTTGGCATATAAGCTGATTTGGATTTGGAATACTCCACCTATTTTTTTTATATCTCAGATTCAAGGTGCAGGGCCACATTAGAGAATATTCCCTTACATTTAAATATTTGATGTGATCAAGATATTTTACAATATTTACATGTATATTATGTAAACAAAATATCCAGCTAACAAACTGCAAAAATGTAAACAATAAAAATTCATTTCTGTTTTTAAATTGTTATTAACAACATGCATCCATTGAATCCAACGGTTTATTATTTACTAGATGCTTCAAAGAAGTCTAAAGTTTTTAAATTTTTTTTTTATAAATATTAGTGATGTCACTTTAAACCTTTTTACAATGAATTAAATTTAACCCTTAAACCGGCCAAAGCTGGTTTGCAATGAAATTTATACCAGGTGTTCTGCACGAAAAATAAACAAATTTTTTTTCATTGCCTACTTTAGGCGATATAGTTTATAGTGATACATTTAGAGTGAATTTCAATAACTAATCTATAAAAATTATTAAGTTTACCCTAAAAAATAAATGCAGTGCAAAAATTACAATTTTTGTGCTTTTACTTAAGAATATATGGCAAAAGCATCTTAACTTCAATATATATGGATCAAACTTAAAGACTGTGCTACTACTACAAAATGTAATCTTTCTGCCAAGTTTCATAAAAATCCGTCTATACGTTTTCAACTTAAGACGATGTCGAGGCATCGTATGCAAATCCTGCATGTCCTTGGACCAAATTTAAAGTTTTTTTTTTTTTTAAGCTGAAGCTTTAATCTTACTTTGTGTTTACTATCAACGGTTTCTAATTAATATAGATATATTTTTAAGATTTTTGGAAATTGTGTTTATTTCACAATATTTATTTTTTGAACATTCACGAAATTTTAAGTTGAACAAATACTCGCTTCCAAACTTCTTTCACAGAAAATTTTGTTTTCCATCGAAAAAGCTAAATTTTTTATTAAAAATTACTCATGTGGCGCATTTGTGGCCAATTTAAAATACCCCTCCTGTAGGTGGGCTTACCCGTTAGAGAGTTAATCCCCATTCCGTACAAGTTTATCCATCAAAAACACACCTTACCCAATAATGTGTCTAGTAATCTAAGCTCGAAGGCTTGTCTGTATTACACTTTATATTATAATTCTAACTTTCCATGCTAAAACTATGAAAATAATGTCAAAACAACAAAAACTTTCGTAAAATGAACAAATATTGGTTCATATATGCAAAAAATGCATAAAGTTGTTACCCTAATTGATAACTTATTACAAATTTCCTTGGTTCACAAACTTCCTTGGTTTAATGCCGATATGTGATTGATATACTCTTTGATGGCCTGATTCCAAATCCGGCATTCAAATTTTTCCATCACGTCATAATTTTGAGAAGACCGCGGTTAAATTTTCCGAAATGGCTATTTTGGCTCTTTTTGATGAATTTCATCATACGCTTTCTAATGATTCAGAATGAGGATATGTAATTAGAATACACTGATTGTTACAATAGCGTTAAGATTAGGGGTTTTTATTTCCCGGGATTCCCCGCTCATTAGAAAATATGTAAATTTGATATAACTTTTAACTGAAAAGTTCGACTTTTATTACAAAAATAAATTTATTAACCCGAATCGAAGTCATTTTTACAAAAATATATAAAAAAATTTTCTTAAAAAGACCTTGTAACGACATTTTTGAAATTTTAAGTTACGGCAATATTAAATAATGCATATTTTCGTACAATAGTTAAATCGAAGTTTTATCTACAAGAAGATTTCTTCTTTTAACGGTTGATGTGGACAAATCACTGTATTTTTTAATCAAAAAGAAAATATAAAAATTTGAAACAAATTTAAAGATAGTATTTTTAAAATGTGTTCATACAAGTTTTGAACGAAAAAATTATGGAATAAACTAAAAATTTATATTTTGTTCTAAGGATTAATGAAAATTCCAATTCTCTACTTTCTACTCCAAAAGCTTATTTGGTTTGAATGCCGATATTATATTTACATACTGTTTGCTACCCTGATTCCAAAAATTGCAGGCAAACTGGCACTGAAAAAAATGGCAAAACTCTAGTACTGAAATTGGCAAAAATGGTATTCTAATTCCAAAAATTTATAAAAATAACAGAAGATTTAAAAATCTTTGTTTTGATAATTTTGTGGAATAGCAGAGATTATGATATTTCATCTGATACCCATAGTGTCCTTAATTTATTTAGTACTAGTAATAATTTGTTTAAAAATTTAATTTAAACCGTTTACAGCATGGTGTTGTGTATATGTTACGAAGAAATTGACTGAATGCAGCGCATGATATAAGTAACCTAGACACATATTTTTTATAACATACGATAAAGCCTGAAATTGTAATATTCATCAGCTTATATGTCAAAAACAATGGAAATTTTGGAGATCTAACCTTTTTGTGGCAAAAAAATGTAAAAAAATTTAAAAAAACGGTGATTCAAAAAGTAAAGTAATTACAAAGTTATACAACAATCTAGTTACTATAGATATGAAGTATAAATGATAAGCTTTCCAGACACATATTTTGGTTTTTATATATTCGCTATAATTTTGGTTATTGGGTGATCCGAAATTTTGACTCTATTTGGTATCGCAAGACGCCAAAATAAGTGTTCACGTAGTTTTCATTTACTATCAAAATATACAACTTCCATTAGGCTCTAGTGTTCCATGCAGTAAAGGGTTAAATGTCCTTTTGAAATAACTTAGAATGTGATAACTAAAATCTGAGTACGCAGTTTAACTACATGTAGTCTCCTCTTTAACATGTATATCGATTTTCCCATGAGTGGCAAAAATTATTGAAATTTGTCTTAGGGTGTTAGTTATGTGAATAAACAAAATTTTATATTAAATATTAAAGATACTTTTGGAAAAATTCCATTTATCTTTGAACCCCTCTGATTCCTAACTTGAAATTTGTATATGTTGTAAGTGATAGTTGGAGTTAATTTCAAACTAAATGTCATAGAAATTAATTATGAGTTTTTTGAAATATTCGCTTAGTAATTTTTGTGCAAAACTGTTTAAAGAAGAGGATTTGATATATAAAATGACACCAAATCTTTAATTTTTTGTTGACGAGTTCAAATTTTATGATAAGACTATGGAACAAAAGGAGGGTCATGTTCTTGGGGGTGGATGATTCTTATATCGAACGATTCTAATATGTTAGTATAGTAAAACCCCACCAAGCGTTTGGTCCTAAAAATTTTATGGCCGTTGAAGGTTTTATTTTTTTTCGCCAACACTGTATTGAAAAAAACTCAATAAGTAGTGTAATAGTTCCTTTGAACTAAATTCCTTTGAACTAAATTTTCTTTATTCAAAATTCGTTATAGTTCGCGTTTAATCGCTGTTTTTAACAAATGTGTGAGAAGTATTCAATGTTTGAATTACAGTGCACAACACATTTATTCATCATGGTTGAAATACGGCAATTTTAAAAATGGTCAAAAACCACGATATTTTTACAAAAAATTTTAAAAATCTGTAAACTTAAAAAAATAATTTTGCATACATATATTTTTCAGTCAAGATTTCTTCACAAAATTCAAATTTTTAAAATGTCTTTAAACTTCTAGGATTTATATGCTGTCAAAGTTTCAACTTTGGCTGCCAATATTTCTGCTAGAGGGCGTTTCAAGGCAAACATTTCTTAATGAAATATTGTTCTATGCATCTCAAAAGTTTAGTTGCAAAATGTGCAGCGTTGTAATTCAGTTGTAATTCAAATACATAATCTATTTTCGAATTTTATTGTTTCGAAATTAAGTTCAACTAAAATTACTACACTCACAAGA
The DNA here is from genome assembly GCA_021234595.1 of Delia radicum. Lineage (NCBI taxonomy): Eukaryota > Metazoa > Arthropoda > Insecta > Diptera > Anthomyiidae > Delia > Delia radicum. The sequence continues at coordinate 195,459,288 of CM037853.1, forward strand.
ACTTTTCCATAAAAGTTCAACAGTTATTTAAAAAGTTAATCGGTAAAGTTGTTTGAATGGAATATACAGTTAAATAAACAAAGAAATATATTTTTAAATTTTCTGTCTGTTATTTTTTTTTTTAAAAGTTTTTATATTATATTGAGTATTGAAATAAACGATAACAATCTATAGTTTTTACCGATTTTGTCAATTAATTTTTTATTAGTTGAAAATAAGCGAAAAAATACAATTGTTTTAAACGAAAAGTAAGTAGTCCTTTTCTTAACTGATTTTCAATTAATTTAATCTGTATATCCAGTAGTCTTTGCGGAAAAAATATTGTGAGTGTAGTCATACAATTCAACCATCACGTAATGATCTTTTAATGTAACCACTAAAATAATAATTGTTACAAATTAAATGACATTTTAGCAGTGTTTGCTAAAAGAAATAAATGTTATCAGAAAAAGATTAAAGAAAATTTTAATAATCACAGGCTTTTGAGAAAGTTATTATGTAAAATATTGATGTAGAGACGATGATAATGATCATAATATCCAGCAACTTGTAAGCACTAACTATCAATCAAGCAACCAGTTTTCCAGACACTTGAATTGGCAACAACTAAAGTCTAAATAATTGTCATGGTCTTTATTGTCGTCACAAACAACATCAACAATAACAATAAAGTGTTGCCAGGATATGAGTTTTCCACTTAGATTTAGGGGATTTTCTAATCGTTTAGTGGGATTTTGGAGTATAAAAATTTGTGAGGAGGAATTTATTTGTTTAGGGTAAATACTGATGAGACTTTCAATAACATTTGGGTATCAAATTTGTTTAATAAATAATAAAAGTAAATGCGTGGCATTTCTCAGATTTTATTATAGAGCAATTCCATATGAAAGCGATCACCTTTTGGACGACCCCTCTCCGATTTTAAAATAAATAGTCTCAATCGATTGCCCAGCAAAAAATAATGTACCTACATATTTTTTTTTTTTTTTTATAGTGACTGGTTTAGTGGTGGTGTGCACCACTGTCATGTGACAAAATTGCAGAATTCTTCATAAGGGACCTCATTGAAAGTTGTTTTAAAAAAAAAACTACTAAAGCGATCGCAACGAGTGATAGCTCGTTGGAAAGGTATTGAATAAGGCTTTAATTGAAAAATAAAATTTTCCTAATTTTTCTCAGAAATTTACCTTTTTTCCCATTAAAATTAAATTTTCCCATGAAAATTAAATTTTCCGATTTTCCACAGAAGCTCCTAAATTTTCCGGCTAATTTTATTTTTTTTGGATTCCTCATAATTTTTGCTTTAAGAATCAGCAATAAAAAAATGGGCCCCGACTCCTTGTTTGGACAGGAGAAGAGCATTTAAGAGACCACCTTGTTCTCATTGTTTTTATATTTTTTATAATTGAATTATTTTTAATTATTTAACAAGAAAAATTAGGAAAATTTTATTTTTCAATTAAAGCCTGATTCAATACCTTTCCAACGAGCTATCACTCGTTGCGATCGCTTTAGTAGTTTTAAACAAACTTCAAACAACTTTCAATGAGGTCCCTTATGAAGAATTCTTCAATTTTGTCACATGACAGTGGTGCACACCACCACTAAACCAGTCACTATAAAAAAAAAAAAATATGTAGGTACATTATTTTTTGCTGGGCAATCGATTGAGACTATTTATTTTAAAATCGGAGAGGGGTCGTCCAAAAATTTGCCAATTTTGATCGTTTTCATATGGAATTGCTCTATATTTAATTATTTTTGCTCAATATTCACATATTATGAATTTTAAAATAAAATTTGATAATAGTGTGTAGACATTCACTGTGGTGAAAGTTTTTGTTGAACTAACTTTCGCAAATATTAACCTTTTTGGCTGAATTTTGGTACACGTAATTTCTTAAGCTGTTTACATATTATACTGAACGATTCATAGGTCATCCTTTTTCGCTACACAGAAAAAAATAAAATCAAGTTTCAATTAAAATATATATTGATTCATTTAAAAGTTTAATTGAATTCGGTCCGATTAAAGAAATTGTAGTATCAATTATAATAATGTGTAGCTATTTAATAGATTTTGTTTTCAATTCAGGTTTTAATCATATCTATTAAAAATTTAATTGAATGTTGTTTATAATTTCAGACAGATTTTTAATAGATGCTATTAAAAATTTAATTAAAATATGTAAACAAAATTGAAGAAAAGTTGTTAAAAAAACTCTAAAACTGTAAAAAGTCGCCAAAATTAAAAAAAAGCCAAAATAGAAAAAATAAATCGTCAAAATTGAAAAAAAAAAACTAAGTTAGAAAAAATAAATTAAAATAGGAAAAAGAATTCAAACTTAAAAATAGCTAAAATTGAAAAGAAATATCCAAAAATTAAAAATCGCTAATATTTCAAAAATTGAAAAACAATTGCCAAAATTAAAAAAGCCGCTAAAATTAAAAAACACGCTCAAATTGAAAAAAATCTTTAATTTTTGAAAAAATCGCTAAAATTAAAAAAAAATCGCCAAAATTTAAAATATCACTTACACAATTTTTGGGATTTTGTTTAAATGTTAGTGATTTTTTTGAATTTTTTGTGTTTTTTCAATTTTAGCGATTAATTTAATTTTGGGGATTTTTAAAATTTTCGCGATATTTTTTTTTTTAATTTTTGTGTTTTTTTTTTTTAAATTTTGATTTTGTTGTTGTTATTATCGATTATAAAAACTGTAAATCTTGTGTGCACCAAATTTAATACATATTATTACACTTATAATTGAAAGTCAGTTTGAAATCAAACAAAAGTTTAATTGAAATATTTTTGACAACACCTTTTTCTGTGTAACTATGCTGTCATATAAATTTTATGCAGATTTCCCATTTTTTTCCATGGAACTCACTCTATACATTTTTCCCATTTTTAAACGAAATAATTGTTCAGATTTGGCTTTTTACTTATACACTAAAAAGCTTTGATCCTTTGCGAAATTAGATAATAAATTGTGCAAAAATAGTAAAATCTGAGAAAAACCGAGGATTTATTTGTTAATACTGTATATTTATGAAATCAATTTTATATCCAAATTTTATTGTAGGTCTCATCAGTATTTACCATAAAAAATTAAGAAAAAATATCTTAGTTTTACAATTTTATGTATAAAACTTCGTTAAAACATGCTAAACTTTACCACTAAAAACTATCAAGTATTTCATAAACTATCAAGTATTTTCCTCTGAGTGTAGTAGAGTTAATGTAGTGGGATTTTTGGATAATTTTGGGGGATTTGTAGAATAATACTTGGCAACTCTGATGCCGTACAACAATTGCTAAGAAAAACCTGTTAAATAAAAATTTACAAAATAAAAGAAAATCCCAACCGGCGAGACAAATCAATAGACAAATAGAGAGATAGACAGACTTAAATACATAAATATACTTCATCGTAAATAAATATTTAATATGAAATAGTGTTTACACTACATTATGCTATTGTCTAAATTTGTTAGACTTAAAGTTTTTTTATTTTTTATTTTATAAAATAATATTTATTTTTCATTTCACCAATAAAAACAAAAATGATGAAAATTACAATTTATTAAATATAAGATAGATGGATGGACAATTGCCAAATATAAGTCGGGTGAAGGTATAATTTAAAGTTGTTTAAATTGGAATTAGCATAACACATTTTGACCCTGTCAATAATATTTTTCATTGAAAATTAATGCATTTGAAATATTTATGGCAAAGAATTGTAAATATTTAAAATTTATTATACATATATTTTGATATTTTTGCTAAACATTACACAGCCCAACAAAATCAGAATTTGTTTTTGTGGCATGAAATATTATAATGGGTTTTTACTAATTCGATGTCTCTGACTTCAAATCTGCTCTCAGTTTTTTCCAGCAGCTCTAGTTTTTGAGATACAACTACTAAGTGCATACATAGACCGTTTACATTAACTTCAATATATTTAAGTCACGTTTTAGATAAATCTTTGTAGTTTCTATCCTCATCCAGAAGGGCCTGACCTCATCCAGAAGGGCCTGTATTAACCATTCAAATGATTTTTGTTATATTTGTGGTGAATATATTTTCAAAAAAATTGTGTTTGAATGTCTCAGATTTAGTAAAACGAGCATTTTTGGAGTGTTTTGGTTTTCCATTGGCGACAAAAAATAAGTACTGGGTGCTCAATGTTGTATGCAACATCAGTGTTGAGGAATAACGTTTAAAATAACGCATTTCAAATTCCGTTCTCCAATGATCTGGCGTGAACCGATTAATCATCTCGACATCTGCTTGTTTGTGTTGTGAATATATCAAGAATCAGAGCTTTACCGCTCTAAATGGATTTACCCTTCATCAACATCAGCCCACAGTGGGATATATCACAAAATGTTTGGAAATTATTCATCTATTTCTTTCTTAGTGGTCCGACTGCAATGAAATTTGGACAGGCATTAGCGACGTAATATCGAGCTTAAACTATGATTTTAATTTATGCTTTTTCTCCCAGCCGCTTCTGAAGTTGCCGCAATTTAAAGGCAAATATCCAATAAAACCAATATAAGTATATGGCAACTGAGCCTGGGTTATGTATGTGCATTAATTTTGAGCAAACGCCCGACAAAGAAGGCGTGTGGCATTTTTGAGGATTACCTGTGCCAGTTTTAATCAAGTTCCAAAATATTTTATCAAAAGTGTGCCGCATGCGCACAGTGGGATATATCAGAAAATGTTTGGAAATAATTCAGCAATGTCTTACTTAGTAGTCCGATTGCAATGAAATTTGTAACAGGCATAAGTGACGTAACATCGAGCTTAAGTTTGAACCTTCCAAACACCTCGGGGGCGACAATATGACCACCTAAACTAGTGATTTTTTTGCATATAAAATATTAAGGAATCGCTATTTATTTGTTTCTAATCCGATTTTCAATAAATTAACATATTTGTAATCTGCTAATAGAGACTAACATATTTTTGATTTTTATATACTTTTCCCGCCAGCCGCTTCTAAAGTTGCCATATTTTTAAAGCAAATATTTATTTTGACGCACTGTTAAAAATTGTGCACGCATCCAATTAGGTAGCGGAAGCGGTTGTAGATACTCCAGTATTGCCAGAAAATGGCAGCGTAGGGGAAAAGGGACAGGGCAGCGTATGAGAAAAGAGACAGATATTTTCAATTAGTGAAAGTGTAGGTACTTTTTCCAAATAATGCAAATCTTCTAAAAAACGGGTATTTCTCCCTCTTTCCATAAAATAAGAATATTTTGAGAGACAATATTCCCCAGAAAACAATATTTGTCTTCTAATTTGGCATATCATCGAATACAACATTGACTTGTCATTAGAAGAATTCTATATAGATTTTTTGGAAGCAGTTCTATCTAAACAACTCTTTTGGCAGTTATTTATTAATATTATATTCAGCACCCTTTCTATGGCAAGCCAATGTAAAAAATTCCCTATAAAAATCATTCTTTGGTAGCATAATTTTTACTGTTGAAAATAAAAATTACTTTTTAATTAAGGCTATTTGGAAATATATTCAACAAATTTATATTTTCAATTAAATTTCGAACAATTTATCGACACTTTTCGAATATTAATTTTTTAAAGGCTCGAAAATAATTGGAATTGTTGTTAGAATTGCAAAAAAAAAAATAATTTACACAATCTTTAAATAAATATTTTCTTTATAATATAAAAAATTCATATAAAAAGGTGGGAATTTTTGTAGGGGAAAAAATCGAAGATGTAGGGAGAAAAGGGATTTTTATTGTTAAGAGTAGCTATATTTTTGAAAATCCTTTTTCTCCCTACATCCTCGATTTTTTCCCCTACAAAACTTCCTACCTTACATATAAATTTTCAAGAATGTATAGAGAAAAGGGATTTTTATTGTTAAGAGTAGTTATTTTTTTAAATCCATTAGCAACAATGATATACTTCAACATATGTATACCTAATTCATTGGTTAAGTCTCTTCCAAGCACAATAAATAAATATCGCAGAAAAAAAATATAAAAAATCTAATTTTTGGATTTTTATTTTTATTTTTGGGAATTGTGGGATTGGTTACAGCAAATCATAAATTCGGACATAACTTTCACATTGTTGACTTAAAAGTCTATTTAAGTCCAAAAAAACTTTGGATTATGTATATTAATAAATATTTTATTAAATAGTGAAAATTTACATTTTAACAAAAACTGAAATTTTTACCTTCTATTTGGATCACCCAATTTTTATCCACCAAGAGTGCCAAATACGATCCTTTTTAATTATACCGTAATCTATAGTTAATTTTCATACTAAAGATCCCGCTTTTAGCAAAAAACTGGATCTGAGTCGGACCAAATTTGAAATTTCACATTCTCAAATGGGAATATCTCGGGAACTATTACAGATGGATCAAACGTGTAAGAATATTTTGTTATTTTTGAAAATCGTAATAGAAACAAAAAAATTGCAAGCACTCAAAATTTTATATGCTAAAAGTTCCCTATTTTAGGTGGTCATATTGCGCCCCCGGGGGGTTGGCAGGTTCAACATCAAAACTTAAGCTCAATATTGCGTCGCTTATGCCTGTTCCTAATTTCGTTGCAAAGTAGGAAATGGACCGAATTATTTGCAAAAATTTGTGATATATCCCACTATGCACCTGTTGGACCTGTTAGGCCTGTTATTTTTTTTTATAATTCATATCATATCATTTTCATTGCATTTTCATAAAAAAAAAATTAAATAAAATCGTTTATTTTAATGTCTCGAAAATCGTTAGAGATACTGGCCCTTAGTAAGGCTTCTATGAAAATTTCACAGTTTTTCTACATTATATGGACATTTTTCAAAAATTTTTGATTTTCATGAAACTGACTTTAATTTTGAACTGTAAAGAAAACGGCGAATATATTTACTAAAACGATAAAATGGATAATCTTTTTGCAAAATTTCAGTTTAATTGAAGTGGTTGCCTCGTACTAATTAACGCTCAAAATTAAAAGTTCTCAAAATGCATAAACTCTAACTACACTTGGAGGACTTTACACTATCTATAATGATGCTGTGCCACCTCCACATAAAAAATTATACGGTGTTAATGCTTTGGAGCCTATTTTATTTAGATTTTCAATGTTTTTTAGAAAGTGTTAACAAAAAAGTTTTTTTTTTTTTTTTTGTAAAAGAGAAGCAACGCTCAGGAAATTCTTCCTATTAATTAATGTGTTGCTTTCTTTGGAAAGGGGATAGACTAGAGATGAAAGGTGGTGAAAGATGAAGGGCCTCAAACATGGCAACACTGTAATTGCGCTAGATGATAAGTCTTAGAACAGTTGTTGATCGCCACCTGATGTAGAGTTGGCGAATGTATTGAAGCTTTTTGTTTCATAGCCCTGATTCATTATTTTACTTCGGTGGGGTTAAGTGCTATGGGAACACCGAAGGTGGGCGCAGCGATACATATAAGTGATAGAAAACTCATACATATTATTTTTTCTAAATTGATGTTGTCGTCACCGGGAATCGAATCCGGGACCATCTGTGTAACAGTCCAACGCGCTAACCATTACACCACAACGCACCACAAAGGAGGGTGCTTGCAAAAAAAACTACTAATGTCAGCGAAATCTTGTGAGCTGATTTTTATCAACAACATTTTTGAACGAATTAAACCAAAAAACAATAAAAAATTTTCCGGAAACAATTCAAATTCTTTATAACTTAACTTTTGCGGCCATAATTAAAATCAATGAACGTGAACGGATTTAAGTTACAAATATCTAGCAGTGGATGCGTGCAAAGCGGCAAAAAATTACAATTTGTGTTAATCCCAAAATATTGTAGCTTTGACATTTAAACTTTTATGAATTCTAAACCAGTTAAGATATGACTTTCAAATAAAGTGCAAAAAAATTTATTGTCTTCAGTAAAATATGACACATTTTTTTTAATTTTGTTTAGAATTTATGCGCACTTTGTTATTGCCGCTGTTGAAAGAAAATGTTACTGACATTCAAACTGTCCGGTTTTGGTAAAATTTCAAAGTTTTCAACTTTGGTACGCCATAACTCAAAAACTATTTGAAATATAACCAACATAAGTGCACCTAAATTTAGGCCAGACATCTTAAGTCGATTGTAATGATAGCTGTTCTGATAGCATTGCCTGTTAAAATTGTGTACCTTAAAAACCAAATTTCAGTTTTTTGGTTATATCTTCTAAACTTCTAATCTCCTAATTGGCTGTTGTCCTGTGTTATTTATTGTATTAATTATTTAGAAAATTATAACCTTCAGGGTCATAAATATTATATTTTTTAAACTTCATTACTGAAACATGTGTAGTTTTTATACATTTAAATGTTTTCTTAAAAGTTCATTGAACTTTTTTATACGAACAGCTATAAATTATTAAGAAAAAATAAAATAAAAAATATTTATCGAGTGTTTAATTTGCGCCCATAATTTACAAATTTATGCACTAATTATAGGGAATATTGAACTATAGAATTGTATAAATGTGTGCATTAAATTATTTAACAATTTGAAAATAATTTATTATAAAATTGTAGTTTCAAATTTAATAGCTGAATTAAAAACATATCACAAATTTTTTTTTAAATAAATTACGCTATAAATGTCAAAATACTATTGGAAACGTGTTCGAACCATATAAACCAGATTTCTTACACTTTTTCATAAATATCGTGAGATTATTCGCTTAATGTGAAAATGCATACAATGGAAATTTTAATATCCACACAAACTAAAGGGTGATTTGTTAAGAGCTTTTGGATTTGATTTAAAAAAAAAAAACACAAAAAATTTAGAGAAATGTATGTATGGCGGCCAATTAACCGGCCCCAATCGTGAAATAAACTGTTCACCGAACTCGCCGCTCAATTGTGCCATTGTTTAGCTTGCTGTGTGGCATGTGGCACCGTCTTGTTGAAACCACATGTCACCCAAGTCCAGCTCTTCCATTTTGGGCAAAAAAAAAATTTGTCATCATCGCACGGTAGCGCTCGCCAAACAAGCGTTGTTCGTTTGTAAGTCGATTCATGGTTAAATTATAGACCAAACTGGACATTAGGTTGTCCCAAAAAAAATAAAAATTTGGATTTTCTCGGAAGATCTTTCCTAATTTGGATACTCATAAGGTAAAGTATTTTTGAGAATTTTATCAGATTTTTCGGAAGTGGTTTAGAGGTCGCGCAAACCGATTTTGTACCAAAAATCGAGCTTTTTGGGCCTTTATTGAATTATTCTTGAAAATTGCTAAAAAAAAATCGGTAATTTTTCGGCTTCTGAGTAAATATTCTTAAAGAAAATTTTCCGGTCTTTAATTTTATGTGCATAAGTAATAAGTTTCGTCAGGGATTTTGCACATTTTGATACATTATATAACAGTTTTTGTAAACTTTCAACAAATATGAAAAAGAATGCTTTATAACTTTTAAAATTTGTATGAAGACTAAAAAAACTAATGATGCAATTTAAAAGATTATGAAGTTTTAAATAAATTAGCAGAAAAAGCAATATAATTTTCTCTTACCGTTCTCGAGTTATACCCTTTGTATGAAATTTTTAGTACTATAAGATTTGGGCATCCGATTTGTTGATTATGAGATTTGAAAATTTATTTATTGTATGTCAAAGCTTAGTTTTAAGTGTTGTCAAGTTGTGGACAGCAAAAAAAGTAGCCAAAAAGCCGTTATCACTAGGTGGCACTGATATGGCTCGAACTAAAATTCATGATTTATTGGATTTGGGGGAACTACAACCCTATTTTTGGCAGATAGTCTATAGGTTTAGAGATAACAAGTCACAATACAATTAAAATTTTTTTTATTTTAAGAGTATATATTAAAAATTGGTACCTATGCCAGTGTCGCCGATACGCTCCTCTCAATGACCTTAGACTTTTGAAACAATTGTATGATTACAAACGCTTTAATGAAAAAGTTGCACGCGAGACTCTGAAAACCTTTCTGGGTCATCAGTGGTACCTTTCCGAGAAGTTGGCTGCTTTATCATTTTTTGATGAACGTATAGATACCAAAACTTTGCGTTTAATGCTTAGAAACCTACATGAACCAAGTAATAACAACGAATTAGTGAAAGGAAATTTAACAGAAGACATGATTGAAAATAAACAAATTCAGTGTTTTATTACAAAAGCCAGCCTAACTTTTTTTGGAGCCTGCAACATTTCTTCTGATTTTTTACAAACGGATCCAGAAAAATGGGAAAACAACAAATCATTTCAGGAAGCAAAACACAAAGTTCAACAATTGCAAGTTGTAAATGATGTCGCAGAACGTGGTGTGGCCTTGGCTAATAGTTATATCAATATCACAACTTCTGAAACAGACTTTCAGAGTTTACTGCAGGGGGTATCTATTTTTCTTTGTTTTTAATATAATTGTTATGTATGAGTGGTAAGTAACTATTATTTTATTTGTAAAAACATTTTCTAAATAAAATTATTTAAAGTTTAAACCAATGCAAACCTAGTTCACACCTTATAGTATTATACATTTCATACAATGTGTACAAAGCTTTAAAAGGGTATAACTCGAGAACGGTGAGAGAAAATTATTTTTTTTTCTGCTAATTAATTTAAAACTTAATAATCTATTAAACTGCATCATTAGTTTTTTTAGTCTTTATGCAAATTTTAAAAGTTATAAAGCATTCTTTTCCATATTTGTTGAAAATTTACGAAAAACCGTTATTAAATTGTCAAAATGTGCAAAATCATTGCCGAAAATTATTATTTATGCACATAAAATTCAAGATCGGAAAATTTTCTTTAAGAATATTGACTCAGAAGCTGAAGAAATATCGATTTTTTTTACCAATTTTCAAGCAAAATTCAAAAAAATCCCAAAAAGCTCGATTTTTGGTAAAAAACCGATTTGCGCGACCTTTAAACCACCTCCGAAAAATCTGAAAAAATTCTCAAAAATTCTTAGCCTTATGAGTATTCAAATTAAGAATGATCCCCAAAATTTTTTTTTGAATGGGACACCCTACTGGACATGTTTAACAGTAATATGTTACATGAAAACAGCTGAGCTGCCAAAAACAGTGTTGCCAAAAAGAAAGTTGCTAAAAAATCACCCTTTACTATACACTTCACACTTGAAATGCAGCAGTAGGCACGAGCGAACATTAGCCTGATCAAAAATTCAAGGCTGAGAAAATATATGCACAAACTTTGACTTTTTCCAATGACTAAATAAATTTATGAAAATTAAAAAAAAAAAAAAAACGTGATCAAAAGTGAAAATCACAAATTGTTTAAACAATATGTAGTAAATAAGATTAATAAGATAATTATGATTGATTTAAGCCCAAATTTTAATTGCTAATATTAACTCATTAATGGCACGTCAAAGATCCGCTGGAGATTTTTCAATCAAACTTTGCAGATATATAGAACCATTCTTCATTAAGAAGTGTTTGAAACTTTTTTTTGTCTTAAAGCGCCCTCTAGTGAAAATATAAGTTTGAGACAAAAATACTAGTGTGAGTGGGCCATTTCGACAAAAGGTCTATCACAACTTTACATCCAGGATTCAAAGGCTATGGCTGTAAACGCGGTTGTTTACATTAATAAATGTTTATTTACACTGGAAAAATTTATAAGAGATAGACTCTAAAGAGAACATATTATTTTGGCCAGATTTAGCAAGCTGTCATTATGTCAATGGCAGAATTGCGTAATGCAAAAAGCATACATTTTGTACCGAAATACGCAAATAATCCAAACTTTCCAAAGGCGCGTCCACCTTGTATGCCAAAAAAGTGTATGAAAATGGTTGGGAAGCCAAATGCACTGAAGAATTGAAGAAACAAATTTCAACGCAATGCAAAAAAATTACATGGCTGTCATGTCAAATAGAAGATCGTGATGCGTTGGCTCTCTACAAATAGTGAATTAATAATTTATTGTCTATACTGTGTTATAAATATAAATACTTTTGCAAGAAAAATATTTTTTTTTAACTACAAGCATTTTAGAATTGCCCTACTATTAAATTGGCATAGGTTAATATCAAAATTTAATACAAAGAGTGTTGGAGGAGGAAACTGTTATCAGGACCGTAGCCAGGGAATGGGCCCCCAAAAATAATTTCACAAACTTTTAAAAATGTACTTATAGAAAACGTACATATTTTTGGAAGAATGTTATAATTTTTTTTTATATAAAAAAAAGGTTCACCGAATTTAAATTTTTTTACTGATTAAACAGCAGTCAAAATTCTTATGCGTTTTAAAATTTTGTATTCCGGCTATAAGTTTTGCAAAATTTTCAATAGGAAAAGATTTAAAACTTTAGAAAAATGTTAGCACGAAAACAATCTAATTTGAATTTAGGAATTTTTTGCTGATATTAGCAATTTTTCTGCAATGATCCTCCCATCAAAAATGTGGCTGGCTTCACTGACTTTTTAGTGTATAAGGTATGCTGAATCCAAATCTGGTCTTAGAATTACACTCCTATATCAGGCGCGATTTTGATCAAAATTTCACCATCCGGAAAATGGATTTTTCATAATACTTGAATACGCTACTCTTAATCTTTTTCGATTTTTGAAGTTTTTAGATAACTTATTTCCTTACGAAAATGTCGAAATTCAGGTTGTGAAAACATCGAAATTATAATCAAGTTCAACTCATGATGATTCCAAGAAAAAACAAGTTATCTAAAAAATTTAAAAATCACAAACAAGTGTAAGAGTATGTATATTCTTCATACATATTCAATTTTAAGACGATTTAGAGATGTCTGTCAGTCCGTCTGTTGAAATGGCGAACACGGCGAGAAAACAAAATACCGACTGCTTATTTTTACATATATTGATGTGCATTTTACCGAAAAGTTTGGTATTGAAAATGAGCAAAATCAGTCCATCGGTTCAAAAGTTATAAGTGTAAATGTGAAGGTATCTCCTAATTTTCGATACATATTGGTGTATAATACACTGTATATTAGTACAAATTCATAGTAGCAGCGTCTGGTGTATAAAATATAACGTAATATTTTCGCAGTAGACGCAAAGAGGTGAATATTATTTAAAATTCACCTCAAATTTTCTATTAACACTAAAATAGTTTTTTGCCTCAAAAATGTTTTTTCACCACATAATTTAGTTTTTTACATCCAAAAAAGTTTTTCACCTCAAAATTTTGTTTTCACCCCTAACATATTGTGTTGTTGTTTCATTTGTAAGGGTTCATTGTGGAGGGTATAAAGAAAAACTTTGTTAAAATCAAATTTAATGCATGTACATGTTTTAATAAACGACATAGTTAAAAGATTCATTTTAAAAACAATATGTTGTTACATTTCTGATGGCGATATGTATATTTTTGTAGCGTTTTCAGTTAGCTAAAAACACAATTTTTGTATCACATTTTTTATTTAAACAATAAAAATTTAAAGAGTCCTTATAGTTTTCGTGTGTTGTCAAAACTACTTAATGGTTTTTAAAATTTATATTTACGACTTTTAAATAAGAAATTTCAATTCCTAAGTAAAATCATAAAAAAGTCTATGTATAATAGGGTTATAACATTTTTTAATTTTTAACAAATATCAGAAATTACATGGCATAGCCGTGTAGGCCTTGAAAAACTATTAAGAAATATGATTTTACTTTTTCGCCGTCGTTAAAAAGGGTTTCGCACTAAACGCAATGAAGTTTTAAAAAATTTTTTTTTTTAATTAGATTTTTGTTGTGTTCTTCAATCGTCAATAAAAAAAAATATTTTTCGCCATTCAAATACTCATATACACATTGTATTATACTACTTAAAACAAATATTTAAACAAAAAATGCGTTTAAAAATTGGTTTCGGTGAGGATTTTGTTCCGAATTGACTTAAAAAAATATATTTATTATCAATATTGTTTATAAGGTGGTGCTCTGTGATTTTTTCGCAACAAAAAAGTTGTAACCCTAATGTATACGTACTTCAAATAATAACAAATTATTTAATTATTTGTTTCTGTTTTTTTCTTTTAGGAACTGGAACATTTGGTCGTGTGTGCCTATGTCGTGATCGTATTTCGGAAAAATATTGTGCCATGAAACTTTTGGCAATGGCTGATATTATACGTTTGAAACAAATTGAACATGTTAAAAATGAACGCAATATTTTGCGAGAAATTAGACATCCGTTTGTTATAAGTTTGTAAGTATAACAAATAATTAACTTTTAAATTTAATTAAAATTCCATTCACGCAAAAATTATGTCTTTCTGGACTTTTTGTATTCTACTGTTTTTTTTTTTCTTCAAAATCTAAAAATATGGAAGATATATTTTCAAACTCATAAAAGAATCCAGGTTTTGTGAATTCATGAAAAAGAATTGGGACTTTTTCAATAGAAACTAAATTTACAAAATATTTTCTGTGCACGGGACGGTTTGGAAGCGGGAAAATTGAAATTTCAAAAAATAAATAGTTTTAAATGAACACAATTTTCAAAAATCTTGAAAACATATTTATGTTGACTAGAAACCGTTGATACTAAATACAAAGTAAGATTGAAGCTTAAACTTTACAAAAGCTCTAACTTTTGTCCAATGGCATACAGGGTTCCAAAAGGATACCTGTAAAGGACATCGCCTTAACTTGAACACGTATGGACGGATATTTATGAAATTTGACAGAAAGATTATATTAATTAGTAGTAGCAAAGCCTTTAAGTTTATTAATTTTATGTTGACACACGTGGTCCACAAACCCCAGTCAAGATCGCCACATACCTTTCATCAACCACGCCTTTATGCGCTCACTTTTTTAGATTTTTTTTAATGCATTTGCCACTTAAGATAAAACAATTATTTTTCTCTGGAACGTGCACGAAGCTGCCACAAATGATACTCATACCACAGGCAAGAGCTCCACATACTTTTCATTGACCGCTCCTACTTTTATGTCCACTTTTTTTTTTTGCAAATTTTATGTATATATCTCTAAATTTGTTTTGTTTTTTAACTGATTTCTCTCGAATATACATACTTCACATAATTCTCATATCCCATATATTGTAATCGACCACGCCAATTTTTACGGCTTCTGTTTTAAATTTTTATTCATGCTTTAGGTTTTTGTTATACTCATTTTCATGTTTCAACGAATTTCTCTTTACAAAGGGCAAAGTTGCTATACAAGATGTTATTGATCAGGCCCATTTTTATTTAAACATGTAAAATTAGCATAGCCCACAAAACACATTTTCATTTTCTTATAGATAATTTTTACACCTTGGGCGAGGTCACCAAATACTTATCATCGACCATCTGTTTTCAAATTTATAAATGCATGGTCCACTGCGGATTTTCGCAATATAAATTGTTACTCTTCAACAGATGTCGCTTAAATTAGACAATTTATATAAATTTATGGAGTACAGTTTCGGTGTTCCCTGAACAAATTTTTATTTTTCACCAGATTCCGTTCAAATTTAAAAAGATCGCCCACCAAAAGATAGCCATCTATTTTGTTATTCTTTAATATTGTTTATCACAATATTATAAAAACGGGGCACACTGAAATGTGTGAGGTGGTGGTGCTCGGAATTGCGGCGGTAATTATTAAGATGTGGTGTAATGGTTAGCGCGTTGTGGTGTAATGGTTAGCGCGTTGGACTTTTACACAGAAGGTCCCGGGTTCGATCCCCGGTGCCGGCAACATCAAATTAATATGTATGAGTTTTTTCTATCCCTCATACGTATCGCAATGTCCACCTTCGGTGTTCCCATAACAATTAACCCCACCGAAGTAAAATAATGAATCAGGGCTATGAACCAAAAAGCTTCAATAAGTTCGCCAACTCCCCATCAGGTGGCGAGCAACAATTGTTCTAAGACTTATCATCTCGCGCAATGACAGTGTTGCCATGTCTGAAGCCCTTCATCTTTCCCCACCTTTCATCTCTATACTATCCCTTTCCAAAGAAAGCAACACACTAAATATAGGAAGTATTTCCTGAGTGCTGCCTCTCTTTTTTTTTTTTTAAAAAAAAAAAAAAAAGATGAGGGATAGGAGAAAAAATCGGTATTAAAATTAGTTTTTAATAAGTGTTGTTTAGTATTTGAGTCAATGGCAGTTTGTTATATAAGTTATTTACCTGTAGGTAAATTGGGTATCAAATGAAAGGTTTTTTAAAGAACGTATTCCTGAACGCCGAATAGTATAGGATATTCTGTTGGTTTAAATTCAAATTGACATATAGTAATGCCTATTTAAATTGACATATAGTAATGCATTTTTCAATATTCGCAAACGTTCGGATTTAACACGACTTTTCATAAAGCGCTTTCATAACCTATATTTTAAAAATTTAAAAAAAGTGGCAAGCCTGGGCCCGCAGATATGCAATATGGGTACACAAAGAGAAACGAAGTGTCACCCGAATTGAAAAGTGCATTTTAAGGTAACAACTTATAAAGTCAGTTAGTACAGCGATATTTACATTAGATTTCTGAATATTTTAGGTGTTGCAACTAAAATTCAATTGAATTAACCGAACTTAGTTGTGAAAACTAATGTAAAGTTGTCCCAACCGATTGAAATTCTTAATAATCGAATTTGAGTCGTTACTACGACGAGTTTCAGGTGGCAAATGGCTGTGTTTATCAAAACTTTTGCATTCTCGAGTACTTTAATATTGCGTAAAAAAAAATCTGAATTTCTCTAATATTGAAGATATTTTTATAAAAAATATTGTACTTTGTACTTAACGGGCAATTGCGAACCTGAAATACGTAACTCAACAACATATCCAAATTGCATTGAACAATTCGGATTCCCCACTATATAGTTTCCTTGTGTGAGAATTTTCTGCATGATATAAATGAATTTTTCAATAGAAGCAATGAAGTTGCACTGGAACTCATTACTTTAAACTTTTCAATTAACTAATACAAGTTTTTATTCAATTTATGAAAAATATAATTTTATTTATTAAAAGTTTCATTTACTCAATGAAGAAGTTTCATCAAAAAACTAGTTTCATAAAAAGAAAATTTTCGTGCACTTTGTAAAGAAAAGTTTCATTTGTTAACTTCAAATTTTCATTATTTTTCGTCCACTAAAATTCTCTCTCTGTATAATATTGAGGGTCAATATTATACAGAGACTACAATTAATGAACATAAATAATACATTTTTTCAGAGAATGGTCTACAAAAGATGATTGTTGTTTATACATGATCTTTGAATATGTCTGTGGTGGTGAACTTTTTACATATTTAAGAAATGCTGGTAGATTTAATAGGTCAACATGTAAGTTTTCCTTATTATAATGCACAATTTCATAAATGTCTCAAAAAAATGTTTTTATTTTTTTATAGCAAATTTTTTTGCAGCGGAAATAGTTTCAGCTTTAGAATATTTGCATTCTATTCAAATAGTTTATAGAGATTTAAAACCCGAAAATTTGTTAATAAATCGTGATGGCCATTTGAAAATAACAGATTTTGGTTTTGCCAAAAAATTGAGAGATCGTACCTGGACGTTATGCGGAACCCCAGAATATTTAGCACCTGAAATAATACAATCAAAGGGACATAATCGAGCTGTAGATTGGTGGGCACTTGGTAAGTTATCAAAATGTAGTGTACGACCCAAGACTTGGGTCAGAAAATGCTTTTTGTCGGTATTTTAAAACATTGTGGTTTGTCCACATTGACAAATGGAAATTTTTTTATTGATCTTATTGGATGCGATATTTAGTGTCAAATTTAAGGAAAAGTCCGTAGTTAAGCAAGGAATTTAATTATCGGCCGCCAAACAATCGTCCAAACCGGAAAAACTTCGACGGCCGATTATTAATTTATTTTCTTTAAATTTTTTATTCAACATCAAATTAAAATGGCTCAACACATGATTTGTCAATATCAAAATTTCTCCACATTGTCTTTTAGCCGACACTATCGGTCGGACACTATGAAAATTCAAAAATTTTGCTAAAAATCTTCTTAATTATTAATGCAAATGTTTCTTTCGATTTCATTGTATTTATTTTTTTAGGTATTTTAATTTATGAAATGCTTGTTGGTTATCCACCTTTCTATGATGAGAATCCATTTGGTATTTATGAAAAAATTTTAAGTGGTAAAATTGAGTGGCCCCGCCATATGGATCCTATAGCAAAAGACTTGGTAAAGAAATTGCTAACAAATGATCGTACCAAACGTTTGGGCAATATGAAGGTCAGTAGAATTATAATTTTTCTAACACCGCAATTATTGTTAGTGTTATAAGCAAATCAATTTCATTAAAAATGTATACACAGTCAATCTCACAATTGTACCTACATGTTAAGCATCACAACAAAGCAATTATGTTTCTCATACTTCTAGGTACAAATTTTTCGATTGAAGCTAGTTTTTTAATAAAGAAATGTATTTATTTTCTTTTTTTAATAAAAGTATAATTAAATTTTGGGAATTCATTAATTACTAATAAAATTCTGTCTGGTTGTCACGAATTTTATATTATTTTGTTCATTGTTTTGGCACATTTTATAATGCATTATAATAAACATTTAAATATTTTTAGTGGCATATAAATAACAATACAATAATTTATTTAAATCATTGTAAATTGTATTTAAAAACAATATTTTATCAAATTAATTATTATGTGTATGTATGCATATCTCATAAATTCATGTATAGAAACATTTACAAAATATTTATAATTTGCACAAATTTTGAACAATTTTCGATTTTTATTCGTGGTACATGGGCCTTATTATAACCAATGTAAACAAGTCTAAGAACGTGTGCAATACAAAAAGTTTTCTTATAAAAAGTATTTTCTATTCAAATTGATATACAAGAAAGAAAATATTAAAAACACACGGAGTACATATTTTTATAAAATATGAAATATCAACGCCAAATGGACACAAACGCCGACGAAAAATTTGTTTAATAAAAAAATGGCATATGGGAAAAATGGCTAATTGTTGTTCAAATTTAAATATTATTAAAAGACGAATGTTTTTTCCGATTCTATTTTTGCAAATTCATTAGTGGATTTGTATGGCATCCATAACAAAATTGTATTTTTTTTTAAGTTTTCAAAAAAAATTTAAATAAATATCAGCAAACAGAGTGTATATTATAACCAATATAATAACAAGTCAAATAAATGTTTAGTACACAGTAGGGTTATAACTGTTTTTTCCTAAATTTTTACCCATAACCATTTGAAGAGCCATACTGTATTTATAATAATAATAATAGCTTTTCGGAACATTTGGAAATAAAATCCTCCCGCAGGAAGTGTAAAATGCATTTTTCTGACATTTTTATCATTAGAGTTGCATTTGTGGACCAAAATGACTGCTTAGAATGTTTTAACCCATTTTTCACTGTCGTTACTTTAAAGCAACACCTAATTTTTGAGGCCCGATAACTTTTGATATGAGGGTCTAATAATAACGCAATAAATAGCATATGATAATTTGAGGTCTTAGCTTTACAAATAATTTAAAAAAAAAAATTGCTATATATCGTAAATCAATAAAAAAAAAATTGTTTTTTTTAAATATTTTTATGGCACTATTTTGAAAACTGATTAATTTATATAAAGAAGACCGGTGTTATAAAGGTCATATCCCGACGAAAAAAGTTTATAGGTAGTCATATACAGTTTGATATAATTATATGTAATTACATATGTGGCCATATGTATATATATATATATATATTTAAATATATTTATTTTTACCAAAATGTTCAATACAGCGTTATAAATAATTATATATCGTTATATATCAAATCTAAGTTGATCTTATCTCATCATATATACTTCCATGTATAAATATATATAATTATATAATATACAATACAAGCAAACGAATACTATCACTTTTATATATAATAATATATGGCAGCACATAAAATTCTACATAAATATATGTGTTAAAATTAAAAAGAAAAATGCTTTCATTTTTATATATAATTATCAAATTATAATGCCAGAAGATTATCTAAAGTAAAGATTATCTAAAGTAAAGTTCATATATATTTTTTTTTATATGGATATTGAGGTGGTAAGTGGTTGGATTTGCAATCAGAAGGTTGCGAGTTCAATTCCGGGCCGGGGAGATAATTTTTTTTTTATTTTTTTTTTAATTCTAATTAATTTTTTTAGTATTTTTTATTTAATTTGGTTTTTCTGAGTATTTTAAGAGAATTAAGTAATTTAAAATCTACCAAATAATTAACATCTTGACTTTAATCATAAAGAATTAAATTAAATTAGAAAATTGTTATCCAGAGTGGACAAATAATTATTTGATAAAAATCTATTTTTTGGTCTTTGCGATGGAACTTTTTGTAAAACTTATTTAAAAAAACCTAAGGTTTAATATTTTTTATTGTTATGTTGATAAGAAAATGCAAAGATGTATTTCACTGCTAAAAATTATTTTATCGAATTTTTCATATTTGTTTCAAGATATACTTTTCAGGTGTGCCTCAATTGAAACGTGTGCAATATTCAAAAAAAAAATTAGGTAAAAAAATTTAATTTTGGCTTCAAAAATCTAGTTGAGTTTTTAATTCTATTGTTTCGGATCGCAAAAAATTAGCAAAACCAAAAAATATCGAAGCCAAATTTTGAAAGCTAGTTTATTAATAATAATAATTAATTAATAAATTAATTAATTAAAACCTTTTACTTAATTTAAATATATCACTTTAATTTACCTATAGAGTTTTTACCGACCTCTTTCTTCAAAACTTTAGAAAAAAATACGGGAAACATTAAAAGATCTTACGTTCCAAGGCACAATCGTTTCATTGCAGGCCACTTTTTCCGATCTGTAGTTAAACTACTTCTCCAATATTTTTTTTTCTCATTGTCATTATCTTATTAAAGACACTTCTCGTCAAATTAATTATTAAAAACATATTTTAAAATTTGCACTGAATTCAAAAATGTTAAATGAGCATTTTTATTATTTCTTAATATTTGTTTTAACCTCATCAAAACTTAAAAATATTTTAAAAATAATTTATATCTCAGTGATACGAAATCAAATAATAAAAATATTTTAAAAATCATTATTTTATCTTTTTTATTATATATTTGTGTAGCATATTTTTCTTGTTTTCATAAAAATATATCAATATTTTCAACTTAAGTTCGTTTTAAGTTTGTTGTACTGCATAAGTAACTTTGGTGCAAATGGTAGCGCGGTCTACTTTAATACAGCAGATCGTAACTCTGATTCGTGTGTTCAATACTCGCTGGCACCAAAAGATTTTTTTTTTTTAATATTTAAAGTTACGTCCCTAAAGTATGCTGCACATTTTTATTAAATAAAAATGTTAATATATATTTGAAAAAGACCTTCCATGAACTATTGAAAAATAGCATCCATGCACTGTTTAAAATGCTATTAAAGAAGTTATATATTCACTCCATCCGCCCAATGACACGACAATGTTAAAATCATTAATGATTCACCTAAATTTGCACCACATCCGACTCAGTAGATGTGGTGTTTTTACTACTTCTTCCTCAGCTCTTATTTTGCTGGGAACATATAAGGTAAAAAATAACAACAAAAAATCTATGACTTTTATATATAATTATCAAATTATAATGCCAGAAGATTATCTTTCGAATAAAGTAAATTTCATGTGAATTTAAAAATTCATCTTCGTTTTATTAAATTTCAAAGTTATATACCTCTATAAAACACACCCTTTAGTTAAAGCAAAAAAAAAAAAATATTGAAAAATAGTAAAAGTAAAAAACTTAGAAAAGCTACACTTACAAAACAAAAGTTCAATGTAAATAGAATAAATAATATTTCATAAGTATAAAAAGAACTTTGAAGTTAGAAAATCTTAAAAAGCTATGAAAAGCCCAATAATCTAAGCACAAAAATTTAAATTTAAATTTGCCTACTTTGATAATTATATATGTATGTCTATTAAACATACCTGACCAAAAAAGTTTATATATGGTCATTTAAAGCTTGATATAACTGTATCTCATTATATATATGACAATATATATTTACATCTCCTACTTATTTTTACGAAATATGTTAATAAAGCGCTATATATCATCATATATTATTAAATCTTTGTAAAAGTTGATCTTTTTTATATTATCGTATATAATTGATATAGCTACACAGGTAGAAATAGCCAACCGTACAAAAAAAAAAAAAAATAGTACCGGCATACCACTGTTATTTTCGTAACACCGACCCTGTGAGAAATTTCAAAAGTTTTAAATAATATTGTTGTGGAAAAACACAATATCTTGTATGATAAAAGTATTACCCGCAAAATTATTGCCCCCTATTGTTTATACCAATATTACAACTATCAGTGGATTTATCTTTTTTTAATATTTTATTATGTTTTACATGTTCAATCAGCAATTATTTATTTAAAAGACTAAGTCCGAACTGGTTTGCTGGTGTTAAAAGGTGCATGTTTCATAAACATTTCACAAAATGAAAGCATCACATTTTTTTTATTTCCTACGTTATGCCAACGGTGGCAATCAACCGTTGGCCACTGTTATCAATTGGGTAACAGGACATTACTCTCAGGATTGTTAATCCCACGTTCAGTCAACGCATAAACTACCGTCGCCGACGCTTTGCCTGCACTGTGCAGATTGTATTTTTTTCACTGGGTATATATCAGATCATCTATATATTCATGTATAGTTATATATAATAGTTATATATAATTAAAAAAATCCAAAAAACACTTTTATTTATAATTATATATCGAGTTACTTATAATTTTATATAAATATTTATGTAAAAAGATAAAATCTATTACTTTTATATATATAAAAGAAAAAGCTAAATTCAATATATTTAATGCTGTAAAAAAACAAATTACGTAAAAACTACACTTTAAAAAAGGTTAAATTTAAGGGAATAAATAATATTTAATGAGTAAAAAAAGAATTTTAAGTTAGAAAATCTTAAAAAAAGCAATTAAAAGCCCAAAAATCTTTAAAAAAGAGAAAAAGTTTTTTCGGAAAAATTAAATTTATTGTTTAGATTATTGTTCTTAGCACTAGGTCTAAAAGTTATGTGGTGCGAATCCTTACAATCTTTCAAAAAATGTGAAAAAATTCTCAAAAATCTTTTGGGATATAAGTTTTCATATTCCGCTTCAAGACTTGCAAAACTCCAAAAGAGTGGAAATGCCGAAACGCCCTAATGGACGTGCCCTTGTGAACATAAAAGGGTTTGTAATAGAAAAGTAACCAGTTACCGACCATACTATCTTATTCCCAAACTTATTGCCGAGTAATATAAAGTTTTGGTGGGATACTATCTAATACAAAAGACGCTACTGTAAAATTTGTAGTTTGTATGGACATTTTTGAGGTACCTTCACAAGATCACTTACAAATCCTCGCGAAGATGTCCATCAATCTAGGTAAAGAAAATAGCAGTCTCTATTGTGTTTTCGAGATATTTCAATACACAGACGGACATACCGAAGGCTTAGCATTTAATAAGAATCATGAATATATATACTTTAGACCTTCAAACCGAATGACAAACTGATATATCAAGCTTTATCCGCTAACAAGGCGAAGCGCCATGATTTTCGGGTTTTGATGGAAATCCTTATTTTTTGACAATCTCCACCCTCCTTCAAAATTTCATAAGAAAGTAACGTTACGAATTTAAGCAAGAACAAAAAAGGCGTAAACGTCAATTCATATTGAAAAAATGTCAGTTCGTTTACATTTTTCGTGACAGCAAAGTGTCGCCTACACTCAAAATCTATCAAATTTCAGTTCGGTCTTTTTTTCTCGAATAAATAATTCAAAATCTTGGAAACGCTTGAGCATGTATTATGTACCATTCAATTCGAAATTCAAAGGCCTTTTATTGATATCCAATACACATATATTTTCTTAGGACCAAAACACGAAAATGGGGTTACCTTAGACCTCTTCAAAATAACGCCTTAAAGTGAGATTTAAAAGCGAAAAATTTAAATTATATTTTGGTATTTAACCCACTAATCGGCAAGCCCGCCTCCAATCGGGGTATATTAAATTGGCCATAAGTGTGACAAATGTGTAATATTTTGATAGAAAACCAAATTTACAAAATATTAGGTGCGTTCGATTACCCCAAAATTTGCAAAAATTTGTACAAATTTGTACTGGATTTTACTGAAATGCGTTCGCGTACACATAAATTTGTAAAAGAGAGCATCTACTGAGAGAGTAAAGTGACAGTTGTCAGCAAAGAGCCTGCAAATTTTTACTGAACAAATTTTTGCCAGTAAAATCCAGTAGAAAACAAAAACATATGATTAAATTAAGTAAACAAACAAAAATAAGCATACATTTAGTAATAAAAACATTTAAAAGAACAAAAGCTGAATTAAAAGTGCGGCAAAAACTAAAAATAATTATTTTCAACCTGAAATAAATTATAGTAGCCAGTTTTATTATAGTAACAATTTATCAGTTTTCTAATATCATCTAAAGTTAAAAGATATTAAAAACTTAGTATATATTAATATGTACATCCTAAACAAGTTTACTTACCACTATGTACCTTCCCAAATGTTCCACGAGAGCATACAATATTAAGTTTTCTTTTTTTGCCATCCATGGTAAAATTTGTGTTAATTGTTTTTATTTACATTAATATAAAGGGTCCGCCATTTAACGTTTTTTTTGTCAACTAGTGCTTATTTCGTGAATGGTAACACTTAGCTCATGTCTGATTTGACAGATAATTAGTTTTATCCTTCCGCTGAACGAATATGGTCCGTATGTTCGTTATCTTGTGAAAAAAGTGAAAGAAACTGGCATCCTCATCGATAAACCAAAGCGTGAAAATCCAAAAACAGTGCGTACACCCGAAAATATTGCAGCTGTGGCAGAAAGTGTGCGTGAAGCGCCATCAACATCAATTCACCGTCGTTCTCAACAATTGAACATTTCGGAGACATCATTGAGACGAATTTTGGTATGACGCCATACAAAGTCCAATTGGTTCAGGAGTTCAAAAAAAAAGTTATTTGGCGGACCCTTTATTAGAGATGTAAAGCTAATGACTATATGAATACTTCTTACTGCATATTATTCAGGGTACCGAATATCAAATATTCATGTATTTTCGTATGTTATTTAACTAGAAACAAAATTAAAAGTCATGTTCATACTAAACAAGTCTAATAGCTTCCACAAAAGTTCATTTAATAACTACAATTGCTACGAATTTATAATTATTAAAATGCAATGCATCAATTACCAAAAAACAATAGTCTAAAATAGTGTTGCCAAGTGTAGGGATTTTTCCCTTTTCGTAGGAATTTTTTCCAAAAAATTCATCTGTATTTTTATTAAAAATGTTATTCTATTTATAATTTATAATAAACAATGAGAAATATAACCATTTATTTTTTTTAGTGTAACAGAATAAAACCAACAAATCTGGTGGCACTGGAAAAATGAGAAATAAGTTTAAAAATTTGGCACCATTGTTTGCATGTGCTCTTGGAAATGGTTTTGACATTTACGTTCGCACTGTTGACAACTCGTTCGAAATAGAGAAACCAAATTTTGTATGAAAACTTTTACGTTTTCATTCGACTTGTACTTCAAGTCATCGTTCGCATAGAAATTTAGTTAGAGAAACCCACGTTAATTTTCTTTTGCTTAGAAAGCGAAAGAAAGCATTCTTTCGAAATCGAGAAACAGGCCATTAGTGTTTATACGAGTATTTTTTAAAAATGGCATTTTGTATTTGTTTGCCGTTTATTTTTAGTTTTTATGTTATTTTTTACTTTCTGTTATTTTTGTTTAATGAAAATCTATTGAATTACTGTACAAATTTATAATAAAAGTAAATATAATTTACTGTTAAAAAAACAAAATTTTTGCATTTATTAACAAAAATGTGTAGGGAAAAATGTAGGGAATATTTTTTTTGTCTGTAGGGGAAAAAAGGGATTTTTTTTTCATTAACGTAGGGATTTTAATTTCTGCAATTTTTCCGTTCGTTTACTTTTTTGTGCAAGAGCCAGTTTTGAGAGTAAAATTTTCATGTTGCCCAAAATTTACTCATTTACTGGATTTTACTGGAAAAGTAAACAAACGCACCTATTTTGTGAAATACTTTTTGTGTGCTTGGCACTGTTTGGAAGAGAGAAGCGTTAAAGTTAAAATTTAGTGAAATTTCAAAAATTTAATATTTTGCAATGAACACAATTTTCAAAAATCTTGAAAACATATTTTTGTTGATAGGAAACCGCTAATACTAAACACAAAGTAAGATTGAAGCGTACACTTCTGAAAAAAAGGTCTAATTTTGGTATGAGGACATACAGATTTTCAAAAAGCTACATGCAAAGGACATCGTCTTAACTTGAAAACGTATGGCCGGATTTATATGAAATTTATCAAAATGATTATATTAAGTGTTATTAGCAAATCCTTTAAGATTAATCAATATAAGTTGAAGTTAAGGTGCGTTTTCGCTCAGTTTTGCGTTTTTCGAAAAACAAAAATTGCCATATATTCTTTACTAAAAGCACAAAAGGGATCATTTTTGGTCTGTTGTTATATCTTGGTAATATGAATATTTTGTGCCAAAAGTTATTTATTTCTATGAATTAGTTTCTTAGATTTGCTCTTAACATATTTTGGCCCATCTCGCCTAAAAGAGGCAACGAAAAAAATTTGGTAGAAGAACATATTTTTTATTTTTCATGCCGAACAAGTGATATAAATTTCATTGCAGAAAAGCTTAGGATGGTTTGAGGGTTAATATCATATTAAAATTTCATTGCAATCAAATAAACAAAATACTCCGCCTGTTTTTTTGTTTATAGACAAAACAAAAAAATAAAAAGGAGGAAAAAACCAAAAAACGTGTATTGAATATCCACCAAAGGTTGACCTTGCACATAACAAACAAGTTTTCAATTTATTTTTGATCAATGCTGATAATCTTTAACTTCGAGCTCATATATTAGTTCTCATGTAGTGAGTAAACTAGTTTATATGAATGTTTGATGTTTGGCATGTGATTGTTACCTCCATAAATACAGTTTCCAAATACTATAGGAAAAGTTCTAGGAATCTAAATTGTTTTCTATAGGAAATGTAATCGATAGCTGTTGAGTTTTCTATAGGATCACATAATAAGAGGGATTTATCAGGGATTAAGTGCAGATACACTAAAAAATTCTTCATACTTTTAAAGCATAGTGTGTGAATGTATATGTATATTATATATCACTTTGTATACACTGAATATAAAAGGTGCTTATGAATTAAAAATAAATATATAAAAACATTAATAATACATACGTCGCAACGTACGTATAATATGTTGGCCAAAAAGTTCATAATGATAATTTTTTTAGGTTTGTTTTTAAATTTCATTTAAGAGTTTTATTATTTTTGTTTTGTATATTTCAGAATGGGGCTGATGACGTTAAAAGGCATCGATGGTTTAAAGATTTGAATTGGAATGACGTCTACAACAAAAAGCTTAAGGTACGAAAAAAAATATATTTAAGTGAAATACATTAAGATTTATTAGCAAAATTATTAACTTGTTAAAACAAATATATTAGCAAAACAAATCATTACACAAATCATCTACTTATTAGGCAATCAGTATTGTCATATATACAGACTTATCTGGTTTTTTTATCGTTTTTAAATATGGCAAGAAATGTTAAAGAGTTTTCATAGAACATTTTATTTTTAGTAATAAAAAATTGTTTAAAAAGTTTTGTGACGAGTAACTTTTGTATAAATAACCAGAGTTTAACTTTAACCACATATAAATTTGATATTCGTACACAGAAAAAAAGTCGAGCTTCAATTACCCCGTCTTTTTATAGAACACATATTAGAAACAAATTTTTGTTGGATATCATAAGACTTTAAAATAAATCGATTTTATTCCGATTAAGTAGACCAGCGACATTCCGATCCAAACTGAAATTTCATAAATGTTCTACAGGACATTTTAAAAAATATCGCAATCTACAGGTAATTTCCTTTCCAATGATACCAAACACTTGTATGATGTGTTAATAATTTCTTAACAGGAAATCTTCAATAGTTGTTCCTTAAGGGGTTACATCCACTTAGAAGGCCTAAAAAAAGCTATTTTTCAAATATTTTTTCTGGAAAGACTTGTTAATCTATTACCGTCGAAATTTGTATATTAAGACAACTTTGAACTTTTTTAAGAATTTTTTTGTTTGTTTTTCAAATAATGATTTAAAAAGAAACTACTTTTATACCCAATCTCCGGGGGTCCTCTAAAAAAATGTGTTTCACGGTGAGCACGATATCTCTGGAGTAAAACATCGGAAATGTAAAAAGTATCTGTAAAATGATCGTCGGAATAAGCAAAATATTAATTTTTAACAAAATGGTGGCTTCTCTCAAAGTGAAAAAATCGATTATCGATACAAATTTTGGACTTCATAAAATAGAAAATATGTAACAGAATCTACTATCAATCTATTAAAAATATACATATAAATCTTCTGTGAAAATTTGCAACTGATCGCTACAGCCGTTCCCGAGAAATCTTACTTACCGACTTTAAAAACACAGTTTTGAGAAAAACACGTTCAAAGTTTCAAAAGCTTTTTTCATATAGAACATTTCCATTTTATTTCAACGACTTTCAATGCGTGTAACTAATATTAGCTGGATTGACATGAAGTTTTTTGTATATATATATATTTGAATGAAATACGTTACAAAAATTGAATTTTTTTGGTCTTCAAAGTTCAGTAACGTCATGATGCTTGATAGGAAAAGACCCTAAGTCATGGTTCACACACGGCAATTATTATTGCTTAATTCTTCTTCAATTCTCCTTTGAAATTGCTTTTGTGTTCACACATGAAAAGTTTTTTTCAGCAATTTTCGTATATCAACCTGCAGTGTTGAAAATTGCGGATGACAAAACAAAACGGAATTGGAGTACGGGCAAGTCTGTACCCCCTTCCATTCTCTTTTCCTCCCTCTTCTATAAACTCAAGAATTGCGCAATTATTATTGCCGTGTGTGAACCTAGTCTAACCACGGGATTGATTACTAAGAAGATAAGAATGGAGCAAAATTGATGATTAATAGGTTTTTGTTAAAGTTCTGCCTATTATGAAGGCTCTAGCTTTTCTAAAACTTCGGGTTCTGATGAGATCTTTAGCCAGATCGAAATACTAGTATCAACCTAGCTAATATGTTTGATTTGCTTTATTTGTGTAAATGTACGGAGGTTTAAGGCTCGTTATAAATTGAAAATAACATAAAAATAATCTCGATGTATATAAAAACAAAAAACTAATATAACTGTAAAAAGAAAGAGCTTTTCTTGACGCAAGTATTTCTTTAATAAAAAAAAATAGGTTTTCAGTGATATTAAAACTGGCGTTTTGTTAAAAAATTAAAGTTGGTTTAAGCTAAATAATATGTATATAAGTGCCTATTTAATTTAAACGAGGGGTTGTCTGAGCTGTTTCGACATTCGAAATTGTTCGGCTTCTATGCGACTTTTTCCGATGAGCTTTTTAGTCTATATTTTTTAAATTTAAAAAAATGGCAACCCTGACACACTGCATAGTCAATATTGGTATCAAAACTTTTGTTTTCTCGAGTATATCAAAGCTGCTTTCAAAAAACTCTGAATTTAATTAGTTTCAGAAATGTTTCCAGACAAAAATATCTTAACTTTGACCCCACCTTTTAACCATTAAACGTGAGATTGGACTGTTAACAAAACATATCTGTCACTTATCCAAATTTGATTAAGATCGGAGAGATAATATAGGGAGACTCCCCTTGTTAGTGTAGTATCCGACCGAACAGTTTGCCCAAAAAATATATGTTATCGTTTTTTTTTTATCATTCGGAGGTATTATAGACAAGTTTCGATTTTGCACGGAAATAATTATCCGCATGATGTTAAGGAATTTTTGCATTAAAGCAATGAAAATGCATTGGAATTCGTTTATTGAAACTTTTCATTAAGCTAATGTAAGTTATCATAAAATTGTATGAATTAATATGTAAATTGTGTAAATTTTCTTACACTCAATGAAGAAGTTAAATTAAAAAACTAGTTTCATAAGAAATATATACTTTTCATTAATTTTAAGAACATTTTCGTTTATTTTGTGAAAAAAAGTTTCATTTATTTATTTATTGAAACATTTATTTATTTATTGCGACTATAAATGTAAAATATAAGTCAAAAGACGAATTTTGCTGGTTTTGGGCTGCCTAAAAGTGAATTCCTTGTGAATCTCAAAAATTTGAATCTCAAAACCACATCCGATCGCCCCAATTAAATGTTTTCTTTAGAAAAATGACTTTTTTATACATTTTCGTAGCAAACTGTTTGTTCAGACACTTTTTTCTGTTTAAACGAAAGTATGATAAAAATATTGTTAAGATGATTAAATAAATTCAATTATATTCTATATTTTTGGATATAATAGCCCAGACAGAAAAATACAACCGGCACAGTGTTGGCAAAGCGTCCGCGACGGTCGGTTATGCGTTGGCAGAACGTAGCCTATATATTTCTCATAAAAATTAATAACCTAATTTGTATGGGAAATATAAAAAAAAAAAAAATGTGAAAGGTAATTTTTTCCCTCATTATAATAAATGCATAAATCTACGAATTTAATGTCAAAACAGCGAAAATTTTTATA
This sequence comes from Delia radicum, assembly GCA_021234595.1. Classification (NCBI taxonomy): domain Eukaryota; kingdom Metazoa; phylum Arthropoda; class Insecta; order Diptera; family Anthomyiidae; genus Delia; species Delia radicum. The sequence continues at coordinate 195,490,048 of CM037853.1, forward strand.
AAATGAACGAAAATTTGTTAATTTCTTTTAAATTTTTTAGTATTTTAATAAAGGGTCCGCCATCTAACGTTTTTTTTTCAACTAGTGCTTATTTCGTGAATGGTAATACTTCGCTCATGTCTGATTTGACAGATAATTAGTTTTATCCTTCCGCTGAACGAATATGGTTGTGTATACGCTTGAACAACGCTGGGAAATATTGGGACATTACTTTGAAAATCATGGTAATGTTACAGAATGTGTGCGAAAATTGCGTACGGATTCCGTCGTTCTCAACAATTCAACATTTCGGAGACATCATTGAGACGAATTTTGCATATAGACCTTGGTATGACGACATACAAAGTCCAATTGGTTCAGGAGTTGAAGCCAACTGACCATCCAATGCGTTTTCGCTTCGCTTCGAAGCCATTGGTGAAATACAGCAGCACACAATCGATAATGTGCTTAAAAATTGGACCGATCGTGTAGGCTACTGCATGGCCAGCCGAGGCAGCCATTTGAATGAAATTATTTTCCATTATTAACCGGAAGGATTGTACTTTCAAATAAAAAAAGAAATTTGAGAAAATATTCAGTAGCTTTTTTTTATAGCATTTTCAAAAAAAAAAAGTTATTTTTCGGACCCTTTACATGAGATTGCGTACTTAAAAAAAATCGTGTTGGTATTAGCAAGTACTTACAATTGTCATTACAAATCTTATTAATGTTGTATGGGGGTGTCGCGCAAAATAATGACATATCATTACTAAACACCTTACGAAAAGTCAAACAAAATGTGGTTACTTATGTGCTTAATAGTATGGACACAAATAATGAGTTTAAAAGAAATTTTCAAAAACACTAAATTTAACAAAAAAATTTTTTTTTTTTATTGAAAAATTTGTTTCAAATAAAATGTGACCACACGGGATTCGAACCTGCGACTCCAGGTTGTCAGTCAAGCGCTCTACCATCTGAGCTATCTCGACATGATATACTTGGTAAATAAAAACAAAAATGACTTGCTTGCACAAAATCTCATTACTTTCCAGCTTACAAAAAATCAAAAACAAATAGTTATATATGTGTACTTACTACATTGAGAGAATTATCTCCATGATATCAATGAATTGTTGCATGAATTGTCTTTGGAACTCGTCCATTGAAACTTTTCATTAAATTAAAGCAGCTTTTCATAAATTTTAATGAAAAACTTTCTATTATTTATTAAACAGTTCATACTCCTAATGAAAAATTTTCATTAAAACTATGAAGCCTTTTCATGAAATTTAAGAAATTTGTCATTCATATTGTGAAGAAAACTTCATTAGTTTAATGAAAAAATTTCATTGAAACTCATCCTAGAAATTCTCTGTGTAGAGTGAACAAAATTATGAGTCTAAAAATAGATTTTTATTAAAATAATGGGAAAATTAACTAGCTTTTAGTAAGTCCTTATTATTTGTATTAAAATAATGGAGAGAATAAGCTTGTAGTGAGAAAAGTAATTAAATGCCGTTTAATTTCTGTGTAGTTTCCGTGTTAGTAAACAAATTTGATAATTTAAGCAGATCGGTTTTCATTTACTAAATCGGTTTTCATTTAATAAAAATTAAATGGTATATTAACATTTAACTAAAGTTTATTAAATAATACTAATTTATCCTCCTACTATCATTTCGAATAATTACTGACACGTATTGCTTAAATTAGCTAATCGTTCTGCTGATGCAAATGTTAAACTCATCGATAAAAATGCCGAAATAAAAGGCGAAATTTTGTATCTCAGCAGTCACTACCAAGAGTTTTCTGTGAAACAATATTACAAATATTAGTGTCTGATCTATTATTCGGTTTCGGCATCGGTTAAAAATAGACAATCTTCCATAAATCCACCGGTTACCGATTATTAGCCAAAACAAACCGAAACAGACCAAATACAAGCAATTTACACTCAAATTTTAGTATGTGAGAGCCTTTTGTGATATTTTTAAAAATAACGCGCACACTTATAGAAATAAACCTGTAGAAATAGCAAAAAAGAAAAAACTACTAAAAATTAGCAGATTTTTTTACTAAATATTAGTAATATACGAATAGCAAAAATAAATGTGTTGAATTTACAAATATTTAGTTATATTTGAGCGAAATTTTACTTAATTAAAAGTAACAAAATAATCTGCTAAAACCGAAAAATCATTAAAAATTTTAAAATTATTGACGTTTTTTTTTATACGAATAAAAGTCTGCCCTTATGTAATACACAATTTTTTTGCAAAAATTTCTGTGGATTTTAGCAAAATAAACTGTTATTTGCATTCTACTAATTTTTGAGGTAAATATAGCAAAAATGTTGTTAATATTACAGTTTTTGTTTGCTATATAGTGTACAAATACTTAGTAAAAGTTTTTGCTTATTTTACAGAGTAAAATGCTATTTTCAATTAACTAAAATTCACATCGAATCTAACTAAAATTTAGTAAAGTTAGCAGATTTATTTTTGCTTTTATTATATTATTAACATTTAGCACAAAAGAATCTGCCAAATTTAGCAGTTTTTTCTGAAAGCTCATTTTTAACTAATTTTTAGAAGCTTATTTCTATGAGCAGTATTGCGTTAAATATGGATTTTACGTATTACACCGCATTGACCCGAAAAACGTACTCATTGAGTATAATAAGCTTCGGATTAGACTGATTATTGTAATTTTGGTATACATATGTTCGTCATCGAAATTTGTCCCGATAAAGTGCCTTCGGTTGGATCTCTCAAAATATATTTGTTTGCCAATATGTATTAAAACAATTTTTTAAATGCATTTTTGTTAGGGCATTAAGTTATTAAAGAACATTGATTTGTTTAGAGCGTGTATAGCCAAAAAATATCGTTTATAAATTTGCAATTATGTATTTTTATTTTTATATTCAAAATACAATTTAAATATTAAAACAAATTTTGTTTTTTTTTAAACGTATTTTACGTATTTTTTTTTTCATACGTAAAACTGCCTACGCTGTTTTGTTTTTGCTCTCGATCAACTTCACCAGATCTCTTCTGAATCTGAAATATATGTGAAGGATTTAAAAATGAGTGAAATTAAATATTGCAAAATTATTAAATTTTATATATTTTCAAATTATTCAAAATGATTATTATATGCATACACAAAATAAACAAATTTAAAAATATATTACGGTCATAAATTATTCAAAATTTTTTTGATTTTTTAATAGTCTCGAGATAGAGGTAGATTTAACTAATAAACAAATAGGCGAACGAAATAGTTTGCTAGAATCTTTGTCTGCACTCATCATCATCATCAGTTTTGGATCGTGCTGGCATTAGATTTTACTATTATGGGATATTTAACATCCGTTGCAATTAATCATAATCATTTGTATATTTTACAAACAAATTGCATACATATAATTACAATATACATAAAATGTTTATGTAAATACGAATACATTATATTTATATTGTACCATTTTACCAGGGCTGCAACTTTCATTTAAATTAGTGGTTGCAAAAAGCAAGGGGAGTTTGTATAATACACGCAGATAAAAAATATGGTTGCAATATGATTGCGGCCACAAAACTCTGTTTCCTACAGCCATAAATGGTAGTTTAAATAAAATTATTATTGTATCAATCATATTTAACCAATACTATAGTTGCTTTAATCATGTTATAGTAAAAATCTCTCTTTCTTCGCTTGTCATATTATTCTTTTATCTACAATCATAATATAGTATTTATTATCATGTATTATCATGTATAGTTGCACAAACTGTTACGTTTTATAAGAATTTAGATTTTACCACAGGCCAATATTATTTTATGAATAACTACAGTCAAACTACTGTGATGTGGATTTTCAAAGCCCGATGTGACCTTATTGAACTAAATGCCACACGATTCTCAAGAAATAACTCCAAACTATGCTCACTTTGCAATATGAAGGAAAATGAAGATATTCAGCATTTTATCTGCAGATGCCATATTTTTAACAGTCTTAGGTTGCAATTGTTTAAAAACACACCAATATCTGAGGTAGATCTTATTCAAATTTTAAATGGAGAGTATTTTAGTTGGGATATTTTAGTAAACTACATTGTTAATGCTTTGCAATATCGAAAATTTTTAATTAATGAGTATAATCACTAATATAAATATTGTTCGTATAATTTAAAATATGTTATTAAACCGATTTTTTCCGGCTAACGACTATGTCAAAGCCGTAAGTAATATTCTTAAATTTTTAATAATTAATTATTCTATTGTAAAAATTTTTTATTATAACGTTTTTGAAAATAAAGAATTACTACTACTACTACTAGTTGCACCAACTATAAGATGATTAGTGGAAGTAGGATTAATTTGGTAGTCTTACCCCGGTCTACCATGACAAAAGTTAAATTGACACGCATCCCTTAAAAAAAGTTATTGTTATTCATGCGCGGCTCCAGCAATTAATTAATTTTATATGCCATGATGTACAATTGAATGTGTTTGTAGGTTTTTGCGTATGAAATTTCCCCTTATGTTAATTGCTGGATCAGATTATGCTTAAAAATTAAGTAAAAAGTGATAAAAAAAGTGATATATTTTAAATAATAATAATATGTTAATCATAATATGGTAATAAATAATGACGAAATTCTTATTTATTTTATTTATTAATAATCATATAATTACAAATTATATGCTATGTCTTTCGGCTTGAACACAGAGCAGTGCATCTGGTGGGAATCGAACCCACGACCCCCGCACTAACTACCCTACCGGGGCGCGTGTAAGAAATTTTTATTTGAGTCTATAAATGAATGCTTGGGCAACATTTAGGTTACACAACTGGTAGTTTTTCAAAATGATGGAAATTATTTAACATGAACACTTTCAACAAATTTCGATAGAAAACTAAATTAAATAATTTACAATTTCACTTTTTTAAGTAAAAAATTTTTATTACACAGAAAACTATTAATGTTTGAAAAATAATGAAAATGCTTAATAAGCGAATGAAGCTTTTCTTCAATTCTTAAAATTTCGTCGTATATCTTAAACTAATTGAAAATCTCATTTCATTTTCAACGGTTGAGTTTCAGTGCAACTCCATCGCTTCAATGAAAAAAGTCTTTAATATCATTCAGATAATTCTCTTAGTGTAGGTATAATAAAATGTATTTCAAAGTAACGGATTTTAGCAATTAATGTAAATGCGCATTTGCCACAATTGCGGAATTTTTGTTCCATATTATTCAAAAATGCATTTTTTGCTTTTACGTGCGTCTTTTATTAGTTATATTTTTTTTAATTTTTCTTTTAATTTTAATAAATACTTTCAAATTTTTAGTCCATATTTGTAGTAAGTTGCATTGTTAGTTAAACGCGCGAGTTTTTGATATTTAGTGAATAAAAGTCGCATCCTTGATCATTACCGTATTAGTGTGGTTCTTAATATATTTTTCGCAAATAATCAAACGTTCATTAAAATATTTAATTCATTTTATATTGTTTATATTGAAATATTTATCATTTTCACAATGAGTACCCGAGTAAAAAAAATATATACGGTCTTTTGTTTTTCCATCTTATAATATATTATTATTTATGATTGTACATGGTGTCATGCATATCCATATATTATTATATATTTCTTATAAGTTAACATATAGAACGATATATTGTTAAATATTAACTTTATAAAATAAGACATGAAGCATATATGCTATACATAATAAGCTATGATAGATATATTGTCATATATAATAAAACATTCTCATATATAACACAACATGCAAGCATATATAAGCTATGTAATTTAAGATATAATAATATATGCAGTCTTATGAAAAATATTTATGTGTGTTATATAAGATATGCTTATATATGGTGCCATACTAATAATGAAATTCAAGATATAATTATATATGAAATTAATATTATAAGATTATATATGGTTCAACATCATTAATATTATCCATGCGTATAAGACATAATTATATATTGTAATATATAACCCCATATGTTCTTAAACATGCGCAGATGACCAAATTATTTTTTTTTATATACTATTACCTTAACCGAGCACTAGCTACTATGGCCTTCGGCGCGTTGTAGCGAAAACAGACCAGTGCCTCTGGTGGGAATCAAACCCACGACCCGCACTGAAAAGCCAGCACGCTACCAACTAGCCTACCGGGGCGCACGACCAAATTATTTTTCTTTAAATTTTGTTCATATTTTTATTAAAAATAATATATGCCAAGTAAATCCAATTTAAACTCAAAATATCTCATTCTATCCACAAACAATTGCTTCTCTTTTTGGATCTTATTAGATCCAAGTAGATCTAAATTCATCCCACGAGATATTTTGGGATCCATCAGGATCTTAAATTATATATTTTTGGATGCCCCAATTTTGAGATAAATTTTAATCTAACTTAATCCGGTAATATATTTGAGGGATCTAATCTCATATTATTGGATACCCCAATTTTGAGATAAACTTGGATTAGAATAAATATCGACCTATATCAAATGAGATCTGATTTGTATTTGAGATGTAACTTTTTTTGATCGGGTAGTTATGTAAATTTGTATATAAAGTATTTTATTTTCAAAGTTGTAAATAAAAGTCAATAAAAATTTTTTAACAAGCGTTAGATATAATTATTTGATCATTTGAATTTGTTTATTTTTTTACAAAAATAAACTAATGCATCACTTTAACATATCCTCTGGTTTGATTTGGCTAACAGATTTAATGGATATTTTGTTGAGGACAAACAAATATTAGACATGTATTTTTTTAAGGTGCTCAATCGCACGTTAGAAGTTAAAAAGACGGGTCAAAAATTACAAAATTTTTGTATAAAAACATGTCTAAAATTTCCGAATTTTCCAATTTTTTTTGTACGCAATATTAAATTAATCGAGAAAAGTAAATTTTTTTAATTACACAAATTTTGGCACATCCACGGCATGTTTTATATACCAGTGGATGCGTCTTTGAAAAACCTTTCGTTTGATATCCATCTTAGTTTAGGAACTTATATTGTAGATTTTTTTATTTTGTGATTTTTTTTATTTCATATTTCGTTAGTTTGAACTTTTCTCTATATAGTTACTGTGAAAATTTTGGCGAAAAATTCGAAGATTTAAAAAACTTACAGCTTGTTAATTTAACTCCTTGTCCTGTATTCTGCACGCACAATATTTACTTTAAATGGCTTTTTACTCAAAACAAGATATTGGAAATAGGGTGCCACTGGGCAGCCTTAACGGATGGTCCGGTTTTTAATCGTTTGTTTTTTGTTTTGTGGAGTACTAAAAAATTAAGTCTCTAACATAAAGACATTTTTAAATTTTTGCCTAGATTTTTTTTTTTTATTAAAAAACAACGTTTTTTGTGCTTTTTTAATTTTTAAGTTTACCCTCGTACCATTTAAATGCAAATCAAACTTTAAAAATCGTAAAAGGGACTAGAGAATATATTTGTGTGGCTCCACGGTGGAACCAGTTTTTGAATTAAAAAAAAAAAGTGTGTATAATGAAATTCTGGTGGCCATGTTGGTCCGAATTTTAAAATATAATTTTTAGTATAATATCTAATATTGGTTTTTTCTATCTAATTAACCTGATCTTTATTTTTTTATAATTGTTTAAATACAGCAGTTTATACTGATTTCTAAGCAGAGTAACCCCTTAAGTCACTTAGGATTTAAACCATTTTAAGAACAACATTTTAATTCTGCAGTTTTAATTTAAAATTTAATTTTTATTATTAAATCTTATTATTTATGCTACCCTAAACTACAATAATTTTGTTTATCAGATCTTTTCGCCTAAAACATTTAGGGGATGATATTTCTGATGTTTCAAAATCTCCTACATGTTGAAAAAATATGTACCCCCAGTTAGGAATAAATGACAACTATCCAATATCTGTCACTCTGTTTTATCAATAATGAAAAATTTCAGAGATTTATCGTGTTTTCGCTTTCAGTCTGAATTTATTTTCAAATTTAATTGACAAATATTCTAATAAAATGAGATCAAACTAATAAGTGCACTTTTAGAGCCCAGTTTGAAAAAGCATAAGTGGTTATATATAAGAAGTAAATATTTGGTTATCGCAACTATTCACATTTCTCATTACAAATATCATTACTTTTATATGGGGATGTCGCCCAAAATAATTACATACACTGCGTTCCAAAACTATAAATACACATTAATTTCACTAAATTTCAGGCACCGTAAATAATGATTATTGTTCGTTTTTTTTAATCAAAAAATCAATCACTTAGAACAGACATAAAAAAAAAATTATTGCACCATTATTATTATTTTTTGACAATTTTTGCATATCCGTCATGATTTTTAAATTTTTGATTTTTAAAGTTTTCTTCAATGGTAATGATTATTTTTGAGTAATAATAAAAAAAAATCAGCCATAATCATTATTTTTGAGCAAAAAAAATAAAACTCAAAAATAATAATTATTTATGATTTTTATTTTTTTCGCACAAAATAAAACTTACTTTAAATTTACGACTTTATATATGATGTACTTACTATGTTGGTAAAAAAACCTCACAAAAAAGTCATAAATTGAAAGTGAGTTTAATTTTGAGCGAAAAAAATAAAAATCATAAATAATGATTATTTTTAAGTTGTATTTTTTTCCTCAAAAATAATAATTATGGCTGGTTTTTATTAACATTACTCAAAAATAATCATTACCATTGAAGAAAATCTATAAAACTCATAATATAATCATTATTGTGTAATTTTTATTATAAAACTTACAATGATTACGGTCCCTGCTAAATTTCGTTAGTTAAACAAAAGTAGAAGAGATTAACCGGCATACATGTAAAACCAATGGAAAATTAATAATATTTAATAAAAAAAATATTAATTTATTTTGTATTTTACTGTTTAAAAAGGAATAACAAAATCAATTAGTGTTTCATAACTAGAAATACACTTAACTTAATATATCAAAGTTTACAAAAATTTAAGAACAATATTTTAAAGCAGCAGTTTTAATAATGCATGAGGTCTCTTTTTTTTGAACCAACTCGAAAATTCGATCAGCCATATTGTCTACCAGATTTATTCGAAGGTTTCCCGCCTCCGAAATTTCTTTTTGAGAAATATACTGGTTAATTGTCCTATGTGGAAAACTATTCGAGCTGGTGTCAGGACCGGTCACGTGGCCTGTCGCATTAAAATGCCGTGTTTCTAGGAAGGTGTTAATTGATCCAAATGGTGGTTATTTATATTTATATTGTTAATAAAATGTTGATATTGTATTGCAAAAGAAGAAATGAAACAATTTTTTTATAAATACTTATAGATTTTTGCAATAGGTCAATAATGAAATGAAATAAGTTCAGTAGTATTGGGATACCAAATTAAAAGTAAGTTAATTTTTTGAGATAGGCGTGGTAGAGAAGATTAAGCATACTTTTTTAAAAACCATAACTACATTGTAAATTTTTATTGAATTAATATACTTTCGATTTATACCATAAAAACTTTGCACTAGATTAGATTAGATCAGAAGGCACTATGCACCGCGACCAATGTAGGTCTTTTGTGCTGCCTAAATTTACCTACAGATTCAAGCTACCTATAAAGCCAATTATCCTATTAGGAAAAATGTTCGCGATGTTAGAAGGCGAAATGAAGCGATTACCTAGAAACCTAAGTCTCCTATCACAAAGCCTGGGACATTCGCAGAGAACATGCTCCGAGGTCTCAGACACCATCTCACAAAACCTGCACATATCCGTGTCCGATTGACCCTTCCTGTGCAGATGGTATCTGAGATTACAGTGTCCATTTAAATACGACGCCAGGGTCCTCAAACCCCCCTTTCAAGCGACAAGAGTTGCCTCGAACCCCTACTGGAAAAAGAGATCAATCTCTTAGCCTGGCGCTGACCAGGAGAGTTTTCCCAGTAACCAGAGAATTCAGACTCTCTCCATGCCCTGAGCCTTTCCCTAACATACCCCACAGGTATTCCACAGAATGGTTCAGGACCAATAAAGGGCCTTCGGGCCCCGCGGTTGGCAAGACAATCTGCCCTCTCGTTGCCCTCATGCCCCTCATGACCAGGAATCCACAACAAGGTTAGAGAGTTGCCCCTACCGAGCCTATTGAGAGTCTGAATGCATTCCATGACCAACCCAGACCACACCTTATAAGCCATTAAGGCCCTCAGTGCAGCCTGACTGTCAGAAAGAATGTAGATGCGAGATCTGAGCGTTCCCCTTCGCAGGCATTCCCCTGCACATACACAGATGGCCCAAATTTCCGACTGAAAAATTTACGGATATTTTCCCATAGATAAAACACGCTGGAAGCCTGGTCCAAAGACGCCAGCACCCGTGTTCCCATTCGACTGCTTAGATCCATCGGTGAACCACAACTGAGAACCATCTTCCGGTTCCCAGGATTGATTGGTCCACTCCGGTGACACTCTGTCCGCAATCTTAGAAATCGGGTCATCTATTAAGATGCGCGCGATCCTCATGTGACCCCTTAGGTTGCCCCCCTCATGCCACCGAATTCACTAAGTCTAGAGGAACCCATACTGGCAACCTCCATTACAGAAATATGCAATGGCGGGATCCCCAGTATAACCCCCAAGGCATCCGTCGGGCAAGTTCCGCCGGCCCCTGTAATGCCAACACACGCAAGACGGTAGATTCTCTTAAGAGCTTCCTTTGCCTTACTCTGCTCAACTTTTGGCCAACATTCAAGAGCAGCATAGGTGATCATCTGTTTAACAATAGTATTGAACGAACAGTAGACCATTTGTGGCCTTAGGCCCCATGTTCTCCCGAAAAGCCTCTGGCAGGCATAATATGCCCTGGTGGCCTTCTTGGAGACGTGGTCAAGATGTTCGTTCCAGGTAAGGGAGCTATCAAGAGTCACTCCAAGATACTTAACACTGCTAGAGAAGCCAACTGTCACATCCCCAACGACCGGCATAGACAGGTTAAGTTTTCTCCTTCTCGTGAATGGTACCAGAGCCTGTTGCATACGCCCGGAGATGGTCCTGTCATCCCAGCCCACAACGGAAATGACAAGATCATCGGCGTATCCATAGGTCCTGAAACCCAAGTCATTCAGACCCTCGAGTAATTCATCAATGACCAGTGTCCATAGTAATGTCGAAAAAACGCCACCCTGAAGACACCCTCTGGTCGCATTCACGGTCCTACAAGTAGTCCCCACTCCGAACGTGATTATCCTAGAGCGGTGCATCTCCAATGTTTAATTAATTATGATAGGAGGAAAGCTCTTCCTAGCCATGGATACAATAATCGCATCGTAGGACGTGTTGTCAAAAGTGCCCTGTATATCAATAAATGCACAAAGGGCAATGTTCTTTGCCTCCAGTGCCCGTTCTATTGTCGTGACAACATGATGGATAGCAGTTTCGGTAGACTTATCCCGTTGATACGCGAACTGTAGCTCATGTATCGGTTCTCGTCTAAGGTAAGTGTCCCTAATATACTGATCCAAGACTTTCTCCATTGTCTTGAGGAGAAACGAGCTCTGGCTAATTGGTCTGAAGGACTTAGGTAGCTGCTCAGACTTTTTCCACGCCTTCGGCATAAAGACCACTCTAACCTCTCTCCGGGGTCTCGGTACATGCCCGAATAACTTTGCACTATGATTGCATTTAAAAAAATAAATGGCAAAAACTAAAATCCAGATTTATATAAATTTTTTAAAAAAGCTATAACTTAATGGCTTTTTTTTTTAAAAAAAAAGAAGCAACACTCAGGAAATTCTTCCTATTTATTAATGTGTTGCTTTCTTTGGAAAGGGGATAGAGGAGAGATTAATGGTGGGGAAAGATGAAGGGCTTCAGACACGACAACACTAATTGCGCGAGATGATAAGCCTTAGAACAGTTGTTGATCGCCAATTGATGGAGAGTTGGCGAACTTGTTGAAGCTTTCTGGTTCATAGCCCTGATTCGTTATTTTACTTCGGTGGGGTTAAGTGCTATGGGAACACCGAAGGTGTGCGCAGAGATACATATGAGGGATAGAATACTCATACATATTATTTTTCTAAATTGATGTTGTCGTTACCGGGAATCGAACTCGGGACCATCTGTGTAACAGTCCAACACGCTAACCATTACACCACAACGCCCACCGACTATATCATATTGTATATCTTTTGAAAGATATTTATAATCCATTTCATTTGATGTATAAACCATTAATATAAGTTGAATCTATTAAAAGTTATTCATCTTTTTGTTACTATCTTTTTGGAATTTCGGAGGTCCTTGTCCTCATTTTTTGCAAACTATTGATATATTGACCTTATGATTCTTATTATATTTTGCAACTCTTGCATTATGTATAGTTTTTTTTTAAACTAAAAAATTTAAATATTGGGAATTTTTACTCATTTCGTCAACTTATTTTATCGCGTCGTAAGTTCTTACCATCGTCGTAGGGTGTTGCAATTTGGCCAGGGCATATAAAGTAACGCCCTTTATCATAATTTTTGAGAGCATCCAGTAAGTTCCACCAAGTGGTCATAATGGGCCACCCTAGTGTACAAGGGTAGTCAAAGGGTTAACTTAATAGTAGTTATATGATATCTAACGTTCAAGCAATATTTGAACTCCATAATTATCTAAACCGCCAATGTGGCATTCATTTTTGTGCTGCATCTTTTAACTTTTTATCTATATTGCAGAACAAATTGATGTAAAGACAAAGAAAATTATCTGATCGATTTAGTATTTACATTAGGATGTCCCTTAAAAATTGATTTTTCATTACACCCGAATTAAGAGCAATTTTTATTTTAGTAAAACACAAATTCGACTAATAAAACACATTTTGGTTTTGGTTAAAAAAGTATATTTTATGTTTATTTTTAGCTCCAGTCTATATTGTACTTTAAATTTTAGTATATTTTACGATTGTTTATAATTTATTCATATCTTTTTTCGCCTACAGCCCCCCATTGTTCCTGAAGTACAGTACGATGGTGATACCAGCAACTTTGATGATTATCCGGAGAGTGATTGGAAACCAGCCAGGGCAGTAGACCAAAGTGATTTACTTTTATTTAAAGATTTTTAATTAGTTTTGTTTTTTAATTAGTATAATAAGTAATTGCATTAATTTATTTAATTTTATTATATAAGCTTGTATTTATGAAAACATAATAAAATGAACACAAAATTATAACAAAGTAAACTTCCGTTAAAAATAAATATATTTATTGTGTATTGATTGATAACAAAAACAAAGTTTTATTAGTAACATAACTGGGAATATTAATTTACTTATGAATTTTTAAATTTTATAGACCGACTCACTTTAAAGTGAATCTGTAGTGCGAGGCTAAAAATAAACCTGACAATAAAACTCCACCCAGAAAACATATTCAGTTGTAGCAAACGCATTTGTTGCCAAACGAATGCATCGGTAGTTTCGACTGAATTTTTCGGTTGTGATAACAATCATTCGATTAAAACAACATACTATATTCTTGCATGACAATATAATTTCGATTGCCTCAACAGAAATTCGGTGAAAACTACACTCAAAAAAAAGTTAGTAAAGTGCCAGGATGGTGCTTGCAAAAAATTTGGTAATGTCAGCAAACCCGTTTGCTGAAAATCCGCGAGCTGACTTTTAGCAACAAAATTAGTAGATTCAGCAAAAGTTTTGCTAACACTTAGATCCAGTTTTTGGGAGGACGATCAAACTTAGTTTTACTGCTGTTTAGTTAATCTTTAATAGGATATAAACTACTTTTAAACCTCCATGCTGATTTTCAGTGATGGTTTAAAAAATCTCAAATTAAATAAGATTACCATATTTTACACCAAAAAAAGGAATGCCATTTTTAAAATAAATATGGTAGCACTTGCGAATGTCAAAAATGCAAAACAAACAAAACAACGAGCGTAGAAAAAAATGTTTGTTTATTTTGTGTCCAACAATTAAATATTTCTGTTGTTTAATATTGGTTGTAATTAAATACTCAATGACTCAAAAATAAATGTAAAAATGGAAGGCAGCAGACGGACAAACAATTTTTCAACAAAAGAAATTCAATTTTAAATTTACTTGGTGGATTAAAAAAAAGACACCATCGAGTGTAAAGAAAAAACTCTCCCGAAGATGAAATTAAACCTCATCACTGAAGAAAAAAAAATTTTCAAAAATTTCTTATATATTGTTTTTTTTTTTGGACTTTTACATAGCAGCTGTTTTATTTATGTATAATTTTCATTCACAGCTGTTATGTTTTGACAACTCAAAACTTAGTTTAAACGGCCAATGCTGGCTGGTTAAACTACAATTAAAATAAAATAAACTTGTTCTCAAAAACAGCATTTTAAATTTAAACTTCGTTCAAACTATAAACAAGGTTGAACTATATCCCAAAAACTAGCTCTTAGCAGATTAGAAAACAAAAAACCCTTGCTAAAAATTAATAAAGTTTTTGCTGAATATTGGTAGACTGAAAAAATCTCGAACAATTTGTAGAAAAATTGTACTTTAGTTAAATTATTTGCTGAAAATCATAAAACATATTTTTGTGATTCTTTTAAAAATAATTTACAATACGTTCCAAAATATAAAAATGTTCATACTCCCACATTGACGAGGTAAATTAATGCAATATTTAAAAAAATATAAATAATTATATGTAACACAAACAAAATTTTCTTTCAACTACTTACATCAATGGTTGTCTAAATGATGCTATATTTTAAAGGAACTAAAATGCCGCTGATAATTATAGAAACGAAACGAAAAAAATGCAAAATATGACATAAACAACCCTTTCTTTTGCAATAAGAACCATACAAATCTATTTAAGATATGTGTCTTTATCTTTCGCTTTAGTTGGTCTGGCTGTCTGTTAGCTTGTAATTTTCCCACACTGGATTATTAATCTCTATAAACATTTAGTTTAAAAATACAAATTTAATCTTTACAAAATTTAAATATTTTATTTTGTCTTTTATTGAATTAATAGACAATTACTTTAACAAGCTGGTGACAACAAAAGATGTAAGTTGTTTTAATCCGCAATTTTGTTTTATGTATGAAAAACAAATAGAAAGAATTCCATAGTTGAGTTGCACTTTTTAGTATCATTTTCCTCGTCACTACTACATCTTGACATGCCGCGACATCTAACTCATTCTGCATATATCTTTCAATCTGGTTGTAGTACACACTATTAATGTGCTTATCATCACAATTTTTTGTAGCAAAATAAATTAGTAAAATATTAGTCAAATATATGTTCAAAACAGTTAAGTGCTAAATAAGTATAACTAAAATTTTAGCTAAAAACACAATTTCAGCAAAAAATTTTCTGAAAAATAGTATACTTGATTTACAAGTCGTTTTACTAACTTTTCTGCTAATTTATTTTTTTAAATGTACCAAAAAATTCGATACCTACAACCGAATCATTCGATTGGCTCCAAATACGGTTGCTACTACCGAATCTGTTTCTGGGTGTACACAGTAAAGAGGAGCACAAACATATTCGTGTTTACATCTTCACTAAAAATTATGCTTAAATAAACCTGACAATAATGTAATAATCTTATTAACGAGCTCTAGCATTGCACACGACAACAAAAAACCTAAGTTCTGTTTGGTTGATGTTTGATGTTCGATAGCACCACACTATGCATCTAAGTCCGGTCAATTAAGACATAAAAATAGTGGTCAAATAACAAAAATTCCGACAGAGCAAAATTTTGATGGAGACCAAGGGGTTTACCCTAATAAATAAAAAGAAAAAATCATAGAGACCATTTTTATAGAGAATTTTTAGATCTACAACTTTGGTTGGAAGTATTTTTGTGATAAAACTTACCGTTTTCGAGAAAAATCCAAAAAAACCTGAAATTTTGGCCTTTGACCCCGAAACTTTTTGAGCTTACATGGGATTGATGGGGCCTTTTAAATTTTTATTTTTTTAGGGTAACCCCAAGGTCCCCACCAAAAATTGGCTCTGTCGGAATTTTTGTTATTTCATTTGACTAAATTGATTTTATGAAAAACTGCATTAATTTAATGAAAAGTTTCAATGGACGAGTTTCAGTGACAATTCATAGATCTAATGCAAAAATTCATTGATATCATGCAAATAATTCTCTCGGAGTTCATATGTGAATGTATATTTATAGACAAGCCAAAAAAATATGTTAGTAAAAATTTCTTTAAACTTTGATAATAAAATAAAAATTTTTTATTATGATTTTTCTTTAAATATTATACCTAAGAAATAATAGTTATTAAATATAGATATGTGTCATATCTTACCTTTAAAATTGAATGCATTAATAAAAAAAAAAAATATGAGAAGATATGATTTTTTAAGAGCTTCCGGATTTTACTTTAAAAAAAGACTTACAATTTAGAGAAATATATGAAATCTTTATTTGAGTCGATAGGACGATCTATATAATTCAATGTTTAAAGATGATTTCATGTAAATGCTGACCGCGGCAACGCCTCAAATTGTTTATACGCTGGGTCCAATTTTAGCATACTCTCTGCTACATATCGGCCGGTATCTCACGAATAAATTCTTCAATATTGGCTTCCAGTGCGTCAACCGTAGCGGGTATTTTTGTATTGTGGGGATTGCCTAAACATATCCCCACAAAAAATAGTGTAAAGGCGTTAAATCGCCAATGGACCGGCCAATTGGGCCATTGTTTCGCGTGCTGTGTGGCATGTGGCACCGTCTTGTTGAAACCACATGTCACCCAAGTCCAGCTCTTCCATTTTGGGCAAAAAAAATTTGTAATCGTAGCACGGTAGCGCTATGATGATGCCACCGTCCCATAATCTACACCAAACAGTGCATTTTTCGGGATGCATTGGCAGTTCTTGCAATGCTTCTGGCTGCTCTTCACATCAAATACGGCAATATTGCTTGTTCACGTATCCATTCAAACAGAAATGAGCTACGACGCTGAACACAATTTTCCGATTAAAAAAAGTGGATGTTCATCCAACTTTGCCAGCGCCCATTCACCAAAAGTCAGCGGTTGTGGTAGGTCATATCTTGCACCAGCTGTTTTTTTAAAAGGCTTTACACCCAAATCCTTCCTCAAAATTGTCCACGTAGTGGAGTAACAGAGGCCCAATTGCTGCGAACGGCACCGAATCGATAATTCACGGTCATCAACAACACTACAGCTGCGATATTTTCCTCTGTCCAAACTCTACGTATGCGTATTGGTGGTTTAATGTCCAATAATGTAAATTTGGTGCGAAACTTAGTCACAAGATTCAGAAGGTCGCCCAAATTGACCACACTCATAATAATCCATGCTTAAAAATACAAATATATTTTTCGTTAATTTTTTTTCGTAGAATGTACAAACATTTTGTTTATATTACAAAACTTTTGTATACAACAAATTATATAAATTTACAAATTTTGTAAAAAATACAAACATGATTTCGTAATATTTTTTTAGTACATTGTACAAAAATTTGTAATGTTACAAGTATTACATATGGATGTTGATGTGGTTAGAGGTCGGATTTGCAATCAGAAGGTTGCGAGTTCAACTCCTGGCCAGGACAAATTTTTTTTTTTTTTTTTTTTTAGTTTTTATATTTTTTTTTGTTTATTAATGTTTTTTAAATTTCTATGTTTTATTTTTTTATTTTTTATTTCATTATTACTATTTTTGTGTTTTGATATAAATGGATATTTTGTATTTTGTTTAATAAAGAGGATCCTAAAACAAGTTAAAGAGGACCCGAAAACACTACTTCCACTTTATTTTCCGGGTTTAGTATGAAATTCAATAAAACAAATATTAAAAAAGATAAAATATTTAATAATAAAATGCAATTAGTTTGAAATTGTTATTTAAGTTTTTTATTATTATTATTTTATTATTTTGTTTTTTTTAATATATTATTTGATATATTTATAAAAAAAATATATTATTTTATTTAGTTCAATAAACATAATAAAAATATTTAATTGCCATTTTACCTTTTTTATTAAATATTTGTAGCATATTTTTCTAGTTTTCATAAAAATTTCATAATATTTTCGACTTAAGTTCCTTTTTAGTTTGTTGTATTGCATCAGCTACTTTGGTGCAAATGGTAGAGGGGTCTACTTCAACACAGCAGGACGTCACTGAAATCGAGAGTTCGATTCTGGTGTGGCACCATTACATTTTTTTTTTAATTTTAAAATAAACCCGTAAGGTATGCACCACATTTTTATTTAAAAAAAGTTTTTACAAAACTTTACGAAATGTGATTTGTATATTCTACAAATGTTTTCGTAATGTCAAAATAACCAAAACTTTCGTAAAATGAACAACGGTTTTCGTGTATTTTACCTATAGATTATTATGAGTGCATAAATTGGAAGAAGTTCACTAAGCACTTTCTTAACCGAGCATGAATTTTGATAATAAAATTCAATAATCTGCAAGCGTTGTTCGTTTGTAAGTCGATTCATGGTTAAATTATAGACCAAACTGAACATGTTTTACAGCAACATGTTACAATGAAACAGCTGAGCTGCCAAAAAGAAAGTTTCTAAAAAATCACCCTTTAGTATATAGTAGTGTAATCAGTGTGTTTGTTTATATGTTATTTTTTTACCAATTTTACCATTTCTACTAGTTTTACTCAAAAATCCGTTCGAGTACAAAAAATCAGTACACTCATAGAAGAAAGTTAGTAAAAAATTTTCAAAGCCGTTAGTAATCCAACTTTGGAAGTTTTGAACAAATTTTTAGTTCAAATTGAAATTTTTGTTTAAAATTTTGCTATTTTGTCTTAATGAAATACCAAATTTTGAACAAATTTTTTTTCTGAATTTACTAAAGTCTAAAAATATTATTTTGATAATCAAAACCAACAGAGGTCGTTGAAATACGATGTGTACGTTACAACATTTTCAAAATGTTCAATTACTGTGTCAGTATGAAATAGACAAGTGGAGTGAACTTGTCGTATTAGAAAAATATTTAGAAACATTTATACTAATACAAAATAAATCGTTAAAAAAAATGTTCAAGGTTTTTTTTTTTTTTAAAGTGAAAAAGGAAAATATTTGTTTCTGAATTGAAGGACTAAAATAAATGGTTTTTGCGTTAATAAAATTATTTATAATGTAAAATTAATATTGTAGAATAATTTAAAATATATTATTATTTTGAAAAATCACTTCTTATTTAGTTAAATTTCAACTTATCCTTCTCCTATTTTAAGTTTTGTCGATTACGTTTCAGTCTTTTATTTTATTCATCTTGTAAATACAGAGCTGTATTTTAGTTGTCTTTTTATTTATATTAAAAATTTCATTAACAGATGGCGCTTAGTTTTCATGCAAACAACTAAAAATGTTTTTTTTTTTTTTTGGCTTTTTTTATTTGGTTTATTGGATCTTTTCTTTGAGAAAAATAACAATTATTATTAAAATCTTAAACTAAACGTATATTGTGGCCCTGATGCCAGCGCATAAGTGACCAATGAGTGTTAACAAGTTTTGCGTTTCGCTACTGGTGAGCTATAGCCAATGTATCTACTCTATTTAAGCGACTATGTCCTCTAAATAGGAGTAGGGTATGTGCTAAAGGATTTGGGTGTGTTGACAATTTACGCACGTATTTGGAACAATATTTCTGTATTTCTTCACGGATGTATGGTATGCTAAGATCTTTGTGTATGTTTTCGTTGCGGATAAACCACGGGCTGCCAGTTATAAGGCGTAGTATTTTGGATTGCCTTCTTTGCAATTTTTCAACATTGGATACTGATGCAGTTCCCCATAGTTGTATTCCATAAGTCCAGATTGGCTTGAGGATGGCTTTGTATAATAGGACCTTAAATTCAAGATTGAGGGTGGAGTGAGAGTTTAGGAGCCAGAGCAACTGAGAAGTTTTAAGTTTTAGTTGTGTACATTTTGAGTCAATATGTTGAGACCAAGTGAGACGTCGGTCGAGGTGAACTAAAAATGTAACTAAATTTTAGTAGTTTTGCAGTTTTTGCTTTTATTTTACGAATATTTAGCATAAAGATTCTACCAATTTTACTGTTTTTTCTGCAACATACATAATTTTAACTAGTTTTTAGTAACTTTTTTTGCTATCTTTACAGACTGAAGTATTTGTATGAGTGTAAAAAATGTAGTGAACATTTTAAAGGACAATTTTACTATGATAAAATTAAACATGAATCCTAATTAAATTAATTACTTTTAGCGATTCGCTTAAAAGTTTGAACTCCGCCAAGGATTTTTTTCCTTTTCAGATTATTTTTTTTTTATTTACAATATTTAAAATTATTTCGTTCGCTATGAATATTTTCACAATTTCTTAATTTTTCTTCTTTTAACTAGAAAATCGAGTTATTTAATTTCTATTCTACAGACTTAACTTTTCAAAAAATAGTGCTTACCCAGAAGCGCTTCCGGAAGGCATTATTAAATTACGAAGCGCTTTAAAAGCAAATCCAGCGGGCATGACTTTTGTTTACGATGTCTCTTTTAAGCAGATTTAAAGCGCTTCTTTCATGTGCTATTAGAAGTAATAAATTCATGACTTCTTAGGCAATAAGAAGCGCTTTTTTTTTGTATGTTGACAATGTTAATGCTTCATGCATTCTTTATTGCTTCATTGTAAGCATTATTCACTGCTTCAAAGATAGCATTCTGGGAAGCCTACAGATTGCCTCCTCTAATTGCTTTATTGTATGCAAAACGGTTAAGCGCTATTTTGAAAGCATACAAAAGTAGTTACCGCTTACTAAATCCAGGTTTTTTTTACTGAGAAATTTCCAAGCCAGATAATTTCTCAGCATTTATCGTTCACAATTTAATGTTTTAAAAACTTTTATTTTTTTGGCCACACTGTCAGGTTCTCTGTCAATGAAAACATATCAAATAAATAAAACTTGTGTATTGCTCATATGTATATTAGCAACAATAAAAAGAAAACCTCGTGAAAAAATATTAAGCCGTTAACAAGTTACACCTAAACAAAAATCCTATATAAAACTTAATTCGCTGTCACTGTTGAAATGTGCAATGTTTACGAATGGTAACGGTTTATTGTCATTTTTACTGTATGAGTCAAGAACTATCTCTCGCTCTCTATTTATTAGTTTTGTTATTCTCTTTACAGTATAAACAGTGTTGCCAGGTATGTTGAGCATAAAATGGTCAAATTTTCCAATAAAAATCGTCAAAATCGTCATTTTATTTTCAAAAATCGTCAAAAAAATCGTCAAAACAAAAAATATTTGTTACAAGTGGGTTAAAGTTTTAATAAAAAAAAAATAATAATGTGATTCAAATTTCAAATGCTCATATACTATCGGTGTAATATAATACGATTTTTTACACTTTTCTGTAATTTAAACTTCGAAAATCATGATATTTTATAACGATAGCACTTTACCACTTTAACTGTTATTTCCTTCTACATAATTCTGTAAACACCACTTTTTTAAATCTTAAATTCTTTTACATTGTTTAGAAATTATTTAACAATGTTATTTTCTTTAATTATTAAATTTGGACTTCCATTAACGAATTATAGTTTCAAATTGCATTACATGTGATGACATAGTTTAATACAATAAATTTTGAAATTTTTGATTATTTCATATTTTTGGGTTGGCTTTTAATATTGCTAAAAATTATTTATTATTTTATTTATTATTTATATTATTATTTATTTTTATTTAAATATTGTTTATTACTGCATGTTTTTCCATTTTCAAATATAAATTGTGAATATCTGAAGTTTCACTTTGGAACACTTTATTTATATTATTATTAGGCCTGTTTTTTAAGCACCGGATTTATTTTTGGATTTATAAATCAGAATATTCGAACTCGGTGTTTGTTTCGCAAAAACTTGGAAGTTTTTTTTAATTTAAAAAATATTTTATTTTTATCTCAATCTTACACTAATTAAACTTTATAAAAATATAAATATTAAAAAAGGCATGGTTGGCATTCAATAACTTTTCATAACAACGATTGTCTGTCACAGTGACACTAATAGCGGAATGGAAATTTAAAAAAAGCGATTCCATTAAAGACATCTTTCTTCTTATGTGAACGGTTTTAGTTTTCTGTTTGAACTATAACGTTATTTTGTTGATGTAACAAAATTTAATGGGTAGAATTTTTAAATAAACCCTGTAAAGGGACATGCCACTATTGGAATCGTAGCTTTAAAACGTTCATAACGGCATTGGTGTGGCCGTGGCAGTCAACGGCCATTGTAATGAAAAGGTAGTGTTTGCCAACCATGAAAAAAGTAAGCACAGGGAACTTCTGCTGTAAATATTTGTCGTTGTTTCAGTTGTAATACAGTATCTTTATTTTTAAGTGCAAAAAACAGTCATTTGTAGAAGAAATTTAATTTTTGACTACAAGTGTAGTTCATTTAAAAAACAAACCACATTAAATTACAGTATTATGGTTTACATTCATTTTATACAGTATGTTTTTATTTAAAAAAATAAAACAAATTAATGTTTGTTTATTTTTTACTGCACTAACTGAAACACTCATTAATAATATAATTGTAGTTAATTTTTTGAACAATAAAAAACAAATGACTATGTTATTTATTACTAAAATGTAAGTCGTTCTTTCTTCAAGTGAAATTTCATTTGTTTTTAGCTACATTTGCAGTGGTCTTTACCTTAATTAAGTGCAGAAAATAAATTAAAATTAACCTAACATGAATCCATAAAATAACTTTTTTTGCTAAACTTTCAATAAAAAATAGTTTTTAATTTTAACGAAATAATAAAAATCCAGAAATAGATCCGGTGAGTGTTTAATAATAGCAAATAAACATGTTTTGCTGACATATTAAACGTTTGTCAAAAAATCGTCATTTTGGAAGCAAAAATCGTCAAATCGTCATTTAGTAATTTAGGTACTAAAAATCGTCAAAATGACGATAAATCGTCAAACCTGGCAACAGTGAGTGTAAAGTTTACACACACTGAAACCAGGGTTGTCAGATTTTTTTTGAGCTCCATCGCCAAACCGGATGTCAAAAGTCGCCAAAAATTGCCAAAAGTCAAAATTGTTCAGTTTTTGTTAATTTTTTTATTAAAAAAAATAAAATTTAGTTTACACAAAAAAGCTAGTATAATATTTAAGTCAAAAATCGCCAAAAAACTGATATAAAAAAACTAAAAAATCGCCAAAAGTAAATTTAGTGAAGTTTTTGTTATTTTTTTTTTATTTAATTAATAAATATTGGGAACTTTGCATACTTATTCTAATTTAGCAAAATATATACTCATTAACATATATTGGTCTTGCGCTACCCTGTAGTACACAGTGGCCTAACCATCGGATGTGAATAAAACGTGAAAATGCTGTAAAAGACTCAAACGTTTAGGGGTTTAAAATTACCCAATTTTCATACGAAAATATGTTTAAAATTTACGATATGAGCTTCTCAGAAGCCAATTATGCCCACTCCCTTGTAATAGTTTTTGAGAACACTAATCACAAAATCAAACATTTCCAAAATTTCTTGCGCTGTAGCACCTAAAATTATATATAAAGATTTATAGTAAAGATTTCAATCTATTTAACATTGCAGCTCAATTAAAATTCAAAGTATTTCCATAGCTTCAAAATGCATTTCAAAAAATGCAATTGCATTCAAACATTTTTAATTTTTTGTAAATATACAGAGATTGAAAGCTCGTTATAATTTAAAAATAACATAAAAATAATCTCGATGTATATAAAAACAAAAAACTAATATTTAAAACTGTAAAAAACATTACTTGAGCCAGAGTAAAAACTAAATTTTTTTTTATATAAATAGAAAATTTTTGGTCTTAAAAGTTTAGTAACGTCATGACGCGTGTTAGGAAAAGAACTTCGAAACGTGTTCAATTACTAAGAAGACAAGAATGAAGCACTTAAAAATAATATACTGAATTACTTACTACTCACGCAACTACAAATATTTACTGTAGAAGTTCACTGAGTGAAATTCTTTATTGCTTAAACCTACATTACCAATAAATTTTGTACAATTTTTTTGTTAAATCGGTTTTTTTAAAATGTTTTCGAAGTTAGTTAAAATAAGTACCACAGTTTACCAACTTGTTTTTAAAGAAGCCAACAAAACCAGATAGTTGTTTCTTTTGCGAAAATTCTTAAAAAAATTCTTGTACCTTACATTTCAAATTTCAACTAATTCGGATAACGGATTCTATGTTGGTTAAACAATTATTTAATTATAGCCGATTTCTTAACCAATAGTGAAAAAGCTTTATCTAAAGCATATTGTAGTTGGCTACACTAGATTTAATTCTACACATTTCTTAGCATACTTTTAGGCAAAAATTCAAATGTAAATTTCACCATTTACAACATAAAAGTTAGAAACCACCCCGAATTATAGTTTAGGTAGTTTTGGATGGTTATGTCTAGGGCAAGGCATTTCATGCACCTAAAAACTTAATATGTGCGCTTAAAAAATACAACTAAATAAAATGTTAGGCAATAAAATCATAAAAACTAAGCAGTTAAACAGCAGTTTTAATTAAATTCGACTTTAAACTCGATGACAGTTGGCGGTTTTGACATATTCATGCAAAAGCACAATAAAAACGAAAGGCCCACTATAGGGAACAGGCCACAATTGGGAATATTTCCTTATTTATTGAATAAATATTTGTTATTTTAATCAGTTACCAACCCAGATTAAGTAATTTGAATAAAATATCGAATACTTTCACATTCAAAAAATTCATTGGCATGGCAATGGTTACGAAATTTTTTGGCATTGGTATTGACTAAAATTAATGCTACTTAAATTTCAATATCAATGAAAAATTCCGAAGTATGATTGTAATGAAAGTTGTTGTTAAATTAACTTTCACAAATACTATTAAATAACCCATTTTTTTACCAAGCATAGATATTGTACGAATTTTTTGACAAAACTTGGTAGGAAGATAAATTAGTTTCCCAGTGTTAATTTTAAGTAAATTTTATAGCCAAAACGCGAGCACTAGTGGTGGTATAATTAGTTTTAATTGAAACTTTGAAACTAGTTTTAAACAATTTATGTATTAACAAGTCAAATATCTGTTAAAGAAATTTCGAAAACACTTACAAATACATTAAAATTACAACAATCTAAATTTTTTGATAAAATGGCAAAATGGAAAAACTTTACTCAGCAAAGCCGCTAAACTGCCTATTACATAGCAGAAAACCGCTAACCCCGGCCGCAGGTGATCACGATCAAAACTTTAAAAAAATTTACAAATATTTAATTATATTTGAGCTTAATTTTAGCTAAGTGAAAGTAACAAGATAATCTGCTAAAATCAGCAAAAACTAAACTAAACAAAAAAAAAAAATCATTAAAAAATGTGAAATTTTTAAAGATTTTGTTTTTTATTTTTATTTAATTCGAATAAAAGTCTGCCCTTATGAAATCAGCAATCTACAATTTTTTAGTAAAATTTTCTGTAGGTTTCAGCAAAATAAACTGTAATTTGCATTCTACTAAGTTTGATGTAAATATAGCAAACATTTTGTTAATTATTACAGGTTTTGTTTGCTATTTTGAGTCTACAAATATTTACTAAAAGTTTAAACTAATTTTACAAAGTTAAATGCTATTTTCAATTAACTAAAATTCACATTGAATATAACTAAAATTTTGTAAAGTTAACAGATTTATTTATCTGTTCTTATTTTGTTAATAATTAACAAAAAAAATCTGCAAAATTTAGCAATTTTTTCTGCAAGGCCAGTTTTAACTAATTTTAAGTAGCTTTTTTGTGATATTAAAAACAAAAAAAAAAATAGTTTTCTTTAAATCATTATATGGCAACACAGGAATTACAAATTTAAAATTTTTTTAAACCACGTTTGTAGACAAAACTTCAAATCTTAATATGCTTTTTACTGCGTTGTTATATCAACTTCGTAACAAAGGTTATATCGCACACCTAGTACAAAAGTGACTCAACTCAAAATTTTTCATTTTTCAGAAATGAAGCAATTGAAGCATAAAGAAAAACATAACTGTTTTTTTAGCAACAGTTAACAACAACAAAATACACTGATATTTTTTTAATAGATAAACAAGTACCTATATTGTACATAGTTTAAGCATATAAAATCGAAAAATTAAAATTTTGAGTTGAGTCACTTTTGAACTGGGTGTGCGATATGCTCTTAAAAATTGTTTTATTGATAAAAAATTAGTTACTGAAATATATGCACAAATAAGCATTAAAAAGTGCAAATTAAGCATTTTTGTGAAAATATGAAACTACAAATCGATGCCAGTTTGTTATAAATTTTATGATTCGGATACATATTAAGTCCATATTAGTCTTGTACTAATTAGAAAATATCGTGCATTTGCATGGAATTCCTTGCCCTAGTTATGTGTTTCAAAAAAGATAATACGTCTATGACGTCATTGTTAACAGAACAGCCACATACCGTATTTAATACGAATACGCTTACAAAAAAAAAACTCCTTAATAACTGTGTTTGGTTGATTTCAGGAATAAAAAATAATTTTTGCAATAACACAAATTTTAAATAAAATTTCATTCTACTGTGGTCAATTTCTTACAACAGGGTGTTTTAAACATTATTTTTAATAAAAATTTTTACATTGCGCAAACTCAACCAAAAATTTTGACAGAAAATCCTCCACAATAACGTCAATTGCAAAGCTTTCCTTCTTCCTACATACATTTGTATTAAGGCATGTTACTCCTAGTTACCCTTAACCGTGGCTAAAATAGCAAATCAGTTTTAACTCATTTGTCTTATAAAACACTTGCCTCTCCTAGTTTAACGTAAAAAGTGTTAATTACATTAATGAATTAAATGAAAAGAAGAAAAAAAAAATATATAAATTTATGAAAAAAGAGTTCTGATTGATTTCTATTATATTAATACAAATGAGAAAGTAAATTTAACAAAAAAAAGATAAATAAATATTTAATATTAGTTTATAAAAGTCTTTATGTATATAATAAAAGTTAAAAAAAAGAAAAAAATCGAGTGAGAAGAGAAAACAAAAATCGAAAATATGTCTGAAAATCGAAAATGTGTATTAAAGTGTTTTCAAATGTAAGTGTATAATTGCATGAAATATTGAAATAGAGAATTTAATTAAACAAAATTACTATAAATGATAAAAAAATATTGAAATAATTTCAATATACAATGGAATTTTCAATAAACAAATCTGATTTAAAATAATGAATTTCTGGTGCTTATGCGAATGGAATGCTCCGCTCGTACATATACTTTTTAACATATCGATTTTCAACCAAACCAACAACAGCAGTAGCAGAAAAAAACTCAACACTAGAATCAGCGCCGCCATAGAACGAAAAAATCCCCAACATAAAATACGGACACCATCATCATCATCGAAAAGGTTTTTTGTTGTTTTCTCTCATACACCAACAAACAAATATTGGTTGTACTATTTAAGAAAAGATATATTATATTTATTGTAGTTTGAGTAAAGAAAAAGAAAAAAAAAAATAATTTAGCTGAATATGGCGGATATGAAAATGGTACTTGAAAATATAAAAGTCACGAGACCAAAGTAGAGGTGCATTTAATTAAGCGCTTTCTTAGAAACTATTTAACATTTGTAAATTGTAGCTAGCAATTTCAATGATCATTAAATGTATTTCAGGACGAAGACAGCACAAAAGGATTAACAAGAATATAAATATTTGGGGGGAACATATGTATTCTATGTAAACCTGATAAGTCTATGGGTTTCATGACAAATTTCATGTATATAAAATAAACTTTATACAGTGTACCACAGTAAACAAGGTATATGGGATTTGCATGAGTCCGCTCATTATAATTTGTTAATAAACTCTCGATAAACAAATTTCGAGTAAGTTTGAAAATATAAATATACTAAATTTTAGTTAATAGAAGTTGTTCTTTCTTTTTTTTTGCATTAGCAGCTGTGTTTTAAACTTGTTTTAAATTAGTTTATGAGGAAGGAGCATGGGGTGGTTTTCAAAGTTACCACATACATATACACTTGTATACCCATTTTGTGAAGTAAAAATCCCCAATAGTAAGTTTTTGGAATAAGTTTTTAATCAAATGAATGTGCCTCTCTCATGTATAAGGATATAAGCGACAACTTTTTGAAAGCGCGTTTTTTGTTTACATTATAAGGAGTGAGATCGAAAAAAATTCGACACACATTTAAACTTACACTTCTTTTGTGTACGATTCTTAACTTGTTTTCTTGTCAAGTTACCTTTAAGAAGGTTGTCAGTAGGATTGTCAATCGAGTAAATATTATTCGATTAATCGAATGAACAAAACGAAAATTCAAACAAACAATATAAATAAATTATTTTCGAATAATGAATAAATTTTGACGATTAATCGAATAAAACGAAGAACTAAAAAAAATACTTCTTTCATTAAATTTTTTTTTTCCAAAATTTACCAGGTTTGAGAAAATTTTTATAAAAAATGGTAATGGACAAAATAAAATCAAAACTCTATTGAAGAAGTAACTAAAATTTTAATACGTTTATTAATCATTTTCCAAGATATGGACTCTTTAATAATGGGTAAAGATATTTTATTTGACTTTGAAGCAAACAATATAAAGCAATTCACAGATAAAGTACTATCATTTAAAAATATCATGACTTCTGAAGTTTAAACTGTACAAAACTATAAAAAATTTAGCTATTTTACAACGATAACACGTTAACATTAAAACTGTGAATGTTATAGCCAGAAAAACGATTTGTTGGAATTCGGTCAAAACTATTAAAATTTACTTTATAGGACATTATTAAATTTGGAATTACACTCAGGGAACTTCTGCTTTAAAAATTTCTGGTTGTTTGGGTTGTAATACAATTTCTTTATTTTTAATGTAAATTTCAGTAATTTTTAGAACAAATTTAATTTTTTTTACTAACCTTTTAGTTCATTTGAAAAAAAAAACAAACCACATCAAATGACTGTTTTATGATTTTACATTAATTTTTTACAGTCGTTTTTTGTTATTTAAAAAATTAAAAATAAATTTACTAACTTCCCAAGAAACAACTTTACGGACTGTCCGTTACAAACGGTTTCATGAATCCGGCATTGACGGTACGAAAACGGACCGGAATTGACGTATCCGTCGAAGCTTGTACGAAATTGGATTACTCAAATTTTCGAAAATTATCCGTTTTAACTCCGTTTTGCTGTATCCGTTTCGGTGCCGTTTAACCGGACTACAACGATTTTCATCAGTTAAAACTCCGTTACAACCGTTATCGTTTTTCTTCCGGTATTACCGGAGTGTGTTTTGTTTAAAAAAAATCAAACAGTTTTATTTATTAATAAAATTAAATATTAATAAAATAATATACTAAATAGAAATAGAAATAACCACGGAATAACTTTGATACATTAACTTGATACAGGTAAGTTGACAAATCTTAAATAGTTTTTGTTGTGAACTTGGTTAAACAAATACATGCGATTTAATGTTTATTTAATTAATTTATTTAATAATTAAAGTAATCTAAAAATACGAGGTAAAAAACTACGACCAACTTGATGCGAGGCTAATCTACGACTTTTTCTAGCATCTTCGGTTTTCTAACAAGGTTGTATTTATTAACCAGAGTTGCGTACTCAACATTTCCCTCCTTGTTATTGATGAACCTCGTAGTCCCGGTGCCATACTGGTGCGTTTCTATTACGTGTGGAGCGCTTTGGTGGTGATGGAGTATCTTCATTAGATGCGCTCTCATAGTATGATGACGTGTTTAGAGATTCATTTAAATCCTGATCATCTGGTTGTAAAATTTCTGCTGATGTAGGATGATGTTCAAGTTCGGTTGATGGATTGTTAAAAAGTGGTTGTAAATCATATGACATGCGATCATCTATTGGATCGATTTCCAAATGACGTTCACGAATTTGGTTTGCATGTGATTTGGTGATTTTGTCCGAATCAGAATTCTGAAGTTTAACATGATAGTTAACATTGCCAACTTTTTCTATGATAACTCCTGGTTGCCATGTCATTTTGTTGTTTTATAGATTTTGACGAAAACTTGTTGATTAATTTGGAACTCACGATTTGTTGTACTATGTTTTCTATTGAATTGGGTTTCCATTTGCTTTGCGGTTGATACGGGGCAGTCCTCAAATGTTGAACGCCACGCTGATTGCAAAATTGTTGAAATTCTCTACTCACAAATTGAGTACCATTGTCTGATACAAGTATTTCCGGATAACCGAATCTGTTTGTGCAGTCAGACATGAGATCAATAATTTTCTTACTTGAAATTGTGTTACATTGATATACTTCAGGGCATTTTGAAAAAGAGTCTACTATAAACAAATAGTATTGAGATCGAATTGGACCTGCTATATCAATATGAACACGTTGTGATGGTCTGGTTGATATTGGCCAAGAACATAAAGATGTTTTTGGTGGTGATTTTGTGTTGATTTGGAATTGTGAGCATAGACGAACGAAAACTTCTATTTGCTGATCAACGTTAGGCCAATATACATGGCAACGGGCAATTGATTTCATACGCTGTTGACCCTGATGACCTTTATGTAATGTTTTTAAAATTCTTTTTCTAAATTTTTCAGAAATGACGATACGATCACTATTAAGAATACAGTTGTCTACTACTGATAATGAAGATCTACGATTATAATATGGGAGTAGATTGCTGCTGCTAAGATCTTTAGCTTTCTTTGGCCATGATGATTGAACGTGATGAATTACTTGTTGAATTATGGTGTCTTTTGCTGAAGCTTCCTGTACCATATGAAAAGTCAAGGGAATCGATTGAAGATTGTCCTTTAAAACTGATTTTATGTTATATTTTATGTTATATTCAAGTGTGGCACAAGCAATTACAAAATCTTCATATTCCTCTTGTTTTGATGGTAGTAGTCGAGATAACATATCAACGTTACCAAATTCATTTGTTTTTACATACTCGAAATTGAAATTGTATGTCATCATAGTAAGTGCCCATCTCTGAATGAACTGGAATGCCTTTTCTAGACCCAAAGATTGCTAATAACGGTTTATGATCAGTACGCAGAAAAATTTTTCACCTTTGGTTTTAAGTGATTGTTGTTTATTAAAATGAATAATTTGTTGTTGCAACTCTTAATCCAAAGATGCAACAACAAACCGCAAAACTCCATGTTTGCATGTGTTTTATTAGAAGAGTAAAATGCAGCCAGCATTAAAATATCAATTAAAACCTGTTTGCTTACAATGTAAAAAAAAACACATATGCATCGTCGTAAAAGCTCAAGGCTGAAAGAATGTAAATAACGATCGTAAATACCCTCATTGTACATAATTTAATTTTTTTCTTATTTTTAATTAATACATATCTTGTTTTTCTAGTTTATTTTTAATGTAATTGTTAATCCATTTTTGTTAATATCTTTATAAATGAAAAAATTTAAAAATAAAACAAAACTTTTGTTTAAAATTAAAAAAAGGAGAAATCATTTAGATAAAATAAATAAAAAAAAAATAAAAATGGACCATTTAAAAAAAACGGTACGAATACGGACCATATTCGGACCGTATACGGAGTCCACTCCGTTTTTAAAATAAATGACGGACAGTTTACGGTACGTTTTGAATGTACACTCAATTCGTACACTCCGTTTTATATACAGCATGACGGTACGAAAACGGTCCGTTTTAGCGTGCTTTATACTGTTTCGAATCCGTATTCGATGTTCCTTTTATTCCGTTTTCCGGTCCGTATACTGATCCGGAAAACGGTACGGAAACGGACTTCGGATCCGTATATGCTGTACCGAAAACGGCACATAAACGGACCGGATTGTTTGCTGGGTTATGTGGTTAATTTTTACTACAACTGTTCGTAAGTTTTTGAACAGTAAAAACAAATGACAAATGTTAGTAGAATTTAATGAAATCTTACAGCCATACCTAAACAAGAGCGGCAAGCGTTTTCTAGCTGTCAAAAAATTCTAGCTGTCAAATAATTCTCATGTCCATACAATTTGTATGTAGCATCCCGAAATAACGCGGCGGCAACGCGGCGGCAACTCTTTGCAATTGGAAATCCGATTTTGACAGAGCGTTTCATAGTGAAGTTAGTTGCAAAAGACAACAAATGTAAACCAGGGATGGCAAAGTTGATACTATAGTACTTTTTTTGATACTATTCGATGTTCCAAATTACTCCCGCGACTCATTTGATACTATTGGACGATTTAAAGTTTTTAATTCATTTTATTTTTTTATTTTTTATTAATATATAAATTTTATTAATATATTGCTCGCAACTTCATAAATAAAGATGTGTTAGATAATTACAATTAATTAAATATCCACGATAACCATATTCCGCTAAACGACGTTTTTTGTGGTACTTAAGTGGATTTGTATATAAATATAAATCAGATTGAATCCGGCACTGTAAATCAGATAAAAGAAAATTCTAAAAAATGTTATATTAAATTTTGTGAGGATTTGAAGACCAGAGTAAATTTTGATAATGAAATTTTAATTTGGTTCAGTAAGCTTTCACCTGAAAACGGAAGAAGAACCAATAGTATCGAGCCATTTTTGATAAAAAATATTCCAAACGAAGAAAATAATTTTGACGCCATTAATACCCAATACAGAGCGTTGGCAGATTGGCAAGAACTAAACTTTCTCGAAAGGAAAATATATGTAGTTTCTGGTCGAAAGTATCCAAAATTAAAAATGAGTTAAACAAATATATGTTTCTCGAAATTTAAAGAATTGCTGTAGGTATTTTATCCATACCGCATTCTTCTGCAAACGTTGAGAGAATTTTTTCATACCAAAATCTGATTAAAACCAAAGGCAGAAACAGACTTCATGTTCCAACAGTATCAAATCTAATACAAACAAAAGATTTATTAAATGCAACAAATTCTTGTTGTTACAATTTTAAAATCTCTAACAAGTTATTATCAACCAATTTATAAAATTCTTTTTTATCTGTATTGATTAATTTAATTTGGATCTCATTTAGAGTTCTTTGTTCCTGTACATTAATTTAAAAAATATACTTTTTTAAAGTAAAACTTTATTTTTTTATAAATTCATATAAATATAAATATATGTTCATTAACATTTAATGTTATTTTAATGCATTTTGTATGAATTTTAAGAAAAATAAAATAAAAAATAATTTTAGTACTTTGAGAGTCGAAAAACTACTATTTGAAAATTTAATGGTACCGAAACGAAATTCTCATCCCTGATGTAAACAAAAAAATAAAACAGAAAAAAATATATTTGTTAATATATTATTATTTATATTATTATTTATAGATATTTGTTATTATACAAAACACAAAACATAAATCAGAAACACCAATATTGTAATGTGCTTTGTTGTTAAAATAGTCAGGGTTGTTATATTTTTTTATTTTGATAACCCTGTTTTTATCGATTTGACGTAGCGTTGCCGCTCTGGTTTAGGGATGACATTTCAGCGTTAACGCTAGGCGTTAAAAAAGGTTCCGCTTTCCGCTCTTGTTTAGGTATGCCTGTTAGTCATCCTTCCTTCAAGTGAAATTTCATATGTTTTTGACTACAATTGCTGTCGTCTTTATCTTCATAACATCCTTAGTGTGCCAGTAACCGATTAATAAAACAAAAATACTGTACTGGAATTTAAAAAGAGGGAAAATTAACTAAAAAAACAATCCATTTATATAAAGTTTTGGTATTTCCAATTAACTTTACAAATTAAATTCGGTTAGTAATTGTGTACGGTGGAAGCAACCTTTTTTTTTAGTGATAATACAAGATAATTGGTACCATCCACAAAATTTTTTAAAAAAAATTGTCGATAATCATTCGCATGTTAATGTCATGCGGTGTTCGCAATCAAATATGCCACTTAATTAGAGGTTCAGTAGTACCAACCAAATTGTGGATTGAATTGCTTATAGAAGCAACTAATGCTTGGTATTGATAAACGAATTTGAGACAATGTTTGTTTTCCTTACAAAATATTTAAATTCAAATTTAACATTCAACATTTATAAGTGTTTGTGGTGTAGTGGGTAGAGAGTTTACCTTGTACTCTGAAATTCCGAGTTAAAATATCGGAAAAGACAAACACAAAAAGTTTTTTTTATTAAAATAAAATATTAAAATGTTTAAATAGCAAATAAGGCAATGAAAATTAAAAGTTATTATGGTGCAATCAGTAGGATAGAGCACTATTAATCTAAAAGCCACGGTTCAATACCAGAAAAATCAAAAAAGTTTTTTAATTTCACTAAAATTTTGTGGAACGTAATAATATTTATTTGGAATATAATATTGGGTTAGGCAACTAAATATTAGCTTTCACGACTAAATATATAATATAAAATTACGATAGTTATTGTAACCGCCAGAATTCGATTGGCAACAAATTCGGTGGCCGCAACTGAGACTGTTTTCTGAGTGCATTTATGTAATTCAATATATGTAATTCAATAAAACTATCTATATACTATATATATGTAATTCAATAAAACTATCGCCGATATATGACATAATTTTTGGCACCTGCTGAAACCGTCATTAGATGCCTCTTAATTCGCAAGGTTTTATGAATTGTCAGGAACTAGCAACATGGCTAGGTTCACTATATTTAAAAGCTACGATGTTCAAATTTTCATGTAGATTTATTTATTATTTGCTCATTTATTTTTTGCTCATTTAGATACAAACCAATAAAAAAGTAGACTTACAAGACTTGGGACATACATTCACTAAAAAATAAATTTCAATATCACTGCTTGGTGAAAATTTGTATGGTGGTTTACAAGTGAAACCAAAATTTTCTAATTTTTAAACTTTCGCATTTTTTTTTAAATAGTGTTTTTGCGCCGTTTAATTGAATTGAGTTTTGAGAACAGTATTTGAAAAATTGTGTAATTATAATTTGAGGTATACCAAGTTGATGTCAGCGCACCAATAACGGAATACAAACATCACAAACTTATGTGTAAGTAATTGGCGAATGTATTTGGTGGTGTAATATATATTTTAAAATGTGATAAATGCAATGAGATCTATTAATTGATGTCGGTTTGCATTAAGCTAACCAAAAATTGTAATTTAAAACATTTTTAATTTGCTTAAAACTTAGTTTTTGCACCGTTAAAGATAAATGATTAACGCGAATAGATTTATTCCTACAATATTCGGAAATCCAAATCAAATGTCGTTACACTAACTAAATTTATAAGTTGTTAAAATTAAAATACACTTTTAATTCGGTTGGCACTTTATTTCTCTGTCTGCATTTAACTGTTTTTAAAGGACAAGCAAGTGGTGTGGTAAAAAAAAATTACAAAAATAATTTTATTAATGTGTCCAAAATTTTAACAACAAAAAATTAATATCTGTAGAATTTATGTAAAATAAATTATATAATATTGATATTATTACTAATAATCGTAATAATGTAGACATGAAATATGATTTTAATGAAAGCTTTTTTATCTCGAAGAATTAACTTTTTTCCATCAAAATTATTTGTTTCCAATCTAATAAGTACTATTGTTAAAAAAAATCAATTCTCTGCTTAAATTTGGTTGAATTTATGAAAAATTTTCTATAAATTTTAAAAATTTTCTTAAAATGATGATGAAAATAATAATCAAACCAAAAACTACAACGTACAACTACAACTTTCTATGTTGCATCAATCGAAAGCTAAGACCGAGATGAGTTAATTTTCTGAAGACACTTTAGCTATCGGTTCAGTTGTTTAAGAAATAATTGTAAAACAAAATGACTTTATAGCTATAAAACTCAGTGTATAAGTCAAAATTAAATCATGTTTTATTTTAAAATTCATTGATTTATATTTTTTTTTTATTATTTGGAATGTGAAACAAAATTAAAGAGCGGGTTTCCAAAGAATTTTATGAAGATCAAATTGTATCAAATTATATATAACTTGATCAAATTAGAAAGACCCATTTTTCGGATCAAATTATATCGAATGAGATACCATGGAATCTCATGAGATGAGGTTATGCATGCCATTTTTCGAAACACCCCTGCGGGAAATGAAGGGTCGATTGATCCAAAGTGGTAATTCTGTGATATATGATTGGGCCACACGTCACTAAACTGGTGAAACCAAAATTGTGATGCACCAAAAAGTGTTAATTTGGGTGAAATGTGCAATCACGTGACTATAGTTATGGTGACAAAACATTCACTGGTTGGTACCAGATACATCACTTAACTGGAGAAAAAGTAACATAACATCAAAGTGTACTGATACAACTAGGGTCGTTGCAGTTGGAGTTGGTACAGGTCATTGAACTGGCTCAAACCGTTAGCAATGGATGAAAACATGGCAATTAGTACCAAAGGATGCAGTTCCTTGACTGCTACAAAGTGGACTCAACACTGAAGGAATGACAGATATGGCGATTCATCGCCAAACGTCGCGATCTTAAAATTCGTTTGGCAAATTCATTTTCGAAATGCCGACTGGCGATTTTTCGAGTGAATGGAGATTTTACACATAAAATATCGCTATTAAAAAACTTGAAACACTTTACAAGAATACACAAAAATTAAAATTTCAAAATATCTGCATATTGGTTTCGAAATATCTTGTTAAGATATTTTACAAGATTTTGGTAACGATTATTTATGTGTAAGTAATTGGCAATTTCTAAGAATTTCTTTGGGAACAAAATTGAAACTGAGTATATATTTTGGTACTCTGCTTTATAAGTTATACATTTAATTTTTATAAAGATATTATTGTCAACTTGAATTATAATGGAGAATGCAAATTAAAATGTTCATGAAGTGCTTTTTAGAAGTGTTGGAAAATATAAATTAGTAGAAAATGTTTAGCAATAAAGAAAAAAACTTGCAAAAAATCTATATTTTGAATATCCGGACTTCTTGGTCTAGTTATGTACTTTTCCAAATTTAAATTGTTATAATGAATTTAATGTTATAGTTTTTTGTTGGGTATAGACAAAATTAACAATTTTTATAATTGATTTTGTTGTGCCTTTTTGAATGTTTTTTGAGCAGGTGGTATGACACGCTGTTTTAAATAAGTGCAGCGACTGGTTCCGGAAGGGCTATTTAGCAACCAGTACATAATATGGCACACGCTGAATAAAAAGTGACAGGTTACTTGCTAATTACTTTCCGCATGCCCGGCGGCATGTACCCATGAGGCCAGTACAGTGGTACTTTACAAAACTATTCCACTCAAACTACCCCTAAAACAGAACACATTTCGCTTAATATGTGACCAGTTTTCCTTCAACAATTTTTCTCCAGTTCTATGATACGTACACCTACACCAGTCACGTGATAATTTTTTCCCTACTGGTTCTGTTGCATATCACATAAATCCTAAAATGGTCATACTTGACACTCACTATTTCTAAACTTGTCCCGTAGCATATTCATTTCAATCGGTACGGTGATAGGTTACCCTGGTCAAGTTATTCGCCACATCACACTGTGCTCCAAAGGTAGCAATTGTCACCTCCTATGACAAGCCCATGTTAAAAGTACCGGTCACTTTCATACAACAGAACCGAAACTTGGACTGGTTCATACACACAAAGTTCTAGTCACGTGACCATACCAGTGACTGGTCCATTTCCCGCAGGGACCTGACTTATGATGTGATATTTTTTATCGGGATGTTTCTTAACATTTTTTTGTGGACTTAACGGATATGACAGGATAAACATATATGTATTTGTATTAAATTGTGTATATTTTCATGCAATCATATTTAAAAATGTAACATTTAGAGCAATTTTATCAGACTACAACTCGGATCTAATTATATTTAGATGTCTCAGTTCATATACAATCATATACTATTATATTGGTCAAAGTCCGGATACAATCAGATCTGGTTTTTTTATAAATGTATCTATTTGTATCAGTTTGATACAAAACTAATGCAAATAATCTATAATTTGGATAAAATTGTACTGGACGTCTATCTAATTACATCAGGCTATATCTAAACGCATACAAACTGATAAAATTATATGGGTCCATATTTCAAATGAAATTTAATAAGATTACATATGCCATCACATAGAAATTGATATGACTACATAAAGCTTCATACAATTTTTTTTTAATCGGGCTGTTCAATTTTAAAAAAATTAACAGTTAAATTTCATAACTTTTTAATAAAATAAAATTTGTATAAAACGTGTTCCTTGGAACTTCGTCAGTCCAACAAAGCTGCAATAGAGAAATTGTTCAAAGACCAAACTGGATTTTAAAAAATATTTTTTGGTTAAACTAACAATATGTAACATTAAATATTTAAATCTCTATTAAGAAAATCCTTCAAAATAGCAAACAATTTTTAAAAAGAAAAAACTTAAAGCAATATAATTTTTAAACAAAAAAAGTAGAAAATAGCTACACTCTTATTAATCACATATTCACATACATATTTTCAATTGCAAAAAAAACGGAAACTTTCGGTTCCACAATTTATAAAAAACTATTTTTATTATTAATATATCTTTATTTATTAATATTAAAAAAATAATTACACTAAAATATTATATTGACAATGAAAATACGTAAAGGCATACACATGTAACGTAAGATTCAGCGGCTCAAGATTTCCGTTTCCAGAATTTGTCCTTATTTAGCTATTCTTTTAATTTGTTGGTCCTTTTAATGTTTATGTGTGATTTAGCTTATTTGTTTATACATTTTCAATTATCATTACGACAAAAATCTAAAAATTTACAAAAAAAATTTTTTTTCGATTCTTTTTCTTGTTATTTTCTATTTTTACAATTACAACATTTTGTAGGTAAAAATGTTTATACATTTAGGAACATGTTTCTCAAAACATGCAGATTACTACCATTTTCTGTATTTTTCCAACGGTATGTAGGTAAAATATAAATTTTATAAATTTAAAAACATGATTCTCAACATGCAAATCAATATCATTTGTGTTTATTTTTGCAAACATAAATGTGTAAATTAGTTTTTTTATTTTTTTTTTTCAGTAATTAATAATCATATAATTACAAATTATATACCCTAACCGAGCACTAGCTACTATGGCCTTGGGCACATTGTAGCGAAAACAGACCAGTGCCTCTGGTGGGAATCGAACCCACGACCCCCGCACTGATAAGCCAGCACGCTACCAACTAGCCTACCGGTGCGCACGGTAGGCTATGTAAATTAGTTAGTTTAGCATTTTGTGTGTATAGTTACAAATGTAATTATGTAATTTTACACAATTTATAGCGGTAAATTTCAATGCATTTTTAGAGTGTATTATTTACAAAAAATAAGCTAACTAAAGCTCTGACAAATATAGCTTAAACCTTTCAAAATTTCATGTCCACTTTAACTTAATAAGTATCAATATACATATGTGAATTTGACAGTCGTACCAGTATACATGTCATTTAAAGAACCCTATAATTAGCACATTTTTAAAACAGCAACTATTCAACAACAACAAAGTACCAAAAGAAAAGGTACCAGGAGATGGCTTTTGAAAATTCCTACCCGAAAATATAACATTTACATATAGTTTCTTTGGGTCAAATATCAAATAAATAAAAAAAAAGAAAACAAAAAATAGGTAATCTTTGACCCCACTTTTAACCCCACAAATCCCTACTATGGCGGATAATCATATACGTCAACCTTAGAATTTTGTGCTCTACAAAATATCCTAATTTCATCAAAATCGAAGGTTATCTCATACCATTTACATATAGTTCCTTTGGGTCAAATGCCAAATAAATAAAAAAAAAAAACAAAAAATAGGTAGTTTTTGACTCCACTTTTAACCCCTGAAATCCCCACTATGGAGGATAATCTTACACGCCAAACCTAGACTTTTGTTCTCTACAAAATATCCAAATTTCATCAAAATCGAAGGTTATCTCATGAAAGATCTTCCTTGGTAAAGGATAATTGTTGCTACTTCACAAGTATTTACCAAAATCCCGGGTAAATTTTAATTTTGCTATTATTGGAATTTTTTATTTTATAACGTATAACATAGTCAAAAGCAGATACTTAGATTATATATCATTCATTAATAGCTCAATCTTTTCAAAAATGATCGGAGGGTCATCAATAAAAGGTTTACGTTAAGCTGAGTAAATTTGAATAAAGATTACCCTACACTCAAAACAAAGTTAGTAGAGTCAGCAAACCATTTGACTGTGTCAGCAAGATTTTAGTCAGGAGGGTGCTTGCAAAAAAAAAAAAAAAATGGTAATGAAAGCAAAATATTTTGCTGAAAATCAGCGAGCTGAAATTTAGTAGATTTAGCAAAACTTTTGCTACCACTTAGTAAAACTTAAAAAATCCTTGCTAAAAGTTTTTGCTGAATATTATTAGACTGACAAAAAACTCAAAAAATTTGTAGAAAAATAATACTTTAGTTAATTTATTTAACTAAAAACTAACTTAATTAAGTTAAAATCCTAAATATTTTTTTGTGATTCTTTTAAAATAAATTACAATAATTTACAACACCCAGCAAAACTTTGGTAATGGGTGCGATAAAGTAATGCATTACCTTGTAATGTGTACTCCTTACCTGTATCATTATTTTCCAACAAGAAGTAATGAGTTACCGATAATTGAACACTCATGGATTACCTTGTAATGACACCTCATTACATTTTACATTACTTCAAAACATAAAATAATGACTTACCGATCATCAATTACATAATGCATGTATTATAAACGTAAAGTAATTATTAATATATATTTTTGAAAATCTATTTATAGACACATTACTTTTTGATTTTTTGTAAGCATAATGGTAAGGTGTATATTTTTGATATCACGAACGAAAACACGAAGCACAACAACTCATCTACATTTTAAGCAATAAAATATTGTATGTATCGATAGCTCAGTTGGTAGAGCTCTCGCCTAACTATTTGTTAAATACCAGAGACCCCAGGTTCGAATCCCAGCATGACCATGTTATTTATTTAACAAAAAAAAAGTTATTTATTTAATTAAAAAAAAAATATTTCTGTAAAAAAAATTTTATGCATTTTTTTATGAAAATCTTTTTATCTATTCCATGTAACAATATAAGTAACCAGTTACTTTACCCCCTACAAGGTAATGAGTTACTTTGAGGCTCATCGCCTATATAATTCATCAGTGAAGTAACGTGTAAAGTAATGCATGAAGCCCTATGGCGATACATTACTTTACCCATGATTTGGTAATGTGTGGTTTTGCTGGGAAGTTACAAAATATAAAAATTTTCATACTCCCGCATTGACGACATGAATTAATGTGAATGAATTAATTAATAAATCTGAAAATATATATAAATAATAATATATAACATAAACAATATTATTTTTCCACTACTTACATCAATGGTTGCCTAAATGGTGGTTTCTTTTAAAGGAAGACAAATGCCTTAGATAATTAGGGAATCGAAACGTAAAAAAAAACAAAATATATATATATATATATATTGCAATAAGAAAAAGGAGAAATAAAATATTACCTAAGATGTGTGGCTTTGTCTTTGACTTTAGTCTGTCTAGTTAAACGCATATTTGTTTGCAATCGAAAATTTGACCACACTACATTAATAATAATTTTAAACATTTAGTTTATAAATATAGAATTAATCTTTATTAAATTTAAATACGTTATTTTGTCTTTTAATTAAAAGACAATTACTTTGACAACACAAAATTTAAGTTGTTTGAATCCACAATTTTGTTTTATGTATGAAAAAGCAGATACAAAAATCTTCCGTGGTTGATTTTTTTATATGTCTTATAAGAAGTGTCCCTTTTAGTATCATTTTCCTTTTCCCTACATCTTGACATGCCGCGTCTTCTACTTCATTCTGCACATATTTTTTTCAATTTGGTAGTTGTCCACACTATTAATGTACTTATCAGCTCAATTTTTTTTTAGCAAAATAAATTAGTAAAACATTAATAAGATATTAGTAAAACATTAGTTCAAAACAGTTAAGTGCTGAATAAGTATAACTAAAATTTTAGCTGAAAACATAATTTTTGCAAAAAAATTTACTGATTTTATTTATTTGCAAGATGTTTTACTAACTTTTCTACTAACTTTTTTTTTGAGTGTTGTAAATGTTAAACTGTGCTCCTTAAAATGAATTCCATGCAAATTAAATTGAGTTTTATGAAATTATTTCAGAAATTCTTCCAAAGAGTGTATATTAGGGTGGGTCAATTTGTTCGGGTGGGGAAAAATGTGACAGGCGTATAGCAAAAACGAAATCTACACGAAATTCTAAGAAAATTACCCAAAGAAAGTATGGGTCTAAAATGAAAACCTAGCTCCCGCCGAGAGACATAATGGAATTTCTGAAATTGGAGAAAATCGTTTAAATTTGATAACAATGTTCTAATATAATTGCTGCTTTCTCAAAAAGTAATCAAGATACAGATCTCAGCTATGTTTTTAATAAAAGGTATTGAGACCTTGAAAATGGCATTAAATAAAGGTCGAAGGTCATTGGTTAAATCGTAAGTTTTGGAAAGCTATATCTCAAAACCGCTATTTTAAAAATTTTGCAGAAAACCTATATTCATACAGATTTCCTATACAACTTAAGTTTTAATTTCCAGAATAGAGATACAAAATTTCCTGAGATATTAAGGGAAACAAAGTGGCAGGTAAAAAAAACCGTGTATTTTCTATAGAAAAATAATATTTGTTTGTTTCTTTAAGACACTGATACCAAAATACGCTTTTCTAAATGTTTTTGGCATGCTTCTAAATGCGTTTTGGCCTACTGAGTTTGAATATGACCTTGGAAATTGTCCATCGCTTGTAGTTTTTGAAACATATATTTGAAAATTGCGTAAATAGAATAACTGTGCTTTTTACACATTAAAGTGGAAATATCTCAAAAACTTTTTTTTTTGCGAAATGCTGTTTCATGTAAAAAATAACCACATTTTTCAATAATGTTGGGCTTAATTCTGCTTGAAGCTATATTTTAAAGGCCTTTATTTAGGTAGTTTACAAGTGGAACCAAAATTTCCTGATTTTTAAACTTTCACAATTTTTTCAATAGGGTTGTTTTTTGCGAATGGTGAATTTTATACAGTTTGAGGTATACCCAGTTGACTTCAGCGTACCAATAACGGGATACCAACATCACAAACTTAAAAGAAGTTGCAGTAAGTTTTTTGAAAACGTTTGTCTTTTGAGGCTGACATTTACAATTACATTTGAAATTGGCTAACGTATTGCGTGAATTGAGTTACT
This sequence comes from Delia radicum, assembly GCA_021234595.1. Lineage (NCBI taxonomy): Eukaryota > Metazoa > Arthropoda > Insecta > Diptera > Anthomyiidae > Delia > Delia radicum. The sequence continues at coordinate 195,533,463 of CM037853.1, forward strand.
TTTTAAATAGCACCTCCGAGTCAAAGACATTTACAATTTTTAAACGATAAATATTTTATGAGCTTTTTAACTGGTTTTTAAATCGAGGCCAATTTTTCTGGGAATATAAGACAAAAAAATGTTTGAATGTAATGTTATAATTTCTGGTAGTATAATATATTTCTTGAAAGGTGATAAACACAATGAGATCTATTAATTGGTATAACTTTTTTTAATTTAAATTTAAAATGCAACTCAAGGTGTTTAAATTTAAAACCGACATAATTTTTGTTCCGTTAAAGAAAAATGATTAATGCGGGTGGATTTAGCATGCTTAAACATCGGCCAACATATATGCTGACGTTATTTATGTCACACATAAATAAATATTGTACTTCAAAGGGTCAAACATTTTGAAATTCATCATAAATAAGAAACAGAATATAAATTGATAACAAAGAGTTTTTCAATTAATAATATAGAACGGCTATTAAAACCATTACACTAAAAAAAAGAGTCAGTAAAGTCAGCAACATTTGTGCTGGGAGGATCCTTGCAGAAAAATTGCAAATATCAGCAAAAAATTTACTAAATTCAATGTTTGCTAAATTTACTAACTTTTTTACTCTAAAAGAGGGATATTAGGGCAGCTAAGTTTGAGTCTCAGAGACGGTTTTGTGGGGATATAGAGAACGTCTCTGAGGCGTCGAGGCTGCGCAATGTGCTAGCAACCTCTCCGAATTCTTTGGGCTATCTCATGAGTCCTGACGGGGCGAAACGTCTAGTCTGGATTCTCTTGGCCTGCTTCTTGATGCACACTTCCCGGGCAGTTCCGCGACAATGGGACAGAGGGCGGATTGAGCTGTGTCACGGTCGGAGAGAGCAGCCCCCGGGATAGTCAGTGAGCCTAGGCTCACCTGGGCGATTAAGGGATTTAAGCCCTATAAGTCGCCGGGGCCGGATGGCATCATTCCAGCGGAACTGCAGCACGTCTCTGGTCTAGTGGTTAATTTTTTGATGAGAGTTTTTACTGGCTGTATCGATATTTCGTATGTACCATTGAGGTGGAGGGACACGAGGGTGGTCTTCATTCCCAAATCTGGGAGAATATCACACACGGTCCCTGGGGACTTCAGGCCTATCAGTCTATCGACCTTTCTGTTGAAGACCCTGGAAAGGATGATTAACTCTTATTTGAGGGAGACCATCGACGCGAAGCTGCTATCTGCGAGACAACATGCATATAGCAAGGGAAGGTCGACGGAGACGGCTCTGCACGAGATTGTTGGTACTATCGAGAAGTCGTTCTCTATTAAGGAGTACGTATTGGTGGCCTTCTTGGACATCGAGGGGGCTTTTAATAACATCCAACCGGACTCTATAATTGCGGCGTTATCGAGTCTGGGGTAGGATCCGGCGGTCATTGCCTTAATCAGTGGAATGCTGACCGGCAGGCGCGTTACGGCGGAGTTGGGTGGCACTAGTATAACCCGATTCGTGAACAGGGGAACGCCCCAAACGCGAACTAGCACGAATTTCAAAAAAAGCTAAGACACGTATTTAATTAAATCGACTAAAGATTAAAATATGTTAGTTTGGCATTTTTATTACAAATAACCATGAACAAAAAATTCAAAAACCGTTTTTTTTTTTACAGAATATCTTTAAAAAAGACATGGATGATCATCCTTGGATTGTATATACAGTTGGACGCGCCTTAAAAAAAACTTTCTTATGATAACCCATATTGTATATGTTGGGTAAGGAAACAGATTCTGAAATTAACAAAACATGCAAAAATATACCCATTTTCAAAATGGTCCAGGTTCATTTTTAGAAGGGTACATCGAGCACTTTTTTTGGTGAGTCGCTCTATTGGGGGTGTTATCGCTTGAGTTCTGTAGGAGCTGCGGGGACGAGGAGGAGGAGGAGAGTATTGAGCACTTTCTCTGTTCATTCCTGCGCTGGCGCTACGTAGGAGGGCCTCACTTGGATCGGGGTTGTTTCACGATCTTGGGATGTTTCAGGTGCTGGTATTCTTAGCTTAGCTTCTTAGCTTCGTAAGGAGCTGTAACTGGTTCAACGGTGGAGTCTGATCGGTAATCCTTCAGTCTCGAGCCATCACAACGGACCTCAGAGTCTAAGTGTGCTGGTAATCATGGGCGCCGGCTACCACCTTGACCTAACCTAACCTAGTGATATTTGCAATTTTTCTGCAAGGATGCTTCCAGCAAAATGTTGCATGACTTTTTTGACATTGTCAGAATTTTTAATGGGAAGCCACAATTTGAAAAAATTACAAATTTTTACATGTCCAAAGCGAAAATTAAACTTAAATTTTAAATTGACATTTGTAACTGATAAAGAGGGGTTTTAAACTAATTTTATATCGTCACATAACGTGCAACAGGACGTAATTAAAATTTCAATTTTAAAAGCATTGTTAGACATTTCAACAAATTGGTTAAAAAACCTGATAGTTTTAAACCAAAGAATGATAACAATTTGTATTGAAATGAAGTTCGATTTTGAGCTAGCATTATAACCAATAAACCCCCCCCACAAATTTGTTTTTAACTGGATAAGCATTAATTGCATTTATAATAATTAAAAAAACTAAAAAAAAACTTTTTTAACAAATTGTCAAAAATAATTTGTTGTATGCTGCTCCCTATCCGGAATTTATTCTTGCATAATGAAATCTTAAGGGCACAATGCTCGTCTTGAAGCGTGAATTATCATTTAAAACTTCAAACAAAATGAACAACACACTTAAAATTTTTACGAAATTGAACAAATATTTTTTTCTAAGAAAATATACCGTTTTTTTACCTGCCACTATGTTCCATAAATATCTCAGGATCAAATTAACTCTCTATTCTGGAAATTTAAACTTAAGTAGTATAGGACATCTGTATGAATATAGGTTTGAATATGATGCATAAGACTAAGACACAACTGTATTGTCGCTTTTTAAATGTGTTTAATTACACATATTTTTAAAATTAATTAAATTTAACGTATTTTGAAAGCTCAAAATTTTTTGAATTACCAACGGTATTAAGTTTGCTCAAACCAACGGTTGGCCCTGGTTATCAAACGAGTAACAGGACAATACTGTCAAGATTGTTAATCCCACAATATGCTCCCAGAAATATCTGGTGTATTAATATGTTAACAAAAAATTTAATTTTCTAAATTTGGAATTTTACATTAAGACCATTCAATACATCTGCATTTTCCCTAATTTAGACGATTGAAGTTTATGACCATGTTTTGTCAAATTACAGCTAAAAACGTATGGTATTTAAAAAACACATACAAAATTGGCTAAAGTTTAATAAGTGGCAAAATCGCTGCGTGCTCGAAATCCTTTGAAATAAAATAGCTACCCTAGCCAAAGTAAAAAATTAATGACTACAGTTTTCACAAGTTTCTATCGTAAATATATGTCTAATGAAATAATAAAGTCCAATCGTTGATTTTCTGAAATTTCTTTTAAAAAAAAGTAAACTTTTAAATTGGAGATTTTAAAACGGTGTTTAAAAATGTTGACCTATTTAGCAATAGTTGTAAACTAGCTAGGAAAACACGAGATCAAAACTACTTCTTATCTGAATTTCCTTTAAATTAAAGACGGGTGTTTTTTAAGCCAGATAGAATTTACGAAAGGGTTAGCTGTCAAACGAACTGTCATACGTTGCTCACTTTTTGACATTTATGATCAGTATACTTTGGTAAGTCCTCATGAATAGATTCACGCTTGCACAACGCTAGTAAATTATCCAAATTTACTTTGAATATCAGCCATCGATTCGCGCAACTTATAGACAACTACCCAGATAGAAATTGCCAACCGTACCAAGAAAATAGTACGGGCAAACCACTGGTATTTTTGTAAAACCCACCGTGTTAAATATGACCAAAGGTACAACTAATATTGTATGTACTAGAGAAACGCTATTTGATTGCTAGTACCACCCGCAAAATTGTTTGCCGATATTATTTTTAACCAATACTACAACTAATTAGAAACATTTTTTTTTAAATATTTTATTATATTGAACACATTTAAATATGATGTATAATACTAAGAGCGAATTGTATTGCAGCTTTTAAATGTGTTTTATTATATATATTATTTCTCAAAATTAATTTAATTTAAGCTATTTTAAAAGCACAGCATTTTTGAATTACCAACGTTATGCCAACGTGGAATTGACATTGTCATCTGTAACTATGGATGGTATAGGTATTGAGGAATCGGATACTCTTGATGTTCTGGGCATGAGAATACAGTGTGATGTCCGTTGGAATAAGCACGTATTTCAAGTGTCGAAAGAGGCATTCAAGTGTCTCGGTTTTCTAAACGGTGCAAGACTTACTTCACTCCATCCGATCTTCTTACTATTTATACCAGCTATATCCGGCCAAAAATGGAATACAACTCTCATAATGGGGCAGGGGCTCCATTGTCTATTCTGAAGCTTCTGGACCGTGTTCAGGGGAGGGCGGTGAAGCTTATCAATGACAGTAGTGTATCCAACTCTATTGATTCATTGGAGCATCGTCGGAATGTGGGTTGTGTGACACTTTTCTATCGATATTACCATGGGAGATGCTCATCTGAGATAAGTGAACTTATCCCACGAGCCCGAGTTTTTATTCGTATACTCGCTTATCTAGTAGAGCACATCCGTTTGTAGTTGATTGTCCTGTGTTTCGCACAACGCATTACAGAGAAAATTCGTTTTTTAGTCGAACGATTGTATGTGGAACAAAACTTCCCGCAGAAGTCTTCCCTGTTACTTACAATTTAGAAAAATTTAAATCAAAATCCACAAACACTACTCCCTCTTTCCTCCTTCCCATACCTTATTTTCCTGATCAATACAATGCACTGCATGAGTAGGGGGCATCCCCTGAGTATTGGTTAAATTATAAAAAAAAAAAAAAAAAAAAAAAAACCAACCGTAGCCGACGCTTTGCCTACACTGTCCCAATTGTATTTTTGCCTGGGTAATTGTGTTCAGCGAAGAGGCTCATTTTGGGCTTAACGGGTTTGCTAATAAACAAAATTGAAGCATATAGAGGGAGGCCAATCCCCAAGAGGTCCGACAAACTGCATTATAATCCAGAAAATTGCACCGTTTGGTGCGGTTTACAAACTGCTGGCATTATCGGACAGTATTTCTTCAAAAATTTAGCCGGAGATCGTTACCGCACCATGATCAATGATTTTATTTTTTTTTTTAAACATCGATTTATTGAAATCAAATTTGGCGATAAGTTGATTTCGAGAAATTAACCTGTGTCAATTGGCCTCCAATGTTGTGCGATTTGACACCTCTTGAATATTTCCTGTAGGGCTACATGAAGTCACTGGTTTATGCTGATAAACCAGCAACAATTGAGGCCTTGTTCGTGTTGTTCGTGACATACGGCAAGCAATGCTCGAAAAAGTGGCCCTAAATTGGATGTCCAGAATATCCTCGATAATCATTTTCAAATGTTAATGCCATCCATGTATTGATCTTACGAATAAAAAAATTTTTTGATTAAAATAAAATTTTTTGTGATACAATTTTAAGTTCGATCGCGCTTAAAAATTCCCTTTAGATGATTTCAATAAATTGCGAATTATGGGCTTGTATTACTTGGCTAAATTCTCTGCAACGCATCAATTGCCGGGGGAAGTTGTAATAACTCTGCTGCTTTTTAACCGATATAAGTTTTTTATTGCTTTTTTTAAAAGACAATTCACTCCAAATCACGCTTCTTTAATGGTTTTTTAATTTAAATTCGTTTTAAAATATGAACATTTTTGAGAAAATGTACAAAAAAAAACATATTTTCTCCTTCAAATCCGTTTTTTTAATTCAAAGGTCAATGCGGCATGTCTTTCCAGTACCCCAATACAGATATTTTTTCGGGGACTTAGTTTTATACCCCATAAATATATCCAGGGTAAATACAAGTTTGGAGATTCTAATTTATATTGTGGTCCTCAGGTATGCTTTTACATATTGTTTTAAATTAAACTGTTATAAAGTTTCCAAAATGCAAATGAGCAGAAAATTTTAATTTCATAATTTTTGGATAATATTATTTATACTTATGGGTAAATTTTAATTTTACTTGTGGCAGCGCCATTAAATACATTCCCTACGCATCATTGTCATACATTTTGTTATCCATTCATCCTTTATTTTACTCCACACTTAATACTTGTACAGGTACTTGTACTATATTCCTAAGAGTAAAAAGAGATATTGTGAACATATGAATTAAATACACATGTATGTGTGGTGTACACACTCATTTCATTTTTTCCTTGACATTGAAAATACATACAATATATTCACATATTATATATATATATATAAATATATATAAAACGGATCTTAAAGTAAATGTAGTCTTAGAGATAAAGGATGTAGTAGAAAATATGTAACTTGTTGTTTAAAGTACTGGTGATGTCGTTGTGATTCCCACAAAAGGCCATGGCCAGTGACATAATAAGGTTGTAAGGTTAATTCGTAAAAAAAGGCACTCTTTTTGTGACGACACAGTTAAAATCTCTTTATTAAACTAATAGGAAATTAAAGCATGACATTTGAAGTTGTATAAAATTTTCACGAAGAAATATTAAAAAAGAAAACACGGCAATGTCAGCAATTATTCGGACGTCTCAAAAAAAAAAGTAGAATTGCGGTGCCCCTCATAACTTGTTGTTGGGTCATCTGAAATCAAATAAATCAAAGTTTATTCGATAGATAATAGTTTTTCCCAGGTAACTCTGGGTGTTTTTTTTCGAAATTTAATTATTCACTTTTTTTGGATCACTTTAAAGGGAAAAAACGCGATTATTAGTGAAAAAATGGGCTAATTTGTTTTTTTTTTTTTTTTTTTTTTTTTTTTTAAATAAAAATTATTAACAAATTTGAAAAAACTCTCAAAAAAATAAAATAATTGCACGTATTTTTTTTAGCTGCAAATCTCACGTTTAAGGGTTAAAAGGTGGGGCCAAAGTTAAAACATTTTTGTATGGAAACATGTCTGAAACTAATGAAATTAATTTTTTTTAAGCGCAGTTTGATGAGCACGCGAAAACAAGAATTGTTATACAAAGATTGCGTATGTAGTGTTTTTGGGTTGCCATTTATGTAAAATACATGTTAAAAAGGTATTTGGAAACAGTGGCATAAAAGCCAAACACTTGCGAATGTCGGAAAAAGTAGAGACACACCCTCGTTTAAATTTAATGGACAATAATATACATATTTCTGAGATTAATCCAACTTTAATTCTTTAACAAAACGATTTTTTTAATAACACTTAAACACATTTTTTTAATAACAAAAATACTAGAAAGTTTTCGAACATGTATCGTACATCAGATAATGCGTCTATTTATTTCATTTTGTTACACCATTTGCCTAAAATTTCTTTAAAAAAAAAACCGTTGTAAGCCAATAAATGGGATAATTTTTTGAATAGTTGTATGTTTGTATGTACGGGAGAAAAGAACGAAGAACGAGAATTTTTAGTGATTTTTTAGTTTTTTTGAATAAAGTATTTCAAACGCTGTTCTCCTTTAACAAGAAGCATATTTTATTAGGATTTGTTATTTTATTTTCTTAAATTATCACCGACTCTTTATAATTTATTTAAATCGGTTTAGAATTGAAAGTTTTTGTGAGTATTAAATGTTAATTTAAAAATAATCCGTTTTAAATTTGATAAAGCACATTAACAATTATTATGCTGCAGGTAATATTTTTTTTATCTTAAAAATACTAGTTAGGATCAGTTTTTAAATACAATAATTAAAACGTTTAAATTCCTACACGCAGTGGAAAAATATGATTGAGCATGACTGACGACAAGAAATTATCATATTATGATTCTAATTATCATATATACGATTCTGACTAATCACATTATGATCACTGAGGATGATTTTATCATCATCATGAGGATATGATTGTTACGTATTTCAAACATGCTCTTAAACTTACATAAACTTTACTTAAACTTTCTTTAAAAGTCTTGTTATTGGTTTCTTGGGCCTAATGACCAAAGTTCTTAATGACACGTCATAATTACAAGTCGTTAAGAAATGTTTGTATTTTTTTGTGCCTTAGGCGCCCTCTACAGAAAATATAAATCCTAGGTGATTGAAGATGTTTAAAAAACCAAACTTGTAGATAAACCTTGATTCAAAAATATGTGAAATTTAATTTTTGAAGTTAATCGATTTTTAAAATTGTCATATGGCAACCGTTGCATATTTTTTATAACTGCAGTAGAATTTCAATTATTTATGTTTTTGGTGAACAAGGAATAAATTTAGGAATATTTTCGATTTCAAAAATGTATGGACCAATTGGTCAGATTTTCAAAAATAAAATCGATGCACTAACTTTTGGCAAAGAAATAAATCTTTGTAAATATTTGGTTTTCAACATAACAATGGAAATTATAAAAGTTTAGGCTATTTAATGTTTTTAAGTAATTTTTTTTAAAATTTGCAGTATGTTAAAGGTTAATCTTGGCAATAGATTTGTAACGTCCGTAGTGGGGCGTTACAAAGCTATGAAACTAATGAAGAATATTTATTTGACACAGACCTGTTTTCACAAAAATTTGTGCAAACAATTCCTAGCAAATAAAATTACGACGTCGAAGGGTTAAATCGCATATTAAATCTATATGGGAAATCTTCTATCGGAAAAGTTTAATTGGTAATGTTTCATACAGATTATACCGACGTTGCGCCAACCAGTGCTGTCATGTGAGCTGCTTATTTTGTAAAAATCACTGACAAGGGAGGTATCCCGAGCCGGACCGGCAGATCTTAATGATATGATGTAGACAATGAAAATATGTTGTAGAGAATACAAATTTAAGGGACACCTGTTTTTTTTTAGCTGACCAATCTCATGTTTAGTTGTTACTAAGCGGGGTTAAAAATTACCCCATTTTATAAACAAATTTGGTATCAAATAAAATTACTTTTTAAGACATATTCACTGTTGTGTAAATTATGCTTAAAGATTTTCAAGTATTTTTGTTATTCAAAAAGAATGTGTTTTGAGTAACATAAAATCTGGCGTTTTATTACGGAATTTTAGTTGTATTAAGCTAAAAATAATGCATAGCAATGCCTATTTAATTTAGTTGAGAGCGGTGTGTGAGCTTTTCCGATATTCGAAACCGTTTGGTTTTTAAGCGATTTTTTCCAAAGAGCCTTTTTCCCCTATATTTCAAATAATTAAAAAATGTGAAAACTAGGGTGGATGATATAGGCAATATTTGTATCAAAATTTTTGTTTTCTTGAGTATTTTAACCCTGCATACAAATAAATCTAGTTTTCGATAATTAAAAACATGTGTTCATACAAAAACAAATGAACTTTTAAAACATTTCCAAAGTTTATTAAAGTTTGTGAGTTTGGGTCGGGATACCTCCCTTGGAAGAAACAACACTCTCTTTTTGTTTGTACTGAAAAAAACGAACAATTTTTATAAAATTTAGAAAAAAAAATTTCTTACTGCTTTACTAGCTTTAGATTTTTATTTTTTAATTATGTTTGTTTCATATTTCAAAAATTTTAAATTTGGAGAAAAAATCGAAAGAATGAAAAAGTTACAGCTTGTTAAACAAACTTCTTGTCTCCTATTTTTCATGGGCAATTTTTACTTTAAATGCTTTTTTCTCAAAACAAGATATTGAAAATCGGGTGCCACTATGCAGCCTTAGCGGGTGGACCGATTTTCAATCGGTTTATTTTGTTTTATATAGGACAAAAAAATAAAGTCCCTAACATAGAGACATTTTTAAATTGTTGCCTAGTATTTTTTTTTAAATTGTTCTGGGTGATTTTTTAATGTTTAAATTTACACTCGTACCATTTTAATGCAAATCAATAATTTAAAAATACGGCTACGTTAGGGACTAAACAATTTAAAAATAAAAGTTGAACTTTAATTATTATTAAGTTTGTTATAATTTTTATTAAAAATAAAAATTATGTGTTTTTCGACCTTTAATTGTGCAATGAAAATGAAAATTATTCAAGTTCGAGGCCATACTCTATATTTCTTCATTAGGATATTGTCCTAACAAATAATCTATAGAGTTTTTGTTTTCAAATTTATTATTTGACCCTTTCAGGAATGTGTTGATAGATCTATTTCGGGAATTTTCTAGGTTCCCATCATCAGAACACGTTTTGAAAGCGGTAACAATCCCATGCCAAACATCAAACATACATATGAACTAGTTTACTCACTACATGAGAACTAATATTATACATATGAGTTTGAAGTTAAAGATTATAACCATTGATCAAAAATAAATTGAAAACTTGTTTGATGTGCAAGATCCACCTCTGGTGGATATTCAATACACGTTTTTTTTTTTTGTTTCTCTCTCCTTTCTATATTTTGTAAACAAAACAGGGGAAGTAAACTTGGCGGTACTCTGCCTTTTATACAAGTTTGTTATAATTTTTATTAAAAATAAAAATTATGTGTTTTTCGACCTTTAATTGTGCAATGAAAATGAAAATTATTCAAGTTCGAGGCCATACTCTATATTTCTTCATTAGGATATTGTCCTAACAAATAATCTATAGAGTTTTTGTTTTCAAATTTATTATTTGACCCTTTCAGGAATGTGTTGATAGATCTATTTCGGGAATTTTCTAGGTTCCCATCATCAGAACACGTTTTGAAAGCGGTAACAATCCCATGCCAAACATCAAACATACATATGAACTAGTTTACTCACTACATGAGAACTAATATTATACATATGAGTTTGAAGTTAAAGATTATAACCATTGATCAAAAAATAAATTGAAAACTTGTTTGATGTGCAAGATCCACCTCTGGTGGATATTCAATACACGTTTTTTTTTTTGTTTCTCTCTCCTTTCTATATTTTGTAAACAAAACAGGGGAAGTAAACTTGGCGGTACTCTGCCTTTTATACAAGTTTGTTATAATTTTTATTAAAAATAAAAATTATGTGTTTTTCGACCTTTAATTGTGCAATGAAAATGAAAATTATTCAAGTTCGAGGCCATACTCTATATTTCTTCATTAGGATATTGTCCTAACAAATAATCTATAGAGTTTTTGTTTTCAAATTTATTATTTGACCCTTTCAGGAATGTGTTGATAGATCTATTTCGGGAATTTTCTAGGTTCCCATCATCAGAACACGTTTTGAAAGCGGTAACAATCCCATGCCAAACATCAAACATACATATGAACTAGTTTACTCACTACATGAGAACTAATATTATACATATGAGTTTGAAGTTAAAGATTAACAAGTTTTCAATTTATTTTTTGATCAATGGTTATAATCTTTAACTTCAAACTCATATGTATAATATTAGTTCTCATGTAGTGAGTAAACTAGTTCATATGTATGTTTGATGTTTGGCATGGGATTGTTACCGCTTTCAAAACGTGTTCTGATGATGGGAACCTAGAAAATTCCCGAAATAGATCTATCAACACATTCCTGAAAGGGTCAAATAATAAATTTGAAAACAAAAACTCTATAGATTATTTGTTAGGACAATATCCTAATGAAGAAATATAGAGTATGGCCTCGAACTTGAATAATTTTCATTTTCATTGCACAATTAAAGGTCGAAAAACACATAATTTTTATTTTTAATAAAAATTATAACAAACTTGTATAAAAGGCAGAGTACCGCCAAGTTTACTTCCCCTGTTTTGTTTACAAAATATAGAAAGGAGAGAGAAACAAAAAAAAAAAACGTGTATTGAATATCCACCAGAGGTGGATCTTGCACATCAAACAAGTTTTCAATTTATTTTTTGATCAATGGTTATAATCTTTAACTTCAAACTCATATGTATAATATTAGTTCTCATGTAGTGAGTAAACTAGTTCATATGTATGTTTGATGTTTGGCATGGGATTGTTACCGCTTTCAAAACGTGTTCTGATGATGGGAACCTAGAAAATTCCCGAAATAGATCTATCAACACATTCCTGAAAGGGTCAAATAATAAATTTGAAAACAAAAACTCTATAGATTATTTGTTAGGACAATATCCTAATGAAGAAATATAGAGTATGGCCTCGAACTTGAATAATTTTCATTTTCATTGCACAATTAAAGGTCGAAAAACACATAATTTTTATTTTTAATAAAAATTATAACAAACTTGTATAAAAGGCAGAGTACCGCCAAGTTTACTTCCCCTGTTTTGTTTACAAAATATAGAAAGGAGAGAGAAACAAAAAAAAAAAAACGTGTATTGAATATCCACCAGAGGTGGATCTTGCACATCAAACAAGTTTTCAATTTATTTTTTGATCAATGGTTATAATCTTTAACTTCAAACTCATATGTATAATATTAGTTCTCATGTAGTGAGTAAACTAGTTCATATGTATGTTTGATGTTTGGCATGGGATTGTTACCGCTTTCAAAACGTGTTCTGATGATGGGAACCTAGAAAATTCCCGAAATAGATCTATCAACACATTCCTGAAAGGGTCAAATAATAAATTTGAAAACAAAAACTCTATAGATTATTTGTTAGGACAATATCCTAATGAAGAAATATAGAGTATGGCCTCGAACTTGAATAATTTTCATTTTCATTTAATTATTATTTTAAAAAAAAATATTACATAAAACTTATAACTATTATGTCCTTGAAAAAAAAACTCTAAAAAAGTTCAAACAGAACTTGTATACCTAACTAAATAATTCTATTTCTACCCGTACTTTGCAATTTATAAAAAATTTACTTTTAAATTAAAAATAATTAATGAAAGTGAAATGAAAGTGAAAAATAATAATTATTTAGAATGTACCCTGTCAAAAATAGACATATATTGATCCACACATGAACACACATGCTTCAGACATGTCCACATGCATCCATACATGATTCATATGTGTTCATAAACCATTCTTATACGTCCATATGACTAATCATAAATGTTCATCTGTGTGCAATGGAGGTAATATTTACATATATAATCATTCATGTCTATACATTTCCATACACAGGAATATGTGTACATTAACGTAAATTGAGGTAATATCTTATGAACACATTTGAATCATATATGGTGGTATATGGATATGTGTGACCTCGGATCACTTTATATATGTTCATGAATGAGTTCATACATGTTTATAAATGGATGCATATAATCGCATATGTTCGTATATGAATACGTATGAATAATCTTATATGATTTCATATATATGATTTCATATATTGAGGTAATATGCAGAATAATGATGGCGATTGAACATCTATGATGTCATAATCGTACTCATACGATATTACATATTCTTAAGCTTTATATAAATTTTTAATTAGAAACATTTAATTTTATTTTTTATAATAAACTAGATTATTTTTTATTACATATCCTTTAAAATACAATATTGTAATGAAGTAACTATTGTATTTTACCGATTAATTAAAAACGTGAGAAAAATTAAAAGAATAAGTTTTAAATTAATAACACTCTGTTAAAAAAAAATGGAAGGAATAGAAAGTATCTAACAAAATCAATTCGAATTTTTTTGTATATTTATCAAGGAGACAGGAGGAGTAGTTCACTTTGAGTAGTTTAGAGTCATTACCATGAACTCGATAGCTGATTTGATGAAGAAATATGCTTTGTCGTCAATTTCATATTTGATTTTGATGCATCTGTTCCATTGAATAAAATAATAAAATACATAAATGTTAATGAATAAATATAAATATTTGTAACAAAACTTTTTAAATTTGTCGCTTATTATGCCTATAGACCATAGACCAATTACCAAGGACTGTTACCTAGAACACTATAATTTCAAAATGGAGAAACATGGACAAGGTCTTCCTAAATATTCAGTACACCATTTGATTCACTTCATCTTACCAAATGTCCTTAGAATTTCATTAACCCTTTCGACCCCGAAGTTGCCTGTGGGCAACTTCACTGTTTGTGGTCATTTAGCACAAGCTGTGATTGATATATTTCTTCTGTATAAGTAGTTGCTTACAAGTTAATGTTTTTAGAAGTGAAATCAAACCAAACCACGAAAATTTTACAGTTAAATTTTTAATTATTTTCAATAATGTGCAGTTGCATCCGCGATAATTAGGAATTTATTAATAGTTAAAAAAATATATACATAATTTAAAAAAAAACTCTAATCGTATGATGAACAAAACTAAAAAACTTTATAAATTTTATGTAGAGTTTAGTTTAAAAAAAATAAAAAATTTTAATTTTGGAAAAATCTTAACCCGTTCGGGACTTGTTAAAGTTTTAACTTTAGGTACAAATATCTCCGCTAGAGGTGCTGCAAAAGCCATGAAATTAATACAAAATATTACTTTACTATAGATCAATGTTGCCACAAAGTTTGATCGAAAAATTCAAAGCCATTAAAAGTTGGGACTTTTTAATTGAAATACAATATAAGTTGATGCAATAATAACTCAAAACATTCAAAACACTTAAACATTTTTTAAACAAAAAATATTTTATTGTGACAATGTGTTTATTTATGTATGCCGAACTTTATTTTCTTATTACGTTTTGAAAATACGTAAATATTATTGTTCTGTATTTTGTTAAAGTGGTGCAGGGCAACCGAAAAAAATACTTATGTAGCAAACGTTGTATAATTAAACCATGCTTTAGTCGCTATATAAAGGGTGTTTTTTATAGAGGTATATAACTTTAAAATGGAATAAAACAAAGATGAATTTTTTAAATTGACATGAAATTTACTTTATTCGAAAGATAATCTTCTGGCATTATAATTTAAATATGACTTCTGGCTAATGACCGCCACGGCTAACTCGGAAGTAGTTTAGTCCGGAGGTCCAATTTTCGATAACTTTTTTCACCATTTGTGGCCGTATATTGGCAATAACGCGGAGAATGTTGTCCACGAAGTGGTCAATCGTTTCGGGCTTATCGGCGTGGACTAGAGACTTCACATATCCCCACAGAAAATTGTCCAGCGGCTTCAAATAGTATAATTCACGGGTCCGAAACATGAAACTATTCGGTTACCAAACGTTTACTTCAATAAATCAATTGTGGCACGAGCTGTCTAACATGTTGAGCCGTCTTTTTGAAACCACATACACAGAGAAATAAAGTGTCAACCGAATTGAAAAGTGTATTTTAATGATAACGACTTAATAATTCAGTTGGTGAAACTATATTAACATTAGATTTCTAAATATTTTGGGTGTTTTAACTAAAATTCTGTTGAAGAAACCGAACTTTGTTGTGAAAACTAATGCCTAGTTGTACCAACCTACTGAAATTCGTAAAAACCGAATTTGGGTCGTTGTTATTGAATTTCAGTTGGCAAATATCTGAATATTTCTCTGTGTGCAGCTACTGCACATCATGGTTGTTCACTTGATGAACGAAAAAGTCAGTAATCATACCTCTATAGCGGTCACCATGGACTGTAACGTTCTGACCAGCATTGTTTTTAAAGAAGTATGGACCAATGATTCCACCAGCCCATAAAGTACACCAAACAGTCAGTTTTTCTGGATGTAACGGTGTCTCAACAAACACTTGAGGATTATCATCATTCTAAATACGGCAGTTTTGTTTATTGACGTATCCATTTAACCAAAACCAAAAGCTTCATCGCTAAACGAAATTTGCAAAATTCGTGCGCAATACGTATTTCGAACAGAACCATGATTTTCAAAATAAATTTGCAAGCGTTGTTCAGGCGTCAGTCTGTTCATGTTGAAATGCAAAACCAAACTAAACATGAATCACTTGACAGCTGACAAAATGGCCTCCAGCTAAAAAAAGTGTTGCCAACTTAAAGTTATATACCTGTATAAAAAACACCCTTTATTTTTGTAACACTTTTTTTTTCGAGAATTTATTCACAAACTATTAAAACACACACAATAAATAAATATAAAACTTTTGACAATTATTATTATTGGGTTGATGTAAAACCAGTCAACAATATCAATAATCAACCAGAAACAAATCAACACCAACCATCTTTAGCTTCTTAGTCTGCCACTTGCACGACATCACACTCAGTCTTTCTACGACAGTATTAAGACATTCAGGTTTCATGAGCCTTCACCTCTCTTCCTTGTTCCGCCATTGCAGCAACTCCCAATTTTCAACTTTTTGCAACATTTCGTCTTCTTCTTCTTCTGTACTTCTATGGTTTTTTTTCTGTATTACCACCCATCGAGTATCACGTGTATACCTTGGACATGTCTTAGTTCGCATTATTTACAAGCAGAGGATTCCTCTAGAGGCACCTTTACGGCGGGCCAATGGCTCCCGTGGTACTATTTTATAGTCTTTGGTAACACCTTGTAACCGAAGCTACTACCACCTGAGTCCCGAACAACTCAGTAGTGGTCACCTTTGATTAACGAGGACCACAAGTACCTATCTGCCAAGGAACAGATCTGACCGTAGGAACCTCGTTAATCTAGCCATGATCGTTAGCTGCCGAGAACGTATCTCTATCGTACACTAATAGAGACCTCGAACTTGTCGTTGCCCAGGTGAAATCACGAGGAGGTGATCTTAGGCACTTGTTGCTAGCAAGCTAAACAACTTTACACCCAGTATCATCAGACAGTGGGTCACAATTTGTGGGGTTAAGGATTGAAAACAATCATGCCATCGTTACACTCCAGATCGTTATCGACCATTTAAAAACCCTGCCAGCAAACGAGCTCAAAAATAAAAATGTTTGCGCACCGAAAAAAAAAAATCATTCCAACTTTTGAGGAAAAAAATATCGTAGCTACTTTTACGAAAGTAAATTTCGTGCAGTATTATGAAGTTTTACGAAATTTGTTTTGATTTTACGAAACGAAAATTGTAAAGGCTTTTGCAATCTTAGAAAGCCAGCGAAATAATTTCGTATCACATTTGTTTGAAAAATATAAGAACTTTCATTTTGGTTTACGAAATATTGTTTTCATTTGTGACTTGGAATTTTAAATTCTACTCGCAATATCACATTACTGTTCAAGTCACTTAAAGTCTTCTATCGACCGCATTAGTAAGTATTATGTCCAAAAGTAGGCTATATATTTTATTATACATATTTAGATGTATGAGTAATACACCTGATGTATAAGTAACGTTTGATTTGCATATTGATCATACGTACCAGTAGATTGCATATTGATCATACGTACCATATTGATCATACGTACCAGTAATGTTGACAACTCTACGATGCAAAAAATAGCTAGATTGCAAAATTAAAATCACTAGAAATTACTAAATTTGTTTAAAAATCTAAAAGTGTTAAATAGTCTTCTCCCTTAAAACTACCCAGTTTTCGTTTCCTTTAAAAAGCTCTTAGATTTTTTCGTTAAAATTTTTACATTTAAATATGTAACGTTAGAATTGCTGTCGTAACATTATTTTTAAATTTGTTGAATTTAATATTTTAATAATGCTCATATTTAAACGTCTTTTATAAGTCATAAAAGAGAGCTCAGAAAGAGGCTTTCTCAGAAAAGGAAATCACAGTCATGAAGCTAGGTTTTCAGTAGGCTTGAAGGATATTTTATGCGTATTTCGGACTTTAATTGTACACTGAGATTTTTAAAATCGTGTAATGGAAAATTTAAAAAAGTATTTTTTACGTTTTTTACGTTTGTCAGATTATGTGTGCAAAATAATTTAACATTAATCTAATTATTCGAATCGAATCTTAACAAAAAGTAAGACAAACTTGAAAGCAAAGCGGTTTTTCATTTACAATAATTTTAACTTTTTCTTAAAAAGGTGGCAACATTAGTTAAAGTAGTGAAATTTTCATTGGTCTTTTAATCTTAAATATTTAAAATTTAAAAAACTCCTGATCAAAATGGCAATGATCTCCCGACCTGGTATTAATGTATATTTGCTTGGCTTGATAAAATAAACACAAAGTCCAGTTGCAAATAGCTTAATTGGGCTTAATTGAATAACACACTGAAATAAAAAAACAAGCGAAGTCTTGCAAATAATTAATATAATAAGTGACTAAAAATAGCTAGCAAGAAAAAATAGCTAAATATAGATAAAAGTAAAAATAAATAGTTAAATCTTCCGGCTAGATGCAATCTAGCTATTTTTTTTCATAGCTAGATGGAAAAAAATCGTCAGATCTAGCCGGAAAATAGCTAAAATGACAACCTTGACTAGGAGTGAAAACAATATAAAATGATCACAATTAAAATTAACTTATAACTAGAAAATAGTGTCAGACAATTAACAATTTGCTTAAAATAAAACAAAGTTTTAAATGACGATGAAGTTTAAGATTAAGTTGTATGATTGTACAATTTTAAAGCGCGGCTATTTGTTTTCCATAATACATATATAAAAGAATAATTTTTAAAACAGAGAACTTATATCGTACATTGAGGAAATACTTTCGTAAATATTTGAATAAATTGCACCAAACTTTAGTGGGGCGAAACAACGAAATATTTCTTGCAATGTACGTTGATTTTCGCATATATAATGCATGAATATTTTCGGTGTATGAAATTAGTTCATAAGAAAACTGCTTTTATTCTAAAACTCCTAAAAAACATTTTTATATGTTATACAGAAGTCGAGGGGTCAAATACTAAACCATTTTTAGAATATCTTTAATTGAAAAAAAAAAATCAAAAATATTTCTCACACTTTTGTGTTTTTGATAATTCTTTCTAGAATGTCTTTTACACTGAAACTCGTTTAAGACGAACTCGGTTTCGATGAATTCTCAGTTATTACGTACTTATTTGAGCATTAATACCAACTTATTTAAGATGAACCTTCGGTTAATGTGAACAAACAATTTTTCATATAATTTTCCACTTTTATTACCAATTCCGAAAACAGAAAAATTCTTTCTTAAATGTATCGAAAACTATATAAAGGGTCCGCCATTTAACGTTTTTTTTCAACTAGTGCTTATTTCATGAATGGTAACACTTAGCTCATGTCTGATTTGACAGATAATTAGTTTTATCCTTCCGCTAAACGAATATACGCTTGAACAACGCTGGGAAATATTGCGACATTACTTTGAAAATCATGGTAATGTTGCAGAATGTCAATGGTCAGTCAATGGCGATCGTTATCGGGCCATGTTGAACGAATTTTTGTTCATAAAAATTGAAGAGGAGGATATTGGCAACATTTGGTTTCAACAGGACGGCGGTAAGTGCCACACAGCCGAAGCTACACTCGATGTTTTGCGCCCTGTTTTTGAAGATCGCATTATCAGCCGCAGAGCTGATGTCGTTTGGCCACCTCGGAGCTGCGATTTGACACCGTTGGACTATTATTTGTGGGGTGCCGTCAAAGATAAATGTTACGCCAACAAGCCAGAGACAATTGACGCTTTAAAGGATAATATTCGTGAAGCCATTGGTGAAATACAGCTGCACACAATCGATAATGTGCTTAAAAATTGGACCGATCGTGTAGGCTACTTCATGGCCAGCCGAGGCAGCCATTTGAATGAAATTATTTTCCATTATTAACCGGAAGGATTGTACTTTCAAATAAAAAAAGAAATTTGAGAAAATATTCAGTAGTTTTTTTTTTGTTTTGTGTTAGCCCTTTGAAATTAAAAATTTTATTTTTTTTTGGTACGGGAAAGGTAAATAAAAAAAACATATTACTTAAAAATTGAAAATATCCTTTATTTATTATTTATTTGACATTTTAGGGATTGTGACATTACTTTTACATAACATACAAATATAATTGTTTCATGTAAAAATATGCATTGTATTCAATAAGTAAAAAATATTATTCACTTACCTACAGGTTTTCATAAAACCAACCCAATTTTTTGCACTATTTGTATTTTTTTTATAAAATTTTAAATTTTAAAACTTTTCCCTATTCGTATTATGCAAATACGAATAGGGACAAACTGACGGAAGTCAAAAAAATTATGAAATCTATGATATTTTTTTTGGTACTAATTTGATCAGTGGTATGTCACAAGCGGGTGACACAACTTTCAGCGAGCTAAATAAATTCAGTATGTATTATTTAGGGATTTTGGGGTTTGTTACAGTAATGTAACATGAGGCTATAAAGGGTTAACATTTTTTGTACGATTCGAATTGAACTTAATTCATCATCATCTTTTGGTTTTACAGCTCGGCTTGGATGGATCACTGATTTCTTTCATTTTGATCTATTTTCAACTAAATCAATGACTAAAATATCATATTTTTAGCAATTTGGAAAGATATTTTTAAAATGTACGATTACAGACATTATTATACTCAAATGAATTTTTAATTTATGTAGACATTGAAATTATAAAAAAATGTAAAGAATTTACCTTACGCAATATTCATGTGCAACTTTGCTATTGTGCAATTACCAGTGTGTATATCATATTGGAATGTTGTACAATATATTGTAAAAAATCAAAAAATTTTTGATTCTTGTTGCGCAACTAAGAAATGTGAAAAATATTTTATTGTGTGTTGGCCACATTGTGGAATTTTTATATCCCTCCACATCAGAATAAAAGAGTGGTGCCATATTTTGTGCACACATATTTGCACATCTTATTGCACTGTGTATATCATATATATGTAATATATATAAAGGGTGTTTTTTATACAGGTATATAACTTTAAGTTGGCAAAACTTTTTTAACTGGCGGCCATTTTGTTGTTTTTTAATCAGCTGTCAAGTGATTTATGTTTAGTTTGGTTTGGCATTTCCACATGAATAGACTGACGCCTGGACAATGCTTCCAAATTGTGCAAATTTATTTTGAAAATCGTGGTTCTGTTCGAAATACGTATCGCGCACTACGTCCATTTTACGGTCAACATAATCGTCCATCAGATCAATTAATTCCATTAACTATGGAACGTTTTCGCACCACGTTTACTCTAAATGATAATATACATCCACAGAGACGCCGTACAGTGCGTACAGAAGAAGTCATTGCTGCTGTAGAGCGTAGCGTAGAGGAAGACCCCAATCAGTCTATACGTCAATGGTGACCGCTATAGAGCCATGATTACTTCAACTAAACAACCAGACTTCGTCCGAACCTAATCGTGGCTGCCATATGCCAGAAGTCATATTTAAATTATAATGCCAGAAGATTATCTTTCGAATAAAATAAATTTCATGTAAATTTAAAAAAATCATCTACGTTTTATTCCATTTCAGAGTTCTATACCTCTATAAAACACCCTTTATATATAGAGTTTTATATATTTATATATATATATAAAGGGTCCGCCATCTAACGTTTTTTTCAACTAGTGCTTATTTCGTGAATGGTAACACTTAGCTCATGCCTGATTTGACAGATAATTAGTTTTATCCTTCCGCTGAGCGGATATGGTAAGTATGTTCGTTATCTTGTGAAAAAAGTGAAAGAAACTGGCATCCACATCGATAAACCAAAGCGTGAAAAGCCAAAAACAGTGCGTACACCCGAGAATATTGCTGCTGTGGCAGAAAGTGTGCGTGGAGCGCCATCAACATCAATTCGCCGTCGTTCTCAACAATTGAACATTTCGGAGACATCATTGAGACGAATTTTGCATAAAGACCTTGGTATGACGCCATACAAAGTCCAATTGGTTCAGGAGCTCAAAAAAAACAAGTTATTTGGCGGACCCTTTATTTATGAAATCAATTGACAGAATTTTACAATATTCAAAAAAGTTTAAAAACATGACTTTATTAAAAACATATTTTATAATTTGTGGACACTAAAAAAATTCTTCTCCAGTAAATATGAATCTCGAGTATAAAGAATTAGTATTTCTGGTGTGTCGGAGTTCATCTTAGTCGAGTTTTACTGTATTCTATAGAAATTGTTTGCTTCGTTACTCTTGCATTTTATTTCTATATGAAAAAAAAAACTATTTTTGGGGGTCCGTGAAGCAAATTTTGTTGAGAACCGCTGATGTAGGGACATGCATGCAAGTATATGAGCATGTAAAAGCATACATTGAACCTTTATGGGTCCATATATTGAAATTTTTACCTGTGCCGCTAAAAAATTACCCAGATAGCGCAATCGCATTGAAGTTTTCAACATGTTCTAGTGCAAATTGTTGCTTAATATCATCTCACTTATTAATTATTGTTTATGTCCACTGTCAGCTTAAATTTGTTGTTATCATTACAAAAAAAAAACGAATAATGAAAGCTCAATTCTGTGTTTTTAAACAGCTTCAAAATCTTTAAAAATGAATACAAAAAAATCTGAAAATTTTACATGTTATTTGCCAAGGTACAACCTTGAAAATTAGACACAAAACTATTAAAAACCTGAGTTGAGTGAGTTATGATGAAAAAAGTTTGGTCATGTTTAAAAAAAATACTGTAACTGTCCAGCCAGAAAAATACGAATGGCACAGCATTGGCGCAGTGACTTCAACGGTGGTATGAGCGTTGACAGAGTGATCGATTTTTTTTTTGTTAATTTGTAAACTCTATATTTATATATAATTATGTAATAAAAGTGATAGAAATTGTTTGATTTTATTGTATCATATATACCCAGTCAGAAAAAGACAAATGGACCAGGTGGTACTAGTGCTGGCAACAAGTGCTTTCCCAATCCCAAAATAATAACATCAGTAGACAAGAGATCCGCCTGTTCGGAAAAGCGCTGGGTAAACAAAATTCCAACGTTGGAAAAAAGTTGGTAAAACCATAAATTAGTTAGTCTAAAAAATAGATTTTAAAAAATATAATTACATTTATAATTGTTTTGGTCCTGCCGGGATCCGAACCCTGTCCGCCAGATTGTCAGCCGACAGCTGTACCCACTAAGCTAAGAAGATATATTATAATACATAGCTTAAAACGTAAGTGAATGATAGCTGCTGGGTAACCTATGGTTACACAAATATGCTAGCACTGGCATAAGGTTTGCTGGAAACAATTTGCCAACGTTCAGAAAACAAAAAAAAAAGTTGGTCTTGAAAGAGCTTTTCCAGACACAAACACATAAATTTTATGAGGAGAAATATTAAAAAGTATACAAATTTACAAAAAGATGTATGCCCGGGAAAGGGATAGGGATCGTTCTCAAAACCTTCTGACTTCAAACTTTTTTAAAACAAAGCATCATAATTTTCATAACACAAATGATCTACCAGTGGTTAAACTTCTGTACCGTTGGTAATTTTTGACTGGTTCTCACTGGGAAAACACCTTTTGCCAATATTGGCATAGTGGTCTCAGCCTATTCTTTGCCAATGGTTTTTTTTGTAGACCACTTAAATTATTGCAAAACAATTCTTGGAAAAGCTGGTAAAGCGTCTCAGACTTGTGTTTTGCCAATAATTTAATTACAACTCTTTGGTTAGCCAGTGGTATGCCAGTGCTGGATTGTTTGTACCACTGGTATTTTATGATTGGGAACCTATATATAATGACACATTAAAGTACATATGATATTTTATTTAGCTATATCAAGTATATATGAAGCGATAAAAAACATCAGCTCATATGTAATATAAGACATAATGATATATGAAGATATATAGCGCTTTATTAGAAATTTTCGTAAAAATAAGTATGAGATGTAAATATATACCGTTAGATAAGGCCACATATATCATTATATATAATTATATCAAGCTATATATGACTATATATAAACATTTTTCATCGGGGTATTAGTACAAGTTTTCAATAAAACAGACCGACAAAATTTGATAAAATTTTCTAACCAAGAATCAGAGTATACTTTCCATCAGAATAGCCCTACCAGCAAAAAATAATTCGTAGCCAGAAGCGCTTAGAAAGGCAAATCCAAAAGGCATGATTTTTGTTCGCGATATCACACTTGGTATGTCTCTTTTAAGCAGGCGAAAAGCGCTTCTTTCATGTGCTCTAAGAAGCAAGTTATTATTTAGACAATAAGAAACGCTTTTGTTTGTAAGTATGTTGACAACATTAATGCTTCATGGTATGCATTGCTTCATTGTAAGCATTATTCACTGCTTCAAAGAAGGCATTTTGGGGAGCACAACAGAATGCCTTCCTTAATTGCTTTATTGTATGCAAGTCGGTGAAGCGCTGTTACATACAAATGTAGTAACTGCTTACCAAATCCACGTTATTTGTTGCTGGACTATCACGTCAGGTTTTCGAGGTATTCTAACCTAAAAGTGCAAAAAACAGGTTTTTTGGGTAAATTTGAGATCCTGTAACTTCCAACAAATTTTTTTCAAAAAATTCATTACGGTATCTAAAAGTGCTATCCTCCCCTACAAAATCCATTTTGAAATTTTTAAGAAGCTTCATTTGTGACTGAGGAGTCAGCTGTTGAACTTACTGAGTGAGCACCCTTAACCCATTGCATTTGCAAAAAGTGTACAGACGCAAAAAATCAAGTGTTAAGAACTGTGTATCACTGCTTCTCAGAGAGCAGTAAGGGAGCAGTAGCACTTTTAGATACCGTAATGATCTTTTTGAAAAGGTTACAGGTTACTTCAAATGTACCCAAAAACCGTGTTTTTGCACTTTTAGGTTAGAATATCTGGAAAACGTGATAGGGCTATTCTGAGATTTGGATTCAGCTCGTCTAAAATCTTTAGGAAAGTACAGTCTGATTCTTGGTTAGAAAACCTAGTCGACCTGTGTAATTAATGCTCTGATTGTTGTTGTACTATATGCAAAAGTTTTGCGGTGCGAAATTTAAGAAAAAAACCCTTGGCTACCTGTGCAAAAAGCCTTTGATGTGTGTAAAAAAAATTAAAATTTATTTCAATTGCAGACATAATTATAATCCAATGAAAGCATGTTTTGTGTAATATTTGAGTACAAAAACAAAAATTCTAAAATCATTTTTAAGAAAATTTAGTAATAGACGAAAAAGACGTAATTTTTAGTGAAAATCCAATTATATATCTCGAAAACCGTTGATCCGATTTCAAATTTTTTAAAATATTCGTATTCAGCATGCCAACGTTACTTATAAATGATGTGTCGCAAGACATATTTTTATTAAAGTAATTTAAGAAAAATTTTCAAAAATCAAAAACTTTGATAGGGGGGCGTCACGGGTTAAAGCTATCCGTTTTTTTCAAATTTCCACCAAATAGCTTTTATGCCTAATACTACAATCATCTGAACAATAAATTTAAATAAATTTTTCAAAAAAAGGTATTCTTCATAAAAAAGTGAAAATGTGAAAATACAAATTTCTTGTAAAATTCATGAATTTTTTTAAAAAATTGTACTAGTCTTGAATATATTTCACAAAAAATTTAAAAATATTTTATTTGAACTTTGTAAAATTAACTAACTACGCACTTCGAAAATATTCCCCCAGTTTTTTTCTGCGTGTACATATTAGAATATTTGCAGTTTTTCTATTTATTTTTACTTCCTTTTTTTAATATATACCATTCATCTCATAATGACAGGGAACAATGAATACTGTGAGACTCAAGAGATTGATGGTTGTAATTGAATTTTATTATGCAGTCACTTATTTTGCCTATTTGCATCCGACATGTGTTCCATTTTTATAAATAATAAAATTATTTTTCACCGGAATATTTTTTAAATTACATGTCTAGTAAACAGTAATAACTGTCAATTTAAAAATATATGTACACTGTGGTGCAAAATTCAGGCAATGTTTCAATTTTTAAACTGAAGTTGTATTTATTCCCCAAATCGTTTTGGAAAAACGAAAATAATTGTGTATAATGGTATGATGTGTTCTCTTCATCATCATAAATCCACTCCACTCTGCGTGGAATAATCAAGTTTTATGCGAAGATTTTGTTTATCGTTAATTTTTGCATGTTCATGTTCTACTTACAATTAATAAGTTCCAAATATTTTATTAAAAACCATCTATGTATGTTTTCTATAAACTCAAAAAAAGAAGTTAGTTGAAATTTTTATTAAACGTCTATTTAAATTATTTAACTAACTTTCAGCAGTTTTTTTTGCTGATATTACGTTTTCAGCTAAACTTTTTCAGTTAAACGCTTTTAACAAGAAACTAATTTTAAACTAATGTTTAACAAATTTACGCTGCTACCAAAACTGTGCTGATAAACACATTAATAGCATGGATAACAAGTAAAACTAGAATAGATGTAGATGTCGCAGCTTGTATGGACGAAGTAGAGAAAAAAGAAAAGATACAAACACACGCTACCGTTATAAGGCTTACACAAAAAGCTACCGCATTTCATTTATTTTTTTTTCGTATATTACACATCAAACAATAAAAATCGTGAATATTAAACAAATATGAAACCATAAATAATTTAAATAAACCAATTGAAAAAAAATGTACTAAATGAATGATATTTTGATAAATTTGAAAATTGAAGATGCAGGCAAAACTAAAATACGATTTGATGCTACTGTACAAACCAGTATTTTGATAAATTAAGGATGCAGGCAATATATATATATATATATATATATATATATATATATATATATGTATGCACAGCGCATAGTCCAGAGACATTTATTCGTTCCCCCGCATAGTTTAGGGACATTTCCTTACTTTGGGGACTGTCCCCAAAATTTTCGCGCCTTTTCATACATCTAGCGTTTAAGATGAGGACAATTTTTTCTATACACCGCATATTCCGGCGACAATTTTGGCCATGTCCCTAAAGTATGCGCTACGCATACATATATATATATATATATATATGTATGCACAGCGCATAGTCTAGAGACATTTATTCATTCCCCCGCATAGTTTAGGGACATTTGCTTACTTTGGGGACTGTCCCCAAAGTTTTCGCGCCTTTTCATACATCTAGCGTTTCGATACACCGCATATTTCGGGTACAATTTTGGCCATGTCCCTAAAATATGCGCTACGCATACATATATATATATATGTATGCACAGCGCATGGTTTAGAGACATTTATTCGTTCCCCCGCATAGTTTAGGGACATTTGCTTACTTTGGGGACTGTCCCCAAAATTTTCGCGCCTTTTCATACACCTAGCGTTTAAGATGAGGACAATTTTGTCTATACACCGCATATTTCGGCGACAATTTTGGGCGTGTCCCTAAAGTATGCGCTGTGCATACATATATATATATATAGATATATATATATATATATGTATGTACACCGCATACTCTAGAGACATTTATTCATTCCCCCGCATAGTTTAGGGACATTTGCTTACTTTGGGGACTGTCCCCAAAATTTTCGCGCCTTTTCATACATCTAGCGTTTAAGATGAGGACAATTTTTTCTATACACCGCATATTCCGGCGACAATTTTGGGCGTGTCCCTAAACTATGCGCTGTGCATACATATATATATATATATATATATATATATATAAATACGCTTTGGTGCGACTGTACAAAACAATAAATGCCAGTCTCAGACATATTTCTGGGCGTTGTGGTGTAATGGTTAGCGCGTTGGACTGCTACACAGATGGTCCCGGGTTCGATTCCCGGTGACGACAACATCAATTTAGAAAAATAATAAAAATGAGTTTTCTATCACTTATATGTATCGCTGCGCCCACCTTTGGTGCTCCCATAGCACTTAACCCCACCGAAGTAAAATAATGAATCAGGGCTATGAAACAAAAAGATTCAATAAATTCGCCTACTCTTCATCAGGTGGCGAGCAACAACTGTACTAAGACTTATCATCTCTCGCAATTACAGTGTTGCCATGTTTGCTTAGGTGTCATTTCATTGTCGTGTGTCGTAAAAAAGATCCATAATTGCTACCCTGTGTTTTGTCAAAATGGTCTAGGGCAACCGAAAAAGTATTTGTGTATCAAACCGTGTGTAATTTTACATTTTTCACTTGAAAAATGTAAAATTGCATCATGCATACTTATTTAAATTATTAAAAGCTTTTAAATTAATTGTGGGTTTTATAAAAATTATACATAAAAATTCAAATTTTTTTTAGTATTATAAATTTTTCTACTAAGATGAAAGTAAAAATCGAACTTGTTTACGTTTTATATGAACAACTTTCTCAAAACTGAGCTTAATTTTTGTCGAATTTTTCTAATTAAGTGAAAACGATGTCATTCGAAAAATCTAACTATTTGTCGGTTTGCAATCTAATGACCAAGGACTTTCATCATATATAGTTTTGTTTTTCGTTTTAGAAAAGATACCGTATATCCCTTGCAGTTGAACTTAAATTTTGCCTTTCTTTGGGTTTTCGATAACATTTAGCTTATTAAAATTTATTTGTTAACAAACATATTATTTCAAATAGAGGACATTCCACAGAAATATATAAGGCAAAAAAACAATTTTCACTGCGCTAATTATATAAAACCACTTGATCAAAATTGAGCACTTTTTTGTATGAAATTTACCATTTTTGCGAATTCCGTGACTCCGATTTAAGTTTGGATTTCAAATTCGTAATGTACGCCCAAAAAAATATATGAGTTGATGTATCGCAATCATAATAATTATTTTAATTTTTTCTCATTATTTTCTATTTTCTATTTTTTGATTCAAATAATTTAATAAAAGAAGCACTACGGCGAAACTTCCATTTCGATCTGCGACCTCTAAATAAAACTTTTTTTGAGATTTCATTTGGCAGAAATGTTTTATTTTCATAATGGCATATTTTGAGGGTTGTGAAGCTCGCGAATTCCTTATTTTTTACCACTTTAATATATATACATGTGTGTAAGTAATTGGGAATTATTATGTTTTGTTCTTAATGTTACTAATAAAATATTTTGTTTATTTCCAAATTTGTTATTTAATTACATTATGCTAACGATATGGAAGTAATGACATTCACAAAAAAATAGATTTTAATTTCAGAAAAATAAATTTACTAAAACAAAAATTTTATACTAAGGTTTCTAGTTTTTTGCAATCTACTAAGCTCCAGCAAAAATTTTAGTTGATTTCAACAAGTCGATTTTAATTTTGCATTGCACTAAAAGCAGCATTGAGTAGGTTGAAACTTTTGCTGATCATTTAGAAAAAGTGCTTACTCCCAATGATACAACCTCATCAATAAATCTCCCACATATAAACGACATATTTTCCTCTCCTATAAAAATCCGATTCTCTACTCTAAAAGAACACGTAAAGAGCCTCGATGTGAAAAAGTTTCCTGGCCTAGACAGGATTACTCCAAAAATGGTTTGTGAGTTACCAGATGGTGCGCTTAAAATTGATTTGTTAATCTTCAACGCTATATTACGTACTGGAGTATTCCCTGCTTCTTGGAAAATTTCGGAAATAATAATGGTTCCCAAGCCTGGAAAAAATGCAAGTCTTGTAACATCTTATAGGCCAATTAGTTTATTATCGGTGCTATCAAAACTCTTTGAAAAAATCCTTTACAACGTGTTATCATCCCACATGGAGGTAAAAGAATTAGTTCCCATGCATCAATTTGGTTTTAGAAAAAAACATAGCACGATAGAACAAGTCCACCGCATTGTTACTCTCATTAGGATGACATTTGAAGCCAAACAATACTGCTCCGCTCTATTTATAGACATTTCTCAAGCATTCGACAGAGTATGGCATAATGGTCTTATATATAAAATAATAGCTCTGTTGCCATCCAATACCCACAAACTACTAAAAAGTTATCTTTTACAAAGATCGTTCAAAGTAAAATCTAAAATTATCAATCATCAAGTAGGACAATTTGTGCTGGAGTGCCCCAAGGTAGTATACTGGGCTCTACACCGCAGATATGCCAACTCATCCACTTACTCACACTTTTACATTTGCTGATGACACGGCGTTTATGAGCGTCCATCAAAATCCCAAATTTCCAATTGCAGTCTCACATTCATAATGTAGAAAAATGGCTCGATGAATGGAAAATAAAAGTGAATGCTTCAAAATGTGTTCACGTAACCTTTACTCTTAAAAGGGCAAATTACCCAAATGTAACCATTAGGAAAACTGTAGTACCACATCAAAATCATGTGAAGTATCTCGGATTACACCTAGATCGACGTCTTACTTGGGCACATCACATAGATTCTAAATTAACTCAAATTAATCTAAAAACTGCTCAGTTAAACTGGATTCTCAATAAATATTCGACTCTTCGTTTGGACTATAAAGTGCTTATATACAAAGTCATAATAAAACCCATTTGGACATATGGTATTCAACTCTGGGGAACAGCCTCAGCCTCGAACATAGACAAACTACAAAGAAGACAATCGAAATTATTAAGATTCATCACTGGTACTCCATGGTTCATACTTAATTCCAATATCCACAAAGATCTCAACATCCCTGTAGTCCGTGACGAAATTAAAAAGCAGAGTATCAAATACGTGTCTAAACTAACCGTTCATCCTAACCGCTTAGCTCAAAATTTACTTACATATCCAGGACATCACCGTCTAAGGAGATTAGACACCCTGGTCATTGCTCGAAGCTAAATATAATCATACACTCCTGCTCAAAAAAATTTGCTTGACTGCTCTGGCAGTTAACCATTAAGAAAATAGATTTAAGATTCAATAAAACAGAAAATTTGCAAAAAAAAAAAAAAAAACTAATTATCCGCAAAAATTTTTTTTGCTAAAAATCAGCGCACTTTTCGGCAAAACACTTTGCAGACATTGAGAATTTTTCTGTAAGGATCTTCCCAGCAAAAATTTTGCTGACTCAACTAAGTTTTTGCTAACTGAACGGACTTTTTTTTTTTAAGTGTAGTTGAAATTAAATTTTTAATAATTTTGTGCTATTAGCACACATTTTCCTTTTATTTGTCATATTTTGGTCCACAACCGAATTTTAAGGATATAATTTCTGACTAAAAGATTGGACTATGATATGAAGACGCCACATTATACAGTGTTTTTTTTTTTTTTTTTTTTTTTTTTTCAAAACTATTTCAAAAATAAATACATCATGAGTTTGAAAATTGAAACATTGGCACACATTTGCACCACAGTGTATATAACTACAAAAAGTTATTTATTTACCTTTGTCTTCCAAAGGCTGCAAACAAATGTGTGCGTTCAACGATTGACGGTTGTGTTATTAATGCCTACCCAGCTAGAAAAATACGAACGTTGGCAGAGCGTTGGATTTCTGAAGATTTAAGTGCTTTGCCAACCCCAAAATGATAACACCGGGCAGGGCTTGGCCGTTCCTTTTTTAAAACGTTGGCAAAGCACTGGCAATGAGGGCTTCACCAGTACCAAAATCATAATTTTAAAACGTTGCAAAGCATTGGTAGAACAACCAATAAAGTGCTTTTTGATTTATAAAATAAGTGCTTTGCCAACCCCAAAATGATAACACCGGACAGGGCTTGGCCGTTTCTTTTTTAAAACGTTGGCAAAGCACTGGCAATAAGTACTTCGCCAGTACCAAAATCATAATTTTAAAACGTTGGCAAAGCATTGGTAGAACAACCAATAAAGTGCTTTTTGATTTATAAAATAAGTGCTTTGCCAACCCCAAAATGATAACACCGGGCAGGGCTTGGCCGTTTCTTTTCTAAAACGTTGGCAAAGCACTGGCAATAAGTACTTCGCCAGTACCAAAATCATAATTTTAAAACGTTGGCAAAGCATTGGTAAAACAACTAATAAAGTAAATAATAAATTAATAAAAAAAAACAGTGTACTTATTATATTTTTTTTTATAGAATTTTGGTTTTATTATTTAAAATAATAAAATTATGTAAAAAAATAAACATACAAATTAAATTTCTCCAATATAAATTAAAATAAAATTCAATTAAAAGAATCATTTGTATTCTGACTGTGAACTTGTAATTTTTCATAGAGAAAATTGAAATTTATAAAAAAAAGATTTTCTTTAAAAATTGTGAATACTCAAATTTTTAAATTAAAAATGTAAAATTTTCGAAAAAAATTGATTTTATATATTTGAAATTAGAAAATTTATAACTCAAATTGATTATCCGTTTGAAATTAAAATTTTTAATTAAATTAGGAATATTATATATGAAAACGAGATTTATTTTTGAACTGTATAGTCCTACTTTGTAATTCACTTAAGTAAAGACTTGTATTATTTCTTATTGAATGATTTTGGTAATTTAAACAGAAATAACAATAGGTTTCAGCTAAGTTAATTACAAAATAACTGAATATTTTTTTTATCATATTATTTTTGTGATAAGTTAGCACCAAGTACGAGTTTTTTATTACAATTTTACTAAAGAAAGAAATTTGAAAATAAATGTCTTAAGTAAAATTTTAGTACAAAAACTATACTTTGTGCTGACTATAATAGGAGACCTTTATTTTCTTAACTTCAAATAAATTGCAATTTAGTTTTGAATTTTTCCAATCTTGTAATTTTAAATTTTATAAAGGTATAGATTAGAAAAGTTTTTAATTTAAATACGCTAAATTAACAATTTCTCTACAAGGATCCTTTGAGCAAAAATGGTGCTGACTTTACTGACTTTTTTTTTAGTGTATGAATTTGATTTGAATAACATATGCTTATGGTTAGTTGATTTTAAATTCATTTAAGATTTGAAAAAAGAAAAAAGAATTAAGTTTCAAAGTATGTAAAATAAATTTAAAAAATACTATTCATTTGTTATTTTTATTAAACCCTGCTAACTTATTTAAAAACGTACATGTTTTTAAATAAGTTACGGTTGTACATTTTTTTTATAAACGGTTGTAAATTTAGTAAATCGACCAGCGTTGGGAAAGCGTTGTTAACAAGCGCTGTGCCACTGTTTTTATTATGTTAACGGTTGTAAATTTTGTAAATAAGTACTGGCAATGCACTTTTTGACAATGTTGGGAAAGCGTTCTAAGCCAGTGCTGTGCCAGTGCTTTTTTATTTTTACTGTTGTAAATTTTGTAAATCAAGTACTGGCACAGCACTTTGTACAAACGTTGGTAGAGCGTTCTAAGCTAGGGCTGTGCCAGTGCTTTTATTATTTTTACTAATGTAAATTTTGTTAATTAAGTACTGGCAAAGCACTTTTTACTAACATTGGCAGAGTGTTGCACATCAGTGCTTTGCCAGGACTTTATTTGTTGGACCATTGGCAAACAGTGCTCTGCCAGTGCTTGATTTTTCAGACCATTGGCAATTTCTGGCTGGGTAGTTTTTGGGATGTCAGTTAAACTTGGTTAAGTTAAACTGGTTACGAATTTTGTTTGCCATTTTCATGTTTATTAACAAAAATTTGTCGAAACCCCTTCATCTTGTTTAGAATTTTGGTCTTTATCACAATAAAACAAAATTAACAACATTTCAGCAGCAGTAAATATAGTTTACATCCTAAAAACTCGGCCTAAATGGGTACATAACATTAGTTAAAGAACCCAAGCATATATTGCAAAAACCGCATGACAATTTGTACAAAACAAATAATTTTGTGACATATCATTAAACTGCGATAAGCGAACAATTTACAGAACTTTCCTAAAAATTATGTCACATTACCTGTTTTTATAATATTGCACAACTCCCAAAAAATTATAAAATCGAACTCTTTGGTCCGATTTTATAATTTTGCAGACCTACTCTACGGGAAATTAAGACGAAGTGGAACCGATAACTTTATGTGGACGGGCCTGTCACTTTAACAAGGCGCTGTCATGGAAGAGGGAAATTGACTCCATGTGACACTTCACAGACCTAACCTGGGACATGTTAAAATTATCTCGTTATTGATTTTCAAACAAAATGCCATGATCTATTAAAATATTTTACTAAAGTATAAAAGAACTAAATTTAAGCCCTTTTAGAAATCGAGAAAGTTAAGAAGGTTATCCTCAATTTTGCAAAAGAAAGTTATCCTCAATAAAGGGAGAAGAAAACCCAAGACCTAAAATCAAAGTTTCACAGTCTACAATTAGAAGAGTTTGCAAAATATCTGGAAGCATAAACCGATAAGATTTTATTACCATAACTAAGTTATTAATTCGTCAATAATAAGTTCGTGTTCAGGTTTAACTTTAGAAACAAAATTGTCTAAGGTAAAAAACCTAAAATCTTGTTTCAACTTTCCGCCGTCGCACATGCAATTATGATATGTGATAATTTCTATAGTCAAAAAGTCGGTTCTGTTTGAATCATTTCAGTATTAGATCCGATGTGTAACAGTAAATGGATTGGTTGTTTCTGCAACGATTGCCATTTTTTTATACACACCTAATTAATTTGCACCAGTTCAGAGATACTTCACAATTTCTGCTGTTACGGCTCTAGTTACTTTGGACCGCTTTAGTGTTATTTTACTTTTTTTTTTTTTTTTTTATTAAATCTTCATTTACATAACCGAGCCCTTAGGGCCTTATATGGCTAATTAAAGCTACTACATGATATATCAAGAATAAACCAGCTAAAGTTTTGCCACCATGTAGATAATCACGTGGTTGGATATTTTGCTAAAATTGACACTCTTTGATACACCAAAGTCTACGTTTATACAAGTTTTGCGACGTATCTCCTTTTCACGTATCACAGAATTGTCACTTCGGATAAATCGAACCTTCATTTCCCGTAGGGATATGTCTGTTAACTCAACACAAAAATTTACTAAAGTTAACTAAATGTATTCCTTCCTTTTGACTTCTTAATAACGGCCTATTGTAGTGATTATTTCAATATAAAAAATAATTATTAATATAAATAAGCATTTCTACGCAGTTTAATTATATATATATATCGTCTATTCCATGATAAATCGGCTAAAATCTGACCGGGGATCATTTAAATACCTTTATGTTTTTCAGTCTCTACCGTTTTCAGTTATTCTAAATGTTGTAAACTCGCGGTTTTATTGCCGTTTTTTCAGTTTTTAAAAAATCTAAAAAAATTTAAAAGTAGGGAACTGTGAAAACTCATATTTCCAATAGTAAATGGGCTATTTCCAAGATTTTAAAAGCATGTGAAAGCTCTAAATGTCTACTTTTCGATTTGTGATTAAAAACAACCAATTTTATGCAAAATGCTCTTATAGTGCAATTGCAATTTTAAAATGTATTTTGCACTTTTTGTTTCATTGGCATCACCCACATTTTCAGTTGTCTGCACTAGAAAAAGATAATTGGCTTAACTCAAACCAAGACATTAAATACATCAGACAAAATAAACTCCATGAGTATCGTTTAGTCTGCCTTAGTGTATAAACTGCCAGATCTGGTAAACATAATTATAAAATCAAACTATTTCAAAAACAACAATTTTACATGTCTATATACTTTGTATGTCAGTACATGTATGTATGTTTGTTGTATTACAATTTGTAAAAAACAACATATATCCCAACAAACTGTGTTTGTCGAGAAGAGCCATGATATGCTAATTGTTCAAAATGTTTCAATTCCTGTATTAAAAATTTAAAAATAATTTTTTTGGCCTTTCTATATTTTCAAATATTTAGTTAAAATATTATTCTACCTCAAGTCTTTTAATTTTAATTACAATAAAAATTTGTATTTCCTACATCCTATTTCAAATGCAAGGTCAAAATACCAAACGGTATTGACGTTTTTATGCATTGGAGATACAATGACATTTTCTAATTAATATTTGCAAACTTAAAACATATCAATAATACCAACTATAAACTAAATGAGAATTTTTAAAAACTTCTATTCTATGAGCATGAATGAGTTCATACATGTTTATAAATGGATGCATATATGTTGATTTTTAGCCGGGTAGTTATTTTTTGAAATTACAGTCAAAATTAGTCGTTTTTTATTTTCTTATAAAAAATTACTACAATAGCAGTTAAACAAGTACTACTGTTTACTATCTGAATGACCTACATGTAGTTACTGTAAGAATATTCTGTGTGTATGAAATTGTTTAAAAAATCATATGAAGCCGTTCATTGGCTTAGTTCCAATGCATTTCTCAAGACATTCATAAAGAATTTTATTAATTCAAGGAACTTCTTAATATTAAACAATTGTATGATACTTTTTCATAAATTCTTTAAACGCTTCATTGTCGGAATAATTCATTAGTTTTATGAATATTTTCATTAATTCTACAAACATTTCATAAACACTGACTTTAATGAAACAGGTTTTATAGATTCTATAATAAGTTTGAATGGACGAGTTCCAGTGACAATTTGCATTAAAGCTATGAAGAAATTAATTACTGATAATTCTGTCAGTGTAGTAAACCCGTTAAGATTTTAATTAAAACTGCAGCAGACACGTTACCTTATTTTCAATAAAACATTAACAAAAATATACGAAACAAATTAATAAATATAATCTACAGGAATTCTTAACCCAAATTGTTTGAGTTATTCGTTTATCGAATTTGGCCATTCTAAATTACTCAAACAATTACTTTAAAAGAATTTATCGATTCATCGAGTAACGGTTAACCGATTAAATATAATAGTAGTTATGCATATTTAACCTGTACAAAGGAGAAAAACAACAAATTTTATTCGTACGGACATCTCCAACAATATTAGCAACAGCAGACAAGACAACTGGTTTCAATTAACACTGTGTGAATATTGAAGTTATCCTTCTTTTTTTTTAAATTTATTTTTAGGTGCTAATTCATGTTTTCCGTTCATTCTCCTCTGACTACATGAATACTACTTAATAAACTAAACAACAAAATTCAAATGTATCCGTCTATGCAGGATTCCTCTGATAATTCATGAATAAAACAACAGCAAACACTTTAAACTGAAGCAAAACGATAGCAGCAATAGCTGGAATAACCAGAAGTGTTAAGAAAGCAGTTAGTACGGAAGGCGGGAGGACGGGCAGGCCCTCAGTCAGTCATACTAAATGTATGTATGTATTTATGTATGGATGGATGGATGTTGTAAGAGAGCGGCAACTAACAACAAGCAATAAAACTTTCATAAACACGCCAAAGTAATTAGAAGGAAACTTTAACCCAATTTGCCTGCATTGAACAACAACCAACACTAACAACCAACAAAATAGCAACTACAATAAGGAAGATAACCAACATCAACAAAAGCTACGGCAACAACAACGACAAACGAAATCCATACAAGCTAAAGAACACTAACACCAACAGCAAACGAAAATTTGGGACAACCCCTGCTGGCCAAAGTGCATGGAATTTTCATGTGATTTAGGAAGTGTGAACGTGGGCCGAAGCCAGAGATAACAAAATGCAGAAGGAAAATAATACAACAATAGAAAATTGCCAATATGTGGGGCCATATCGTCTGGAAAAAACACTCGGCAAAGGGCAAACGGGTATGTACATAGCCATTATGATATTTTCACACACACACACACATTAACACTTATTTATGTATACTCATACATTTGTATTGTTGGAAATATACTACATGTGATATACAGTTATGAGGAAAAGTGTAGCAGAGTTAATTTCATTCAGATAAATTGCTTTAAATTTTCAACCATGAAAGCAAATCAAATATATTATTTTTAAGTTATTTTGTTTATTGAATTGTCCTTTTTCAGAATAAAAACCAAAATTTAAACAGATCAATTGATAAAGTGAACAAAATAAAGTGCAGAAAGGTAAAATGTGTGTACTCAAATGAAATGAAATTTTCTCAGGATTTCAAAAATTATATTGTTTTTATGATCCTTGATACGTAGCACCCTCCAGTACTATTTTAAATACAAAAATTGGGAGGGAGTTTTTTAAATGTTTTTGTTTTTTTTTATTTTTGTAAAATTTACTGTTTAAATAATGAATTTTACATGAAAATATGACTTTTTAGTTGCTATCCTTGGCATTATCCGCGTGGAGGTGATATAAATTATATTGGCTTAGGGATTTTGTCCTCCGGCCTTTGGCCGAGCTTAGGGATTTTCTCCTATGTGATAGGCAGTTTAGTGGCTTCTCTGAGGAAATTTTTTCTGCGTGACTAGAAGATTTCTCTTATGTGATAAGCAGTTTAATGGCTTCGATGAGTTAACTTTTTCTGCGTGACTGGCCGGATTTTCTCATATGTGTTAAGAAGGGAGTTTTCAATTGCAGATTTTTATAGTCTAAAGTTTTCTTGCAGAAATTTCCTTAAGAAGATGAGATAATCTGCCATAAGTCAACGATAAATGAGAGTCGTTAAAGCAAATTGAAAAAATAAAATGTTAATAAAATAGTGTTTGCGAGCAAACAACTAAGGTTTAAACAAAAAAAAAAAAAACTAATTATTTATAAATAATTTAATTATTAAAGTGGTTTTTTGTACTGATTTATTTAAGAATAATAAGAAAAATACTGGTTTTATATTTTGTAATTTTCCATCACCTTCACTTTCGGCACCGAGTGTGAGTACAAATTTTAAGAGTGTAAATTTGCAGAAACTTAGCAAATCAATCCTATTTAGTCTTGTCTTCGTTGGTGAGTTTACCCAGTAAAAAACGCTGCTTACCTGCAAGCAGGTTTTTTCCGCATCACGTGCTAGCTCTCTAGAAACAATTTAATGACTATTTATTTTGTACAACATACTCAAAAACACCAAACACGATCGGAAATCACTCGGTAAAACAGGTACAAATCGTTTATAATCCACGATTTTAAGCTTTCTGCATTACAACCTGCATCCTTGTAAGGGATTAAGGTAAGCTGCTTACAACCTGTATCCTTGTAATGGAAATCAGAAAGCTCAACATTTTTTTTTTGGTTATTTTTATACGAAAATTATTTGTTTCTTTTGCTGTTTCTCAGTATTATGTAATGGTAAGCAC
The DNA here is from genome assembly GCA_021234595.1 of Delia radicum. Taxonomy (NCBI): domain Eukaryota; kingdom Metazoa; phylum Arthropoda; class Insecta; order Diptera; family Anthomyiidae; genus Delia; species Delia radicum. The sequence goes on from CM037853.1 coordinate 195,572,160, forward strand.
TTACATCAGCGCATTTGTTTTATTCTGCTTCTAAAAAACGAAAATTGTTTACTGGGCTAGTGGCTTCGCTGAGTAAACTTTTTCTATTTTGCGATTTTATTAAAAAAAGTTTATTTTGTTGTAATTTTGATGTGTTTTCAAAAATAGCGCTGCAATCAAAATTTGTAAACGGGTGTAGAGAGCGCTACGTACCATAGATCCTAAAAATATTAAAATTTTTGGAAATCCTGCGGAAATTTCCTTTCATTAGAGTATCCCGAAGAAAAAAAAAAATATACGTTTCCATGACTTGGGCCCTTCTTTTGAAATCGAAACATATTTATTCAAAAACAATCGAATATAAATATTTTGGAATGACTCAAATACTTTTGGATGAACCTAATATTTCAGCATGAAATTGAGCATTAAGAAAACAGTTATTTGGTACCCAATTTTTGACGTGATAAACGCAATTATTTAGAACTATTTGCCAATTTTACCCAATATATAGACACATTACTGTGTAATTTTTTGTAAGCATGAGGGTAAGGTGAATATTTTTGATATTATAAACGAAAACTCGAAGCACAACAATTCATTTACATTTTAAGCAATTAAAAATTTTATAAAACGATAGCTCAGTTGGTAGAGTTCTCGCCTTACTAATTGTCAACAACAATATGCCCCATGTTCGAGTCGCAGCGTGAAAAATTTTTTCCCACCATGTAACCATATAAGTAGCGAGTTAGTTTACCCCCTACAATGTAATGAGTACACCCATAATTATAGGCCCATCGCCTGTAAAATTCATCAGTGAAGTAAGGTGTAATGTAATGTGTGGGGCCCTATGTCGATAGCTTACTTTACCCATTATTTAGTAATGTGTGGTTTTGCTGGGGAGCAAACATTTTATGATTTTTTAAGATAATATTAAAAAATTCTCATCAAATCTATTAAACATTAACCTGGGCAAAACTGCAACAATTGCGATTATTTCATGCATTAAATTTCATAGTTTAAATTTTGTATGTGATTTCAAAAAAGGACAGATCAATGAACAAAATAAGCTACAGAAATTAATTGATTTGCGTTCATAGTTAAAAATTTTAAATGTAAATTAATCTGAACGAAATTAACACTTTTACACTTTTGCTCTCAATTGTATAGTAAATATGCATTGTATTTTAAAAGTTCCTGCAACATTATGATAAAGAAAATAAATTATAAAACAAAAAAAAAGGCGTACATTAACATGTTATACATTAGCATGCAAATATCTTTGTATAATATATTATTCGATTAATACTAGAGTTTATCACGGGAATTCCCGACAATTTTCAATCCCGAGATATACTTTGGAAATTCCCGGGGATTGTTTTGTTATTTTTTTAATGAATGTTTTTATTTAGAAATTAGAGATTCAAAATTATATAAACTAATCTTTATTGGTAAATGCTTTCCAAATTTGGTCAAAAATGCTTCAAAACTCTATTTTAATATGCAGAACACCTTATAAATGTCAAAAATAATATGTGCCCCTTATTTTTTTTTTTTCCTTATCACATATCCAAATTTCATTAAGGTCGGAGAGAACCCATCGGGAGACGCCCCTTCTGGCATCGCTATTGGTGACCTAAATGAAGTTTATCAGTCAATGGGTGTATTATACTAATCTCTGCTACCAATAATTTCTTGGAAAACCAGAGGTTAATGTCGAATTTGATACGTAAATTATAATTAGCAGGGTAGAGACTTTCATGCAAATGCATGCTTGTACCCAGCTGCCCAAAACTGATTTTGATCAAATACTTTTCTGAATCACAGAGTTTGCATCAAAATGTCATGGATTTGTGTTTTCATATTTTTGCATTTAAGTGCATATCTCTAAATTTTATATGGTTTTTATTGTATATTTTAGTACCTGACAAAAAAGTCATATAATTTCATATGAGGCCATATATAACGATATATATTTACATCTTATAAATATAAAAATATATTTACTTCCATGTATATATATGTATATATAAAAAAAAATATAACACTTTTATATATAAATAGCAGAAAAAGCTAAATTCAATGTATTTAAAGCAAAAAAAAAAAAAAAAATATTGGAAAAAAGTATAGTAGTCTCCGCTTAAATGCTCAATTAAAAATTCACAGTTAAGCGAGAAATCATTTATCCGAAAACTCGAATAAATGCGCAGTAACGGATTTTGGGAAATATCGCATAAATGCATAAAAAAAGCGATTAATTAAATTCGTGTCTTTAGGAAAAAGTTTTATTTTACATTTTTTGTTTAACAAAATTGATTTATTTCCTTAAAACGAAACTTTTGCTTAATTTTTTGAGTTTTAGCTAAAATAAGTTAAGTTTGTTCACATAATTTCTAATCTAATTCATGAGTACAAAAATAATTTTAAGTCAGAAAATCTTAAAAAAGCAAAGCCCAACGAGTTCTCACGAAAATCCTAATAAAACAAAAAAAAAAAAATATCATAAAAAAGTGAAAAGGCTAATTTGCGTACTTTGAAAATTATATATCTGTATTAAATATATATGGTAGAAACAAGAAAAACATCTATTACTTTTACATTGAATTGCCATTGGCATCACATATGTGAAAAAAAAATCGAACATTTTTTTTTTTTTGTCAAAATGCACTAGATCCGGCAATTTCAATCGCTATTATAGAACTGAAGGTCAACTTCAAAATTGTTTTACCTATTTTTCCCATATTGAGCTCTATAATACGCATCGATTATGTGGTATTTCTTTTAACAATTCGGGACACCCTACTATTTATTCTTATTTTACAGTCTATTTATATAATTTGGCCATGGACAGTAATATTTATGCTCTTTTATATGATCTAAATTCATGAAAATCCAAGCCTCCTTCCCTCTATAAATTTATAATGTATTCTGAAGGTAGAATTAAAAAGAATAATAACAAGTAAAACTAAAGTTAATTCAAGTGACTTATTGCGGATGAGTTTAAACTTATTTAAAATAGTTTGGTCCCCTACATCCGAATCTGAAGTTGAAAACGTTCCTCCGTCACGCCTGTTTGGGTTATAGAAAATTTTTTTTTAACCCTCTTACCCGGGCAAAAATGGTGTACTGGACAATATTTTAGATTTTAATCCTACATAAATTTAAATCTCATTCGAGTAAAACTATGTCAGGAAATGTGCTGGGTACGGGGGCAGTCCCGAAATTGTCCGAGCTAACAAAGAAAAACACAACAAATTGCGGACAATTTTTCTTTATTTCTCAACATAATTTCCTTTTAGCTCTATACACTGTTCTCAGCGATATTCAATAGCTTCGATAGCCTGTTTATGGTAAGAACTGACTAGCTCCTTAAAACATAAATCAACTACAGACTCCACCTCTTCATTGTTGGCAAATGTTGTACCACCGAGCCATTTTTTTCAAGGTTGGAAATAAAAATAGCTCCCTAACTGTGGCGAATAAGGTACGTGCTGAAGCAATTCGAACTTTAATTCATTGATTTTGGCCATCGCAATAGTGGATGTATTAACTGGTGCATTGTCTTAACGAAACACCAATTTCTTTTTCGCCAAATGTGGTCTTTTTTCTTTAATTTTATCATTTAAACGCTGCAACAATTTACGACAATACATTTTTTTGTTTGTTTCTTTTTTGAAGATAATCAATTAAAATTATACCAAGCGCATGCCAAAAAACAGACGCCATGACCTTGCCTGCTGATGGAAATGTATTCGCCTTCTTTGGACACGATTTTTCCATTCCATTCTATCTTCATGACGCAGTTTTTGTTCTATTGTGAGCAAGCAATTTTCAGTCTATGTGCCATGTATAGCAATTTTTAAATGCCTATGATTTAAGCCAGCTCACGCACCTTCAGCTAACCATCGTCTAATATAATTTTGTGGAATTTCTTAACCGTTTCTGCGGACACCTCAATTGGTCAACCACTAAGGTATTCGTCTGCCATTTTTTTTTAATTTTTTTCATTTTTACAAAATCACTGAGATCGTTTATTTTTGATGGCTCCAAAAAAAAAAAAATACTAAACAAAGTGGCGCATTGAAACTTAAAACATATGTTGTATAACTTTTCACCAAAGTAATTTTTTGCCAAATTACTTCCGTCATCTATACGCCAGGTCGGCCAATTTTGGGACAGAATCCGTATTTTAGAATACCGGAGGGATCTCGAAAATGTTTCACGTGGAAAATTCAGCTTTGTTCAAACATTTGGAAATATTAAAAGCGTGTTTTTAATATGCACTTCAATAAATAAAACGTGGGGTCAAACTTGGAAATCTTTTCAGTAGATTAAGAAATATCCATTAAAATTTGAATTTCTGTTATATTTCGGCCTAACCCTCAAAAATAGTCAATTTCTAGTGACTTTCAATATTGACCGATTTGACTGAAAGTTCGACTAAGCATTACTGGGCAATATTGAATTACCCTAAAAACAATTTTTTCTAAAATCTGCTAAAGTTTTTATTTCAAATTCTTCGAATAAAAATGTTGAATTCTGAAATTTTATTTTAGCAGCGCAGTTAAGTGGCTTTAATTTTACCAATAATCTAGAAAAAGACATCGAGTGCAAACTCCTTCTCGTGTGGAATTAAAGTACTTAAAGTACTTATCAAAACTAACAAAACACCATTCGGATTTTATGCTCTCATGTATATTTTAGCTAAAACTTGATTTTTCCGAAGAACATACAATTTTTCTCACAGCTATATCTTGGACACCAATTGGAATTTTGTTTTCCTGTCTTCGGCACAATTGTAGCTATAGACTAGGAGAAAAAAAAAATGTAAAACAAAGTAACCCGACAAACTACATCTGGTGCCTCAAAATTGGTAAAATGTCGACAAATTTTAATTTTTTCCATCTTCACTATTTTTGGCCCATAGCTGCCAAACTGTATGAAATTCAGTAACGTAATCTTAAGAAAAAATATTCCTTATAATATAATTCATAATTGTTCAGAACATTATAATACTGGAAAATGTTTTTTTCACATTTTTTTTTTTTGCTCTCAGTGAAGCCTGTGAATTTGATGCTCTTGGTTTTTTTGTTGGTAGTTCAGGTCCATGATCTCAATCATCATCTTCCTCTGAGCTTGATAGCACATTCAATGGCATATATCTTTCGTTGTATCTTCATATTGGGATACCTTATGACTCCACCAACAAACTTCTGCAAGTAATGCATTCAGCTTTTTTCCTTTGTATCGTTTTTCCATTTAAATGGTGATCTGATAGAATCACTCTCCTTGTTATCTGCACTTCAAAAATAAGGTCGAAAATTCTGAATTAGCCAACAATCCCAATTGCACTTCAAAAATAAAATCAAAAATTCTGAATTCCGTTGCAATAATCCCAGCTGCGCTTCAAAAATAAGGTTAAAAATTCTGAATTCCGTTGAGATAATCAAAAACTCTGAATCCTGTTGCGATAATCCCAAATTTTGTGTTAGCGGTTTTGGTTCATTTCATTTTGTTTTAGCGGTTTTGGTTCATCCTTTTCTACATTGGGAGCATAATCGGGATCTTGCAAATTGTATGGTAAGAAGAAAGCATTTTCGAGTGCTCATGTGGACATAATCTCAGGACTAGGAGGTTTATGTGGTTCGACACCAGCAGAGCGTGCTACTGAAAGTGCGGGAGTAAAAGGTGCAACATATGCTTTTGTCTTCAACTTACTCTTATTTGTTCCAACATCATAATTAATGCATGCGATCCACGGCATCTATGGGAAAAAAATTGCACATTGCTAAACTAAAATCTCGAATTTTCGATGTAAAATACAGCTGGAAAATGTGAAAAAAGCGTTTTGCAGTATTATAATGTTCTGAAGAATTATGAATTATATTATAAGGAATATTTTTTTTTAACATTACTTTACTGAATTTTCCACAGTTTGGCAGCTATGGGATAAAAATGATGAAAAGAGATAGAAAAAAATTAAAATATTTCGAAATTTAAGCAATTTTGAGGCACTAGATGTAGTTTTTGCCGGATTAGTTTGTTTTACACTTTATTCTCCTAGTCCATAGCTACAATTGTGCCGAAGACAGGAAAACAAAATTACAATTGATTTCCAAAATATAGCTGTGGAAAAATTTGCCTGTTTTTCGGAAAGATCACGTTGTAGCCTAATTTTTACGCAAATTGTTAACTTTTCTCTGATCTTCTTTTATTTAATGATTTTTCTTTAAATGAGCTTAAGATCTTTTATTTATAAACCAAATTGTAATAATTGTTCCCTGAAGTAGTCACCCAATGTAGAGACGAAATATAGGAAATAAATATTTATAATTTATAAATAAAAACTCTTAAGCTCGTTTAAAGAAAACTCATCAAATTTTTACACCCTAAAATTCCCCTAAAAGCCTACAAAAAAAACTCCTAAATCTAGGGGGAAAGCCCCTAGCTTGTGGCAACACTGGGTTGAATTAAAAATTTAATAAAAAAAAAGTGAATAATTTTCAAAAAATTGAATGGAAATAGTGTTGTTGGAGCTATTTTAAATGGAAATATGTCTTTTATGAGTACCTACTTGCATGTGTATGAGTATATAAATATTTAATAAAGTGTTTGTTGTAACAAGTAAATTAAATTTTTTATACTGTATTTTTGTTTAACAATTTCACTATTGAAAAGTAATTAATGTTGTTAACTTTGTTGTTTCATTTAGGTCTGGTCAAATTGGGTGTACATTGCGTAACAGGAAAGAAAGTTGCCATTAAGATTATAAATCGGGAAAAACTAAGTGAATCTGTGTTAATGAAGGTAAGTTAAACGTTTTTAATTAAATATTTGCTCTAATCTCAAACTAATTTACAACTAGAAACTGTTTTTTTGCGTTCGACTTAACTAAATGTTGATTTGATAATTGTCAAAACACGTGTCTGCCTGTCTCTTAATCAATTGTTCCAAAATCAGTGGACATGTACGCCATGTTTAAAATGTATTTGTTCTCAATCTAATGTCTTCGATGTTGTCCAGTTCTTTTATACTCTTGCGTGTAACTAAACTTCATGTTTATTTTCATGTAAATGTATATTTTCTTCTTATCACGCAATCTAATTTCAGTTCTCCTTGTCCTCTATTGTCCTCTGTTAGTTGTTGTAGTTGTAGAAATTTCCACTTAATAGTTATTTATTTTAGTTTATATTAGTTATGATATGTTTAATTACTATATTTAATTTAAATATTTATAATCTTTGATTTTAGCTTATATCTGTTAACAATTACTATTCATATTTTATGCTGCATATTTTTTTTAACCTTTTGAGTAGTATTTTGAAAATGTATTACATTAAATAGAAATATATTATAATTTGATTGAAAACATAACACTGGTCGACAAATTTTGATTTTTGAAAGGACCTTCTATACAACTTTCTCAAATTTTGGCACGCTGATCACAAATATATCAAATATAAAAATGAAAATATCTCGAAAACTAAGAGTGCAAGGAGGTATTTTTTTGCGTTTTATTGTATTATTCACTTCTTTCATTTTTATCAACATATTATTCGTATCAGACAATGTAGTTTTTAATTTCATTTTATAACACAGCGCTACAAAATTAACCCCTAAAATCGAAAACAATAGTACCGACCATTGATCCTAAATATTTCGTCCACGCTGATTTTACTGGCCAAATTTTAAGCAAATTTGCATTTAAATTTTGCATGTTTTTTTTTTGTTTTTTTTTTTTAAAGAGAAGGAACACTCAGGAAATTCTTCATATTAATTAATGTGTTGCTTTCTTTGGAAAGGGGATAGTGGAGAGATGAAAGGTGGTGAAAGTTGAAGGGATTCAAACATGACAACACTGTAATTGCGCGAGATGATAAGTCTTAGAACAGTTGTTGGTCGCCACCTGATGTAGAGTGGGCGAATTTATTGAAGCTTTTTGTTTCATAGCCCTGATTCATTATATTACTTTGGTGGGGTTAAGTGCTATGGGAACACCGAAGGTGGGCGCAGCGATACATATAAGTGATAGCAAACTCATACATATTATCGAACCCGGGACCATATGTGTAACAGTCCAACGCGCTAACCCACAATATTTTATCTTGGTTTTTTGTGGTAAATACATAAAAGACCTTCATTAACCTTCAAACCGGCATAAGCATTTTTTGCAAATAAATGTATACGACTTGTTCGGCACGAAAAAAAAACAATATGATCTTCTACCAACATTTTTTTTTTAGGGTAAAGTGTTTGTAGCCGTCATAAAATGACAATCGCAATTTTATTATAATTAATTACTAAAGAACTTTCCTAGTTAGAGTTTTGCAGGAAGAAGAAGAAGCATATATTTTTATTCAAAAATTTAACGGACACAATGGATATGCCAAACTGCCGCAGTTTTGTCCCCTCCGAAGACTCGTCGGTGGTTAATTTTTGTGTCAATTGAACAAAGTATTTTATATTGTTAAATTGGTCTATATGAAAAACTTTTTACTTTGTATCGTAGTGAGTTTCACTGTTGTTAACTTTGCTTATTTAAGGCGATATGTATAATTACGGAGTGAATCTCAAAAACAAATCCATCAAAATAAATAACTTTACCCAGATATAATTATAGTCAAAAAATAACTCTTTTTGTGCTTTTAGTAAGGAAGATATGTTTGGCGATTTTCGTTTTTCGAAAAACTTGAAATTTGGAAAAAACTCAACATGTATTGGTTAAACTTAAAAGCTTTGCTAATAATTCTTACTAAAATCTTTCTGTCAAATTTCATAAAAATCCGTATATACGTTTTCAAGTTAAGCCGATGTCCTTTACTGGTATCCTTTTGGAATTCTGTATGTCCTTTTACCAAAATAAGAGATTTTTTTAAAGTTTAGGCTTCAAGTGCTATGCATACAAGAAACTACTTCACAAAATATTTTGTAAATTTGGTTTTCTATCGAAATAGCTGAAATTCTTGGACAATTTAAAATACTCCGCCTGGAAGCGACCCTGCCGGTTAGAGGGTTAACATTAGGGTATCAAATTTTGTTAAATAAATGTGCATCATTAACAAGTAAATTCGCAGGTGTGCACAATTTATCATCCCATTTTGCAATTGATAAAAGCATTTTTGTGCATAAGCAAAAAGACAAATCTAAATAACTATTTCGTGTAAAAAATAAAATAAAAAAGTGCGGTTAATGGCAAAAACGCGAAATGTGACAAAAATTTATATGACAGCATAGTTATAAAGGACGACCTATGAGTTCAAATTTGCGTATGAAAATAGATAAAAGATATTATGTGTACCAAAATGAGCAGACAAAAACAAACAAACAAACACTCCCCAGCTAAATATTTTAGAACTGGTTACCTCTGAATCTATTCCTGAACAACCACCGGTTGCAAGGAACCGGTTCTAGAATAGGTTGCTAGCAGTCAAAATATAAGGTTCCACTGTCCCAGAACTAGTTTTATAACTGGTTCTAGAAGCGGTTATAAAGCAACCTGTTCTTGTCTTGAGGTAAAGCACCTGTTGTAAATGGGACAAAACATTCCCTTGTGTATACGATGCCAGCTTTGACGATTTTTAATACTAAAAATAGCAAAAAAAATTGGCAATTTTGCTTAAAAAATGCAAACTTTTTGCATATGTAACTATAATTTTGTCGATGTTTTCAAAATGTAAGAAATTTTTTTATTATCGGAGCAAAAAAAATAATAGTGGCTAACAAAAACATGATTACATAACAACATTCCGGAAACATTCCCATTTGAAAATGTGAAATTCCAAATTTGATCCGACTCAGGTTCAGTTTTTTGCGAAAAGCGGAACGCAATCGGGGGCAATTTCTTTCTTAAAATATTTGCTATTTAACTAAATAATTTCGTGATTAAATAAACTAAAAACGTATGCAATATCTTATTCCGCTCAAAAGCTATATTCGTTTAAAGTAAAAATTTAAAAAAAATATATGAAATTTTTCCGATTTTTTTCCCAAAATGCACTAACAGTCGTTTACCTACAGATAAATATTTTCTATCTAAACATATAAAATGTGCATACTATTCTGAATATTATTTTTATATAAAAAAGATTTATGTTAAAAAAAATTTCGACTTGTTTATAATTTTTTCCCAACCCGCTTCTAAATGTAGATTACGACATTTTTGAAAAGAATCCCAATTAGCACAATTGGTAGAACAAAAACTGTGGTAATCCTAATAGCAAGGTCAAAATTTCAATATTTGTTAAAATCTAAATTTTCACTATTCAATAAAGTATTTATTAATTTACATAATCCAATGATGTTTTGGACTTAATTGGAACTTTAAGATAACAATGTGAAATTTATGTTCGAAATTATGATTTGCTGCAAGCAATCCTAAAATTCACAAAAATATAAATAAAAAATCCAAAAATGAGATTTTTTACATTTTTTGCTGTCATGCCTAATAATTTTAGTTCATATTTTAAGATTCTCTGAAAGGAAAAGCTTCATCATATTTATGACATGTTTCATCAATTTTTTTTTCGTCCAATTTAACATTTCATAGTATTTATGAAACATTTCATAAACAACAAAATAAATTTCAACATATTTGTGAAATGCTTCACTACATATGTGCATATGAAGCATATGTTGTATTAGTAAGGATTTTATTATTTTAGTGTAGAAAAATTCATGGAGACCATGATATGGTCATTATAATTCTTTTGTTTATGAAATGTTTCATAAATATTGATGAAATTGTTATATAAAATTGATTAAACTTATTTCTGTTTTTCTCTGGGTGTATAGGCACCTGAAACACACTTTTTTAGTGCCTGAAGTTCCTGTCCATGATAATAAAATACGAAATTTAATTTCTATGATAAAAATTAGTTCGTCAAGGATCCTTTTACTACACTGGACAGAATTATCCTTCATGATATTAATGAAACTATTTCATACAATTGTTTTTTCATAGATTCAATAAAGAATTTCATTATATACAAAAAATGCAATTAATATTATGAGACTTTTGATTAACTTCTATTCATTAAATGTCACAGTTTCATATAAAAAAAATTCATTCGATTTCATAACAAAAATCCTCATAAATTTAATGAACATTTTCTTGAGAGCTAAAAAATTGTTTCAAAGACAACTCAGAATTTTATTAATTTTCATACAGTTCAAACGTATTTTTATAAATTTAATGAAAACTTTCTTAAGACCTATAAAATTGTTTCAAGCATACATTTTTTATTTTTTCATAAAATTTCATAGTTTCATTAATCTTTATACATTTGAAACTTTTTTTAAAGAATTAATTCTCAAGTATTTTATAAAGGGCTTCTTTATTCAATGTAGTATTTTATTAATTCCTAATAAATTATTTCATTAATTATATGAATCGTTTCATTAGCTAAATTCCAATGCAAGACATGCATGAAGAGTTTAAATAATTCAATAAAAGTTCTTAACAAGTTTGTTATAATTTTTATTAAAAATAAAAACTATGTTTTTTCGACCTTTAATTGTGCAATGAAAATGAAAATTATTCAAGTTCGAGGCCATACTCTATATTTCTTCATTAGGATATTGTCCTAACAAATAATCTATAGAGTTTTTTGTTTTCAAATTTATTATTTGACCCTTTCAGGAATGTGTTGATAGATCTATTTCGGGAATTTTCTAGGTTCCCATCATCAGAACACGTTTTGAAAGCGGTAACAATCCCATGCCAAACATCAACCATTCATATGAAATAGTTTACTCACTACATGAGAACTAATATACATATGAGTTTGAAGTTAAAGATTATAACCATTGATCAAAAAATAAATTGAAAACTTGTTTGATGTGCAAGTTCCACCTCTGGTGGATATTCAATACACATTTTTTTGTTTTTCTCTCCTTTTTATATTTTGTTTAGTTTGTGAACAAACAAGGGGAAGTAAACTTGGCGGTACTTTGCCTTTTTTACAAGTTTGTTATAATTTTTATTAAAAATAAAAATTATGTTTTTTCGACCTTTAATTGTGCAATGAAAATGAAAATTATTCAAGTTCGAGGCCATACTCTATATTTCTTCATTAAACAAAATATAAAAAGGAGAGAAAATTTTTTGTAAATATCTTCGGAACTACATAACCGATTTAAGAGTTTGATATCTCGTTTTGAAAAACATGACAACGGCTTTCAAAAAAAAAAAAATAAAATAAAAAAAGCAAACAAAATAAATATATGTATGTATATGTCATTGGTGGTACAATATGAAAATTGGATTTTGACACGCCCCTCCGCCCACAGACCGAAAATCAAAAATCAGACTTCACAGTGTCACCCGCCTGAATATTCTGAAGATTCCCTGAAAATTTCATCAAAATCGGCCCAGCCGTTTTGGAGTCCCTACGTTACATACATACACACATCCTGTTTGATATATAAGATTAGATAAGATAGATAGAAGATAGAATATAGAAGAAGAAAGATATAAGATAGAAGAAGAAAGATAGAAGAAGAAGATTTCCATAAATTCTATCAACGCTTCATTTTCAAATAATTCATTAGTTTTATGAAGATTTTCATTAATTTTAAAAAGAATTTCATAATTATTGACTTTAATGAAACCTGTTGCATTGATTCTATGAAATGTTTCAATCGACAAGTTCCAGTGACAATTTTCATGAAAACTATGAAGAAATTCATTACTGCAGTGAAGATAATTCTCTCAGTGTACTGTGAACTTTTATTATAACATTTTACCATATACTTTGGTTACATTTTTCATAAATTTTCAATTGTAATAATATGAACTAAAACCATGTTTTAATTTTTTCATTTATTTCTTTCCAGGTTGAACGCGAAATAGCTATTATGAAATTAATTGATCACCCACATGTCCTCGGTCTAAGTGAGGTTTATGAAAATAAAAAATATTTATATTTAATACTTGAACATGTATCAGGTGGAGAACTATTTGATTATTTGGTGAAAAAAGGTCGCTTAACACCAAAAGAAGCGCGTAAATTTTTCCGTCAAATAATATCAGCTTTAGACTTTTGTCATTCACATTCTATATGGTAAGTTTTAAATTTAAAACAATTATTTTTCATTCGTTACAATATTAATAAATCTTTTGGATAGTCATCGAGATTTAAAACCAGAAAATTTATTGCTTGACGAAAAGAACAATATCAAAATAGCTGATTTTGGTATGGCCTCTCTACAACCGGCTGGTTCAATGTTGGAAACATCATGTGGTTCACCACATTATGCATGTCCGGAAGTTATACGGGTAAGGAGGACAAACAAATTATTATTTTAAGGGCAGTCACGATAGTGCGTTGCACACAAATCAAATTTGAACAGTTTACATCGTAAGTACTGCTTAAGACTAAATGACCATCGTGAACACCCTTATTATTTTTTTTATCAATGAATTGCAATGAGTATTGAGTGTAATTTAATAGTTAAAAAATACAAATTTATTAGGGCGACATATATTTTTAATTGTAATTGTAAAACTTAATCTTAAACAAAAAAAAAAAAAATGTCGATTACGCTTCGGTTTCGGCCAATTAATAGCGAAATTTTGGAAATTAACAGTTTTTGTATTTTTAAAGCCAAAAGTTGTCTTTTTTTCAAATAAATAAATACTGATTATAAAAAAAGTTGCTAAAAATGGTAGATTATTTAAAAAAAAATAAATAAATCTTTGCTGAGTTATAATTATGAAACTCGAGGAAATAAAGGATTTCAGAAAATACTAAATATCACTAACAACAATTAAAAAATTTAAGGTAACTTGATTTGTTTAAATTTTATAGAACCGCAAAGTATAATTTCATACATGGGTTTTGAATATGAAACGGACTTTCATAAGGAAATCTTCATAACTTTGTTTTCAAGAAATGTCATTGTTTCAGAAAAAATTCATTAGATTTCATAATTTATCTTGTAATATGTGCGCCCCGGTAGGCTAGTTGGTAGCGTGCTGGCTTATCAGTGCGGGGGTCGTGAGTTCAATTCCCACCAGAGGCCTGATCTGTTTTCGCTACAACGCTCCGAAAGCCATACTAGCTAGTGCTCAGTTAGGGTAATAGTATATAATTTGTAATTATATGATTATTAATTAATAAAAAAAATCTCTTAATATACTTAAAAGGTTTACTAACTTTAGGTTTTTTTGTTCATATTTCAATAGTTTGAACTATTTTCTATATGCTACAATAAATAGCAGAAAAAGCTACTAGAAATTAGTTAAAAATTACCCTGCAGAAAAAAATGCTATATTTAGCAGAATTTTTTTGCTAAATATTGATAAAATAAGAACAGCAAAACTAAATATGTTATCTTTACAAAATTTAAGTTGAATTTAAGGTGAATTTTTGTAAATTGAAAATAGCAGTTTACTCTGTGAAATTAGTAAAAACTTTTACTAAATTTTTGTAGACTTAAATAGCAAACAAAAACTGAAATATTAACAACATTTTTGCTAATAATGTAAATTTATTTTTAGAACAAATGCTAATGCCAAAAAATTTCATTACAATTAAATGGTAATGACATCTTTTTGGGATTAGCTTTAAGCTGTTATGACACTGTATAGTTTTTGTATAGTTTCAAGATGTATTGGGAGAAAGAAACAACATTAATGTGCGAATGAAACATATATACAATTTGTAAGCAAACAGTTTTTTTTTTTTTTAAACTGACAGTTCCAAAAAGAAACTGACAACAAACTTATTTGCCTGTGAGAAATGTCAAGATAAAGTTCAAAATTTTCGTTTGCACTTTTGACAGATATCCCAATTTTTCGCCGATTTATCGATAACAAAAGTATTTGTTTTGACATTTACTACAATTTGGCACTATGTGTTCGTACTCTTTACACTAGTTAAAAAATTGAGTAACACTATATTTGTACTGCTTTAATTTAGATTGTCAATACAAAAACTATACAGTGTCATACGGGCTTTAGTAAACTAATGCTAATGCAAGTTCAACGCTAATGGAAAAATCCTAAGTATGGTTCTACAACATTTACTTTTTTTTTTTTTGAAAAGATTTCTACGCTTATTTAATTTTTCAGAATTGTGCACACAGAAAAATTTTTTGTTTAGAAAAATTTTTATAAGCTATCAAAGTAATTAGAAAATTGTCGGTAATCAAAAGTGGTAACTGCAAATACGGATTTTGCAATCAAATATGCAATTAAATTAGAGTTTTAGTAGAACCAACCGAATAGTGGATTACATTATTACTAATGATTGGTATTGGTACACTAATTGTAGATTATGTTTTTTTTTACTAACAAAATATTTCGATTCAAATTTAGTACTTAATATTTATAAGTGTTTGTGTTGTAATGGGTAGAACGATAGCCTATTACCAAGAATTTCCGAGATCAAATCCCGAAAAAGACAAACGCAAAAAATGTTTTTGTTTATAAAAATAAAATAATAAAGTGTTTAAACAGCAAATAATTAAAAAAAAATTAAAGCTAATTGTGGTAGGTATGAGGACTATTAATCTGAAAGCCACGGCTCAATACTTGAAAAATACAAAAGTTTTTTAATTTCAAAAAACGTAATTATATTTAACGTAATTATATTTAAGTGGATGAGCACTAATGAGACAACTGCATATTAGCTTTCACTACTAAAAATATAATTTAATATGAAGATAAAAAACTCAATTAAACTCACAATTAATTAGACTAAAGTTAATAATATATCGGCACTGAACGCATATTTGCAATATATTTTAATAATCCGGTTTATTTAAAAGGTAATAAATAAATAGGAATGTTGGTCCTATTATATCCAATAGAATTAGGTCCTTAATATAGTTCAAATATGATACAAATATGTAAAAACCTTTTTTTGAATTCTTGAAATTTCGATAAGAAATCAATTTTAAGAGGTTTTTTGGACTTATACGCTTAACTTTCTTATTTTTACCACTTATTTGCTAAAAATTATTAATTATAACAGTGAACCAGCATTGAAATAAATATTTAACTAAAAAAATATTATTTTCAATTTATAACGAGCTTTCAACCTCCGAATATTTACAAAAATAAAGCAAATCAAACATATTAGCTAGGTTGATACTAGTAATTCGATCTGGCTAAAGATCTCATCAGAACCCGAAGTTTTAGAAAAGCTAGAGCCTCCATAATAGGCAGAACTTTAACAAAAAACCTATTAATAATCAATTTTGCTCCATTCTTGTCTTCTTAGTAATCAAGCACATGGTTAGGCCTTTTCCTAACAAGCATCATGACGTTACTAAACTTTGAAGACCAAAAATGTTCTATTTATATAAAAAAATTTTAGTGTGTACTCTGGCTCAAGTAATATTTTTTTTACAGTTATATTAGTTTTTTGTTTTTATATACATCGAGATTATTTTTATGTTATTTTCAATTTATAACGAGCTTTCAACATCCGTATATTTACAAAAATAAAGCAAATCAAACATATTAGTTAGGTTGATACTACTTTCAAGGCACATTCGAAAATCGTTTCAAGGTTCACTTATGATAGTGTTTTGGAAAAAATTTAAACTGTTTCTCATATTCACTACATACATAAGTGTCTCAATTTTTAAGACTATGCTTTAATAAAGTTTAATTTATTATTATTTTTTAGTTCTGAATAAAAAAAGTCATTTATACAATTTTAATTGACTTAAATTTTTCGGAAAGTTTTCTTTAGTACTTTCAACGTACACAACCCCATTTTTCTTTGTATCTGCTTAACTTATGGGCCTAGATCTGTTGTAAACATGGGCGCACGACTAAATAAAGCACAATCGAAAAGATAATTTTTTTTTTTTAAATATACGAAATCAAATTAAACGTTTCAAGGTACACTCGTTTCATGGTACAACACTTTCCCCTATTGATAAAATAAGGATTTTTACACAAAAAATATAAATTCTCGCTTTTTTCACTAAAATCCCATTGTTTTGTCAAAGAAATTAAAATTTTCGTAGGCCTTTTCAATCCATTTTTTTTAATGTAAGAGTCTAAAATTTTAATTCCAGAAAATATTGATTACTGAATTCAAACCAAATAGGACAAAAATAGTTAAAAATTTGAAGGATAATATGAGCTTTTAGCTGTCTTACGAATTTTTAATTAAGCAAACATGATTTTTTTAAGTGTTTTTAATAATTCCTGGTAATACCGACAAAAATTCCCGAGAATCGGGAAGTGAAGAATCTGAGAAATTTACGGGAATTCCCGTGTTAAAAACCCTAGTAATATGACATCAGGTGAAAATGCTTTAAATGAAATACCCAGCTTTTTATGAGGCGAATCCATTTAAACATGTCCTTAAATATTGCAAATATGCACGAAAAAATAGTTATTACCATAATGTGAATAAGATATAACTTTTTTTGATTGACCTCAATATTAAATATATGCATTACATTATTTTTATAGTGGTTAATTGTAAAGCATTGTCCATATTGACATGACCACCGAAATTCAGTTAACAGACACACACACACACATATAAATTGCAATAAAATATTCATTTATATCTTCCTAAGGGTGAAAAATACGATGGACGTAAAGCGGATGTTTGGTCTTGCGGTGTTATTCTTTACGCACTTTTAGTCGGCGCATTACCCTTCGACGATGACAATTTACGACAACTATTGGAAAAAGTAAAGAGGGGTGTGTTCCATATACCACATTTTGTGCCACCCGATTGCCAAAGTTTGCTGCGCGGTATGATAGAAGTAAATCCAGAACGACGACTGACGGTGAGTCATCTATAAATACAATAAGGAAGAAGACAAAAACATGAAATTACATAAATTTTGTTTTGCTATCCAAACTTGTAAAGTGGAAGTATGAGAAGCATCACCATTTTTATCGTTGTGTGTTGTAAACAATAAATGACTGATGAGTAGGGCAACCAAAAATAAGCTAGAGCTTGTTTTTTATTTGAAAGGATATAATTATTTAGACTAACTGCAGGTTTTGATCATGAAATTGTTAACACTTTAAGCTATATTTGTTAAAGCTTTTTTTAAGCTTATTTTTGATATTTGCTTATTTTAGATTATATTGTAAATATGTATAAGCTACTTTTTGTTTTCTTTAAAAATTAACCTCATTTAAGCTTTTTTTCTTGTACAATGGAGCTTTTTTCTATTTTTGAGGAAAGCGGTAGTTTGAATTATTTTTTTTTTAATTGAGAGTGGAACATTTAATCTTACATGCTGGTTTATCAAAAAGTAGTTTGATCAAACAATTTAAACTTTGAAGCTTAAGAAAAACAATATCTCATTTACACTTTTGTTGGACTGATGAAGTTCAAAGGAACAAATTTTCACTAATATTTATTTGTTTTTTTTTTATTATCTTTGTATTTAAACGGCTTAAAACATTGATTTTAGAGCTGTTTTTTGGTTGCCCTACTGATGAGTCAATACTTTCAAGTATGACACTGTGTGTAATTTTTTAAGTCATGGTAAAATAACCATATACGGACACCACTACGTGATAAAAGACTAAAAAAAAAAGACCCGTGTCTCCCAATTTTTCCCAAAGTCATATCCTTTTTTGTTTATGGGCCGCCAAAGATTTGGGGCCTCGGTATCATTTTCGCAAAAAAGTGATAATTTTCTCAGGCTCATATCTTGCAAACCGTTCAGAATTTCGATTTACTCTCTATGGCAAAGTTGTAGCTCTTGTCATAAAGAACAATAATTGCGAACATATAAAATCAGAAAAACCGGTAGCAAACCGTTCAAAATTCAAGGAAACAATCAACTACAAAAATTTACCTAAGATCTCAATAAACAAATTTCTAGAACATATAAACTTCCTAGAGATGATTCTTAACACTGTTTAGGTAGCGCGCAAAAGTGAAAAATTTTTTAATTTAATTTTTTTTCCTTTTTTCTCCTGTTCAGGTGCATATGTAGCAAACCCAATTCCCAGGAAGTTTATATGTTCTAGAAATTTGTTTATTGAGATCTTAGGTAAATTTTTGTAGTTGATTGTTTCCTTGAATTTTGAACGGTTTGCTACCTATGGACCTGAACACGGAAAAAAGGTAAAAAAAATCGAATTTTTTTAAGTTTTTTGCGATTTTGATCTGGAAGGTGAAGTTTTTTTGATTTTATATGTTCGCAATTTTTGTTTTTTATGACAAGAGCTACAACTTTGCCATAGAGAGTAAATCGAAATTCTGAACGGTTTGCAAGATATGAGCCTGAGAAAATGATCACTTTTTTGCAAAAATGATACCGAGGCCCCAAATCTTTGGCGGCCCATAAACGAAAATGGAGATGACTTTGGGAAAAATTGGGAGACACGGGTCTTTTTTTTTAGTCTTTTATCACGTAGTGGTGTCCGTATATGGTTATTTTTTTTCGTGTTGCACTGTGTTATAAGCTTCTCATACCACCAGACAAATAACTATTAGCTATGTTCCACGTACGTTACCGCAGGAACCCAATTCTATTGTAAAACTAGTATTTAAATTGTTCTCGTGTAAATTGGGTTCCCGCGGAACAGACCTATTATGTAATAACTTCTTGAGTAAATGTTAATATAAATATGATATTTTCTATGTCTTATGGCAGTTGACCGAAATAAATCGTCACCAATGGGTTACAGCTGGCGGTAAGGGTGAGTTGGAATTGGAATTACCTATGATGGAAGTTGTACAGACACATGTTATACCTTCTGCCTCGGCTGTGGATCCTGACGTTTTAAATGCCATTTGTTCCTTGGGTTGTTTTAAGGAAAAGGAAAAACTTATACAAGAACTATTAAGTTCAACGTAAGTTATTTAAAAACAAATGCTTTATATATCTCCATTCTATGAGAGAACTGTCAATAACGATCAATTTTGGACCATACGCCCATTGATTTTATTTACATTAAGAATACGTATACTCCAGGATGTCTACTAATCACTACCGTTTTTAGTTACGTAAAATTGTGTAAATTCGCGTTTATATTCCCTTTATAGTAAAATTTGTAGGACCATATCTGCTAAAGTATATGGACTATTTCAAACATTAAAAAAGCTTTTAAATTCTCTAACGTTGTTTGTAGTTTTTCTCCCTTTGATTTTTAAAATGTTGTAATTTTTGAAAATGTATAATTTTTGAAAAATTTACGATTTTTGAAAAATTTATAATTTTTGAAAAAGTTATAAATTTTAAAAAAGTTATACATTTTAAAAATGATAACGTTTTAGAAAAATTACTTATAATTTTTGATTTTTTTGTGACAAGAATGCTTACTATTTATAATGATTTTTAGTTATAAATTTTAAAAATGACATTATAAACACCGTGTGGGGGTACTTTATAATTGTTGATTTTTTTGGGACAAGAATGCTAATAATAATATTTTAATGATTTATTATAAGCAGCTTACTACATTTTTCCATATAAAAAGAATATTTTTTTTTTGGACTTGAAGTTTTATTATAATTCTAATTATATCAAAAGAATCATAACAGCATTGAGCTTTGAAGAGCATTATCTTCTGAAGTTTATTGACTATTTACATAATTTTAATAGTATATGTATGTAAGCCACATTTGTCTTTTTGACGACAAAGAAATTTTAAATTAAAATTCAAAATTTAATTTTAAATTAAAATTCAAAATTTAATTTTGAATTAAAGATGCATTAAAAATCACATTTTAATCTTAAATCGTTATTTTTGTACCTTATATCATAAAATATACAACCATTGTTTTCAGAGCCTTTTTAAAGTATAGAAAAAGTAAATATACTTCACAAAGATATTGCTCTTCAAAGTTCATTGGTTTTATGATTATTTCAAAATAAGTAAAAATTGTAAAAAAAAATTTAAAAACAAAATATATCTTTATACACAGAGAGAATTCTTTGGACGAGTTTTAATGAAATTTTTTCCACTAAACTAATTCAGTTTTCTTCACAATGTGTATGAAAAATTTTTTAAACTTCATGAAAAGGCTTCATAGTTTTAATGAAACTTTTTTATTACGAGTATAATTTTTTAACAATCACTATGACATTTTTCATAAAATTTTATGAAAAACTGCATTAACTGAATGAAAAGTTTCAATGCACGAGTTCCGGTTACAATTCATAGATCTAATGCAAAAAATCATTAGTATCATGCAGATAATTCTATCAGTGTATATGAAAAAAGAAAAGAATCCCCAAAAAGTCACGGTTAATATTTAGCCCAGAAATGACAACGTTTTACAAATCAAATAGGTTGAAATAGTGAAAAATGCACACAAATCAGAAAAAAGTAAATTGCAGCTTTCCGACGCTTTTTTTAAATAGTCCATATACTTTAGGAGATATGGATATTTAAAGATCAGGACCTTTAGAATTTTTTGATTTCTAAAAAATTGAACACGGAAATAAAATCGAGAGTTTACACTTCCTCGAGAACAAGTGCATATACACTAAACCAAAAGTCGTAGGTGAAATCAATATAAAATTTTTGTTAACTTTTAACAAAATGTATAGTTAAAACAACAATTATTTTATTCAAGTTGATGTGAATTTTTGTAAAAACCAACCATTTTTCATAGCTTTACGAAGCAATTGTTGTTTTCACAAATTTTTGTTATTTAAATAACAAAATTCCATTTGTTAATTCCACAAAATTTTATAATAACGGCAGTAAAGTTAATTTAATAAAAATATGTTATTTTGATAAAGTTTCATTGCTGTAAAAAGTAATTTGGCGTGCTTTAAGTCTTGTGGCGTCATTCCTGGTGAAAAGATCGTTTAAAGTGTGGTTATTATCTACAAATGCTAAAAATATATAAATTAACATAAAAGTGTTATCAGCCATAAAATTTAAGATTGATAATTTATTTTTGAATAATTAAGAAAGTGAAATATTTGGTGCGTATTTATTTTTAGTCCAAGTGAATTTATCAAATGATGGTAATTATATTTTGTGTGAATTGTATATTATTATCAGCGCAATTCTCAATAAACAATTCCGTGAGAATTTTTTCACTATTCCTTGTTCCCCTATTCTTAATAAAATCTGCCCGGGGATTTTTTCACTTTTCCCTTTTCCCTTATTTTAAAAGAATTTCGAAAATGGGAAACTCTTCCCCCGGAAAAAAGGAGGTATGAATGTCAATAATAGGGAGATTTGTGATAGCATTTGTATGAATTATTCAGTATTCAATTAATATTATTCAATTCTCTCTTCCTTATTATTCTTTTCCCCGCCTGTTTAGAATAGGAGGATTTTTTTCTCGAGAAAATAAAATCCGCAGAGGAAAAAATCCTAGGGAATATTCATAATCGGACTGTATGTGAATTCTTAATTATCAATATATAAACTTTTGTGCACAATTTAAAATGTAATTTAATTACAAGGTGAATTTTTATATAAATTTACGAGTTTTATACATTTACTGTTTCCTATAAAGGAAAGCTTATAATTTTTAATTTTAAATTTCATTATTTTTTATATTTTATCAAATACTTCAATTTTTTAAAAATATATACATTACTTATAAAAAAAAGTTTAAATCAATAAAATATAAATGGTTAATGTAATATAAAATTAAAAATTAAGAATGAATCTATAAAATCAATTAGTTGAATAAAATTCATTGTTATATTGAATGAAGTGCATTGTTAAAACAACAAAATAATTATTCAATTTGATTAAATAAATTTGTTAACATAACTAATTTTTGTCAATATATTTGATGATATTTTGTCAAAATAACAATCAACAAATAGTTTAACGTCAAAATATACATTTACTAAAAAAGTGTTAGATTTGCGGACAGATCTTGTTGTTGGTTGTATAGTAATCACACATTCATCAATTAAACATGAGATTTAGTTGATTTCACCGCTGTTTTTGGTTCAGTGTAAAGGAGTTTAAAAGACCACCGCTCAAACATGCAGATATTAGCCGATCTTTCATGGAATGGACGTTATAAATATGTGTGATTTTGTAGCAGAATTTTCAAATTAAAAATATTGAATGAAATTATATTTTTTCTCTCATTTACATTTTTGTAGACACAATACCGAAAAGGTTATATACTTTTTGTTACTGGATCGTAAACGTAGACGTCCAGCGTTAGAAGACGATGAAGAAATCGCTCAAAAATCTCGCAGTGAATTAGATGCCGCTGATCCTCCTAGAAAACGTTTAGATACATGTCGTATTAACGGCACTAATTCAACTAGTTATGGCCAAATTTCTGAAGGATCTCCACTGACGCCAAGAAGACAAGCTTTTAAGTAAGTAATCATTTTACTCTCATTGGTAACTGATTGTTGATGGTAATTTATGTAAGCGGATCCTATTAAAGCTTTGTTTGCTCATTTTATGTTAAATTAAAACTTACATACTTCCATTTATGTATTGCACACATGTCATTATATCAGTTTTAAGTATCAAAAGTAAACAAATAATTGTAAATTCAAAATATTTTACTCTAAAACACTCACACTGAGCTTGAATTGAAGTTAAATAAAAGGTCAATGTATATGGGGTTTTTCGCCTGAAATCGCTAGATTAATGTTTCACAAACATAGTTTGATAACAAGAAAACAATTTTAGCGGGACCGTTTTTTAAAAACTCGATTTGATTATTTTGAGTTTACAAAAATCATAATTTTTATTTTGAACTGTCAGGTTCGAGATCCCAATTTAAATGTTAGTATTATAAATAGAAAACTCTACTAATTGTTAATATATGTAAGAGAAAGATGGAACTTTTAGCAACTTTTTTTTTGGCAACACTGTTTTTTGGCAGCTCAGCTGTTTGTGTAACCTGTTATTGTTAAACATGTTCAGTTTGGCCTATAATTTAACAATGTATCGACTTACAAACGAACAACGCTTGCAGATTATTGAACTTTATTATCGAAATTCATGCTCGGTTAAGACAGTGCATCGTGCACTTCTTCCAATTCATGGTCAGTTTGGGCGACCTTTTGAGGCGGCTATTCGGAATCTTGTGACTAAATTTCGCATCAAGTTTACATTATTGGGCAATAAACCACCACGTATTGGTGGTTTATTGCAGCAACGCTGGCTAAGCTCATTTCTGGTTGCATGGATACGTGAACAAGCAAAATTGCCGTATTTGGTGTGAAGAGCAGCCAGGAGCATTGCAAGAACTGCCAATGCATCCCAAAATATGCACCTTTGGTGTGAATCATTGGATCATACTTTTGCAAAGAGCGAAACAGCACGCGAAACAATGGCCCAATTGAGAGGCAAGTTCGGTGAGCAGTTTACTTCACGGTTGGGGCCAGTGAATTGGACGCCTAGATCATGCCGTTAAACGCTTTTAGACTATTTTTTGTAGGACTATGTTAAGGCTAATGTCTATAGGGACAAGCCCGCAACGGTTGACGCACTGGAAGCCAATATTGAAGAATTTATTTGTGTGATACAGGCCGATATGTTGGAGAGAGTATGTCAAAATTGGACCCAGCGTATAAACCATTTGACGCGTAGGCGTGATCAACATTTACATGAAATCACCCTTAAAAATTGAATTATATAGATCGTTTTATCGACTCAAATAAAGATTTCATACATTTCCCCAAATTGTATTTGTGTTTTTGTTTTTAAGTTAAATCCGAAAGCTCTTAAAAAATCACCCTTTAGTGGAATATATCGCCAGTCGTTTACATTTCGTGCGATTTTTGTGGCCGTTACACATTTTGAATAAGCAACTAAAGCTAATTTTTTTCATCAGATTATGTTTGTGAGGGGTTAATCTAACATTTTATGGCAAGAAACCCAATACGCTCATGCGCATGAGCGCTTTCCACTTAATGTTACAATATCGATGGTTTTTGAGGCACATTTGTTTACTCTAATAAGATAATGTCCAAAAAATGTGCTTGAATAAATCAGAAGATCCATCGTTTACTGCAATAAGGTATGTTGGTTATGACCAATCTGCAGTACGGATTATAACAAAAGATTTTTCTGGCCTTGTCCCAAAACTTTGTGCTGAAAACTTTATGCTGTAAAAGTTATTAGTAAAATTACACAATTCTAAACTTTCTAAAAATTTTTTTAACGATCGATGGCCACAATGCAAAACTCATAAGTGACTCAATGCCTTATTATTCCTGATAATCAGGAAAAGTCAAAATTTGATTTATATGACTGATTATTAAACTTATTTGTGTATTCCTACGGTATATTCCACAGTAACTTTGAATCGCTTAAAAACAGAGTGAAAAACGATTTTTTTTTCCATTAGTTGTGTAAAAGTTGGTTCGAATTTATATTTAATAACCTCTAGAAAATCAGTTTATTTTAATGGAGATAACTTCTCTGAAACTCAAAAAAAGGTTGCTCATTTCAATTAAGATAGCTTTTATGTTTTTTAGCAGCGGGACAGCAGCTTTAACGTTGTGATTGAAAGTGTGAGACCACAAAAAAAAAACCACTTGCCAACTTTGCAATAGTTCACTTTCATTTCACGTTGGAACTATTGATGTTAACGCCGATGAACTAAACTTTTTTTTCATAGTGTAATAGATAAATAAGAGAATAATTGTGCAGAAAATTTGTTTTACAATCTGTAAAATGCATTTAAAAACTAGATACACAATAGTCGACTACAATGAACTTGTCTGACACTACGTTCTACGGACCCAGAAAAAAATACTGCTTTCCGAAGCAGTTGTGTAGGGCGTTATTTAATTACTGAGCAATTCCTAAACAAATTCCAGAAGACATGATTTTTGTTCGCCATTTCCCACTTGGTAAACTAACATTAAAGCATTATTTGCACTGACATGTAGTAATGTTCGTAATAAATAGTAAAATGAAGATAAGAAATCTTTGCATTCTTTTCTGCTTCAAAAGAATGTATTTTCAAAAGCACAACAATACGCCTTCCTAGTTGTTTTATATATGCGCATGAAGGTTAAGTGGTATTTTGGAAGCATACCAATGCGGTTACTGCTTACCAAATCAAGGTTATTTTAGCTGGGAACCTAAATATAAGGAACTTACTAAAAATTAATTTAAAATTACGTTGCAGAAAAAATTGCTAATACTGGCAGATTTTTTTTTTTGCTAAATATTGATAAAATAAGAACAGTCAAAATACATCTGTGAGCTTCAATTATATTTGAGATGAATTTTTAATAATTAAAAATATCAAGTTTTGCTGCTAAAATTAGCAAAAACTTTTACAAAATATTTGTAGTCTAATAATAGCAAAAAAGAAACTGTAATATCAGCAAAATATGTACTACATTTACATTTTATAGATTTCAAATAATAGTACACTAAAAAGAAGTTCTATAAAGTCAGCAACATTTTTGCTGAGAGGATTCTTGCAGAAAAATTGCAATTGGAAATATTAGCAATTTTTCAGCAAGGATCGGGTCAGCAAAACTATGACTGACTTTACTAACTTTATCTTTTAAGTGTATATTTTGCTAAAATCAACAGGAATTTTTGCTAACATATTGTAGATTTATGATTTATTCGTATTAAAAAAACGATTTTTTTGTCTACTAATATTTAACAGATTCATTTGTTATTTCCAATTAACTAAAGTTTATAACTTAATATTTGTAAATTTAACAGATTTATTTTTGCTATTATTATCGTGCTAATATTTAGCAAAAAAAATCTGATAATTTAACATTTTTTTTTCTGCAACGTCAAATTTAACTAATTTTGAGTAACTTTTTCTGCTATTATCAGGGTATAAAATGAAAGGAACTTTAAAGTACTATCCACAAGAGTACTTAAAATATAAAAAAGTCTTCAAGCTAAAAAGTTTCACACAGCTTTGAAACTAGTTTTTACCCACAAAGTATTAGCTTGAACCGATATGTTTATTAATTCCACTCAACAAAAAAGTCTGTAAAGTTTTCGCAGCGAAAATCCTTGCAGAAAAATTGCTAATAATTGCTTTCTGTTAATCAAAATACAATCTTTCCACCGATATTTGCCAAAATTAATATATTCTTTGCTACTCCTTTGGATTTGTCCCTTAGTCGATACTTATGTACACTCTTTGTCCTTCTTTACTCCTCAATGGAGCATAGGGCTTCACTTATGTACACACAGGGAATAAATTGGTAGGAATTCCATTGTAACCAACAAAATTTTATCATTATTCAATAATTTTAACTGTAAGAACTTGTAATTCCTCAACAGAATAATTAAACTATTCTGTGAACAGAAAATATATAAAATTATCTAAAACCACAGTCACATCATCCAAGCTATTGGTTTTCCTTATCAATATTGAAAAAATATTATATTCTACATTGTTTTTAATACCAACAACCAACCACTTTTCGAATATTTTGTCACTTGAATAGTTAAAATAGTTAAAATCGAATATTAGTTTCGCCTGCAAAAAAAACCATCACTCTATCTAAAATATGAGTTTCCGTTACCAATTTTAAAATAATATAAAGTTTGTTAATAGTTTTGGTAACTCTAATAAAATATTGAGATCAGCAACCTAATTTCTGTTGTGCATACAAATCCATATTTAGACATACATATTTAAATTTGAAACAAAAAAACATTCAATGTTGAAATTGGAAAATACAATTTTAAACAAGGTTTAGGCTAGAGGTAAAGTAATTGCCTGACAAGCAGGAGATCGCTGGTTCGAGCCCAGTTCGCGGATAAGAATTATTTATTAATAGGAAATAAGATAATTTTATAATTATATAAAATTATTTTACAGTTTTGGTAACTAATAAAATATTGAGATTAGCAACCGAATTTATATTGTACATACAAATCTATTTTTAGACAAATATTTAAATTTGAAACTAGAAAAAATTGAACGTTGAAATTTAAAAAACTTATTTAAATTGGGTTTAGAGTAGAGGTAAAGTACTTGCCCGACAAACGGTAGATCCCCGGTTCCCAGTTCGAGGCATATAATTTTTTTTAGTAAACGGCAAAAAATTCGGTTGCAACTACAAAATGTTTTCTGTGTGTATGACATTAACTTTCTTGCATGTTTTAAATATTTATACCCTCATCAACTAAACACTAAAAATGAATTGAAATACACATAAAAGTAACATAATATTCTTTTATTTTCATGATGCAAAAAAAAATAAATAAAATTCATTACCATGTGTTCTAATTGTAAAAATGTATGTTTGTATGGCACTAAAACATTACCACCACCACATCAATTGCAAACATATGTATTGTTAATTGCGCTGATCATCTGCTTTTACACAACGAAAACACATCCAAAATCAAATTCACATTAACAGCTTCCGGTCCTATAGTAGTACACGTAATCACCAAAGACGTTCACCTACATCGGTTTCTACTATGCGTTCTTCTTCATATCACAGTCCAACACGATGTAATTCACCTATCAGTTCGGCCCAGCAACAGGCTAATGTGTTGTCAAGACCCTCATCGCCAGCTTCATCGTCGGGTCATTCGTCGCGACACTCAACTTATGGTGATAGAGAGCGATCTTCCTCGGTTCATCATCCTCCTAGCAGTCGGACATCGTCGCACTCATCGCAAACGTGTGTCGATGGACATAGTAGTAACGAGATTGTGGCTCGGGAGATACGAGAACGAAGAGAATCACGCAACGAACGTTCATCTACAGTACAAACAAGTTGTGTTCCCGGCAGTCCCGGTGGCAATTCAGCTACCGTACATCAGAGAGCTAATTCAGGCCCTACAATTGCCATTAGTATGTTCCATGATCCTGAAGCCAATAATGGTTAGTAACACTAACGAAACAAAATTTTAATTTATTAACAATTTGTTCTTTAAATATAATTTTTTAGTTATGAATCCTACAACATCACCATTATTGAACAATAGTAGTGCTGTCATATCGGGTTCACCTTGCAATACTCCCGGTGGACAACTGTGGAAAACTAGATTAACTAATATTAAAAATAGTTTCTTAGGCAGTCCACGTTTTCATCGAAGAAAACTTCAGGGTAACTATTTTACAAATTACACAGGAGTACAAAATCATAACTTTTAAAAATTAATGAGGTTATGACCACAAGTTCTATATATATCAGGTACGCTTATTTCAATGGAGTACTTTATATTTCGATCTATGCACAGTGGGGTGTGTCACAAATATTTTATCAGACGCTGCTCAATTAGACTCCATAGTAGGTTCTCGGGTATTAAAAAAATTTTAAAGCTCGCCAAATTTCTATTTATCAACATTTGTTATCTGCTTGTAATTTCCAATAATTAATATATTTACTCATGTGTGTTATATCTTAAATAGCAAAAGTTATCCGCATTTGAAAATCATATTATGCATTTTTGCAATAACCTGGTCCCGTAAAAGGCAAATCAGGTCCACTTGCTTTGAAAAGTGGTAAACAAAAAAAAAACATCATTACAATATCTTGTTCGTTCACGCTTAAAATAAAATGTCTCTAAAGTTGTAAATTACAAAAAAAAGTGGTTTTAGTAATTTTTTGGTCAAAAAGGTAGCAGACACTTTTGCCTCCAGATAAAAAGTTTCTTCAGGAACAAATATAGTATTTATATTTTTCTAAAAGACTAATAAATATAGTTGCGTTTTATGAAAATCATTTCCCCTGGTGGTTATTGTTCTCCCCACATACCCATCCGAATTCTAAAATTTTTTACTTAAATTTTTAATTTAACCAACTTTGCTTCCGAGTGCACCACCGAAATTGGAAAATGAAAAACCGGGGAAGTGCCCCAATTTAGTCTGATAGCATTATCATTTTTTAGCATCGCTTCAAATGTGGACAAGACTGAAATACATGTGACAAAATATGGTAGAGTGATATGGTGGTACAGTTTTCCCACGAACTTACTTTAAGGTTGGCGCTTGTAAATACAGTTTTTTTTAAATGCAATTAATCTGACTCCTTTCTATTGAAATGTAAAGAAAACCCATGTATTCTTATTTAAGGTACATATTTTATTCACAAAACTGTAAATTAAACTCGCTTTTTAGCAGGTTTTCTCAATTTTCCTAATTTTTACATTTTAAGTGAATTTTATCGCTAAACTTGCAATTGACCTTAACAAATGTTGATGCAGTAGAAAGAGTCTATTAGGAAAACGTGTTTCAACAAGAAAACTGCTATGATTAATTTTCATAACAATCTACCGGCCGTAAGAATTGAACCTGTATTTCTTCTGACATTACAAACATAGCAATACCAAGTCATGACGGCTTAACGATTACTCTTAAGTATGTCCTCGAATGTAATGCAGCTAAATTTCAATTTTATATCGTACACAAAAAAAAAGTTGCCGGAATATTATCGAAATGCTTAGTAATTATACAACTACATAAGTTTCAAGTTAGTTTTACAAAGTTCTAGTAACATATTTACAAATTTATGTAAAATATATACAAGCCTACTAAAAATTTTCTAAAAAAATTCATATATTTTACAAAAAATTTGTAAAACTAACTTGAAACTTATGTAGCTGTATAATTACTAAGCATTTCGATAATATTCCGGCAACTTTTTTTTGTGTACGATATAAAATTAAAATTTAGCTGCATTACATTCGAGGCCATACTTAAGAGTTTTTTCTTACTAATATAAGTCCTTTCAAATGATTTTTTCCACTGCGTGAACATTTGATTACCTCGATTATTTATTAATCAATAGAATTCGCAAAAACCGAAATAATGGAGGGAAAAAACGCTTAACAGCGAGTTTAATTTTAAGCTTTGGTTATCAAATATGTAGCATAAATATTAATACTCGTCTTGTCCTTAGATTTCAACAGAAATAAATAAGATTTCTTGCATATGCAAATTTTTGTGTGTAAGTAGCAGCATGAAGATGCGTCAAACTTGTAAGTCATTTTGCGGAAAAGTTGTACCATAGATTGAAAAACACGTACACAGAGAAAATTTCTTGTTTTAATGAAAAGTTTTCTTCAAAATTCGAATGAAAAATTTCTTTAACTTTACGAAAAATCTTCATAGTTTGAATGAAACTACTTTAAATGAACATTTTTCATTAGTCGTACGATGTTTTTAATAAATAAAATAAAATTTTAAAAACATTTTATGAAAAATTTCATTAATTCAATGAAAAGTTTTAATAGACGAGTTTCAGTGACACTTCATAGATCTAAAGCAAAAATTCATTGATATCATGCAGATTAATCTATCAGTGTACGCCATTGAAAACAGCATGCCCGAATTGATGTTGCGAACCTTATTAATTTTTTTAGATGTCAAGCCATGTTATTTTAATGTAAATATTACGATTTTAATGAAATATTTCTTTGTTGTAGTTTCTGCTGATGAGGTTCATCTAACACCTGAATCATCGCCAGAGTTAACAAAACGTTCTTGGTTTGGTAATTTAATTACAACTGAGAAAGATGAAACCTTCACGATATTGGTTAAAGGCAAACCCATAGCCACAGTTAAAGCTCATTTAATACATGCGTTTTTATCGGTAAGTTCATGTCTGTGATCTATGATCGAATTTGGTATGCATTGACTGTGCTTTATTCTTAAAGATGGCAGAATTGTCGCATAGCGTGGTATCTCCAACATCATTTCGTGTTGAATATAAACGCAATGGTAATGGACCGGTCATGTTTCAGAGGCATGTCAAATTTCAGGTAAATATGATGTAAATTGTTAAACTGATATTAAATTCATATAAATTTTGTTGTTCCAATGAACTACTTGGTCCATCTCCCAATTTCATCATATTGATGAAACTGTTTCATAAATCGTTTGTCATCAATTATTCATCATATTTATGTAGTTTTTATAGATATGATGAAGAGTTTCATAAAAATTAATGACACATATTTCATAAAAAAGTTTCATAAACCGTGTGTACAAATTTTTGTGTGCTTTCCCATCTAATCAGCAAATGTCTTCTAAATTTTGAATGAAATTTTGTGAATTTATCTAAATTTAAGTGGAAATTCTTAATCTCAATTAATATTTTTAAATTCCAAATGAAATTATTTTCCTGCGATTTGTAATAAAAATTAATATTTCTGAATTTCAATTTGAAATTATGAGTTTTAATTGATATATTTTGAAATATAGTTGCAAAATATTGGGTTTTAAAAATTATGTATTCAAAATAAATTGTTGTCATTGGCTGTTGCCTATATTGTGTTTGTACGCTACCAAAGAAAATTATGATTTCATAAAAATTTATGAATTTGCTTCATCATATTTATACAGCGTCTTATAACATTTATGAAACATTTCATGACAAACTATGTAACTTATTCATATGTATGAAACATTTCATAAATATGAAGAAGCTTGTCATCAATTTGAAATTTTATGAAACAGCTTCTTCATATATATGAAGTGTTACATTGGACGAAAATCAATAAAGTTTTTCATCATATATATGAAGTTTTTCATAGATATGGTAATACTTTTTCTTTGAGTGTAAACTATCGTTGAAGATTTATTATCCTGAACGAAACAATTGTGACTTATCTTACAATTCATATCGTTTTAATGTAATGACATATTTGGTACTTAGTAAAAATCCTGAAATAGATCTATTGACACATTCCTAAAACATATATTTTATAAGGTTGCCAAAATAATTTTTTTGAAACTACTGCTGACATTAAGTTATACGTCAATTTTTTTTTATAATTTCTCAGTATTTTTTAAAGAGGGAAATGTATTGATCCATTTCATTTTCTTCTTGTTCCAAAACTGCCCTGCGGGAAATGGACCAGACACTGGTATAGTTACGTGACTAGAACTTTGTGTGTACGAACCTGTCCGAGTTTCGATTCTGTTATGTGACGTGGGTAACCTATCACTTGACGAAGGTAACCTATCACCTTACCGACTGAAATGAATAAGCTACGGGACAAGTTAGAAGTAGGTAATATTTAAGTAGTATAATTTTAGGATTTGTGTGATATGCAGCAGGGCCAGTGGGAAAGTAATTATCACGTGACGTAAACCTAAACGTGCGTAAAAAAATATTATTTCCTTTTTTTTATGCAACAAATAATTCCAAAAATAAATACGTTGATTGAAAAATACCTAATAATGACTACTTTGGTTCATTTTGCTCTATTTCGCTTAGTTTATATTTTCCAATGGATTTCGCTTAAACTTGGTTAACATGTTTCTTATACCTCAGCCGAGGTCACCATATACTTTCCATTGGTCGCGCCTACTTTTACGCCACCTTTTTAACATTTCTGAAAGCAAAACTTTATTTTAGATAAAACATTTTTTCTCTCACCGGAACTTGCTCGAAAACTAACGCACATGATCCTCAAACGTCGGGCAAGATGGCTACATACATTTTATTGCCCTCGCCTACTGTGAAGCCACTTTTTGTTTGTTTTAGACTGCTTAGTTTACTTCCGATAAAACATTCCTTGCTCATTGGAACTTGCTCAAAGCTGGCACAAGTGATCCTCATAGCCCAGGAAAGATCGGCGCATACTTTTGATCGCCCACTTTTTAAACATTGTTTTTTTTTTACAAAGATTGTTTATTATTTTTAACGGATTTCGCTTGAATTTTATTCACAAGATTCTCATATTCTAGGCAAGTTCGCCTTTTATTTTTATCGAACACGCTCATTATTACATCCACTTTTTTAAAATTGTATATAATCATAACGTGTTTTATATACACATGTTAATTTTTCAACGGATTTCACGAAAACTCTGTATACAAGATACCTCTACAACGGGCAAGGTTGTCATGCGATTTTTTTTATTAATCAGGCCCATTTTTTCTAAAACATGTGAAATTTGCATACACCCAGATGTTTACTAAACAAATGTTTATTTTCCAGCGAATTTCGTTCAAATTTGGCAAATTTTACAACTAGGGCGAGGTTACCAAATACTTATCATCGACTGAGCCCATTTAAAGACCAACTGTCTTTAAATTTACGAATCCACTATGCGTTGTCGAAATGTCGAAATATAAATTGCTACTTTCAACAGATGTCGCTTAAATTTGACAATTTATAAAGTCCAGTTTAGATGTGTCCTAAACTAATTTTTGTTTTTCACCAGATTGCCGTAAAATTTTAAAATGATCGCCTCCAAAAGATCAAAATTGAAGCAAAATTCTCATTAGAAAACAATAAACAGTCATTTACTTTACTGGCACTTTAAAATAAAATAAAATAATTTTATTTTTAATTTTTAACGAGCTTCCAACCTCCGTATATTTACAAAAATAAAGCAAATCAAACATATTAGCTAGGTAGATACTAATATTTCGATCTGGCTAAATATCTCATCAGGACCCGAAGTTTTAGAAAAGTTAGAGCCTCCATAATAGGCAGAACTTTAACAAAAAACCTATTAATCATTAATTTTGCTCCATTCTTGTCTTCTCAGGAATCAAGCACGTGGTTAGGGTCTTTTCCTAACAAGCATTATGACGTTATTAAACTTTGAAGACCAAAAATGTTTTATTTATATAAAAAAATTTTAGTTTTTACTCTGGCTCAAGTAATATTTTTTACGATTTTGTTAGTGTTTTGTTTTTATATACATCGAGATTCTTTTTATGTTATTTTTAATTTATAACGAGCTTCCAACCTCCGTAATATTTACAAAAAAAAGCATATCAAACATAATAGCTAGGTTGATACTAGTGTTTCGATCTGGCTAAAGATCTCATATACTAAAAGGATTTTACAATTTTATAAAAACTCGACCAATTGCAATGTGTAAGGGTGGTGGGCGTCGAGAGCGTGGCTTATCGGCGTGAGTAATACTTAAGACTAGGGAACCGGAGAAAATGTCGGTGTCTTTTTTTAATCTCAAGGTATACTACAAAAAATTGTTTTTAATTTGTGTTGTTTTAGAGTATTTGTGTCCCGGGCAAGACCGGGTACATACAGTTAGTGATTATATATTCAAATATAAAAAAATAACGCCATCTAAAAGTGACACTGAATATAATTTTTTGAAAACAGTTGTGGTTTCAATTAAATGGCAAATTCGAGAAACACGAATTGTTAGCTTGAAAAATTAGTTGAAATACGAATGAAATTTGTTTTTGTGGTACAACGAAATAACTAATAACTTTAGCAAAACAACAGATTTAAAAGGTAACAACAGAAAATATTTGTTCTACCGCAGTGGATGGAACCCGTTTAACAGACTTTTGTAGTAACCTTTTTTATGAGTGTATACCTAAATATTACTAAATATTTACTATTCTTTCTTTTAGGTTGATATTAGTGCTATTTGCAAACAAGGTGATGTAGCTGACATGTTATTTGCATTAACTTTTACACTATTATCAGGTAATTATTACCTAAAATATATCGAAAATCAAATTTTAGCGAGAAACTTTTATTCTTATTTATAGGAAATATTAGGCGTTTCCGTCGCATCTGTGAACACATACAATCACAAGTGTGTTCCAAACGTTTTCCGGGACCAAGTAGTCCGCCTTCAGTTTCAACAGTTACTCAAGCAGTATCAGAAAGTTCTTCATGTGGTTCAGTGTCTAGTGAAAGACTTTCATATAAACGACAGGTACATTTGTGGATAATTAGTAATAATTTAAAATCCTTGCTAAATTTTGTTCTGGTTTCTTTAGCAAATTGAAAATGATGTGGAAAATGATTCCATATTTACGTACAAATCTGGTAATAGTCGTCGTTCATCAGCTACGAATAATAATAATGCCAATCCTATAGATATGCCTGGTAGTCCAATTGCAGTTAGATCCAAGTAAGTGCTCCTCAATAAAAGCATTTGTTGTGAATAAGCCCGAACAAAAAACACTCAAATAATGTCGTTCGTCTGTCTATTTTGTTAGTTCTGAATCAGCTGAACAGGAGCGAACACGTGATATGCAGAGTGAACGTCAGGCGACAACAATGTCCGGGAGTGCAATAGCATGAGAATTATTTCTCTGATTTGGTTCTAGTTTTACACAAAATTTTGATTTTCCACAACAAAAACAACAACTCTATGAAATTCTTCTACAGGTTTAAGTATTAAAAAAACAGAAAAGAAAAACTCTGATTGAAACCAACCAAACCAAACTAAATCTTAACTTATTAACCATTAATAGTATTCAATTGTCTTAAAATTTTTAAATCTAACCAAGAAAACAAAATAAGAAGCAATAAAAAAAAAATTATTTAACTTTCTTAAGCCTAAAATCAACCAAAAATAACAAAAAAAAAAAAAATTGATGAAAACTAAATGCATTTAGAACAAAATAATGTTTTAGAAGATTTAGGAAAGAATAAATAAAAAATGAATATTTTTTTATATTAAAATTGCTTTAAAAACTTTAAAAATAATCAAATTTCATCTAAATGCTTAGTATATTATTAATAAAAGCCTTAAATTATTGCTTCAATATTATTTTTTGGTACACCTATTTTTTCGATATTTGAAATTGAAAGTATGGCCCGAAGAAAATCTACAAAAAAATATAATTGTAAAATTCTAATCGGAAAATACAAGATTGAATTAGACTCTAAATAGAAGATGCTAGGAGTGAAAACAGCGTTTTTTTAAAAATTCTAAATCTGATAAATTTATGATGTATACATATATTTTGCCGACATTTTAAGCGATTTCTAAGCCAATACGGCACAGTGGGACGTACACAAAATTGTTTGAAATAATTCGGACATTTCTGACTTACTAGGGAGCTATCTCGACCCGAACTCGCGGATTTTAATGAACTTTGAATTTATTGTAAAGGAGCAAACAAAAAAGGGGACACGTATTTTTTAAGGGTTAAAAAACTTGTCTTTAAGCTATTTCCAACCGCTCTAAAATGGCTCGGTAAAAATCAATAAAACTTTGTGCAGGTGCTACAATCATGAAAAAAATGTCTTTTTTAAGTTTTTGATTTTAGTTCTTCAGGTTTTGCTAGGAAGGGATTGTCGATTTTTCGACCATTGGCTAGATGCGATATACAAAAATGGAAATAAAGCTGCATTACAAAGTTTTAATAATTTTTTCTGGGAATTATAATTATAGTACAAGTTGTAATTCAAAGAAACACTTCTTAGGTTTCTAATATTTTTTCCGAACGTTAGAAAAGAACATTTTTTTTTCGAAAAAATCACTTTTAACGTATTTTTTTGCGAATGCACACAAAAATAAGTTAAATCAAGAACTGACCTAAACCAAAAATAATATAAGTTAACAATGGTGTAAAGTAACTAATTTGCTTTGTTGTTAAGTTATATCAATTTCCCTCTAACCTACAAAAATCAAGAAAGTCACTAGTCGATTTTTCGACCAATGGTTAGAAATGGGTTAATTTACGATAACTAGATTGATTTATACACAGGATTAAAGTACTCATAAAAACAAAAATTTTGATGATCATATTACTTAAAACGTGGACTCAGAGTTGCCATATTTTTTAATTATTTGAAAAGACGCCTAAAAACCGAACGATTTCGAATATCTGAAAAAGCTGAGACACCCCTTCAACGACACGCTTAAAAGAATCGAGATTCTAAAAGGAGAATTCTGTTGCAAACTTTAAAAATGTTTGCTTTTTAATTACAAATATACTTAAAAGTTTTAAAAACCATATGAAACGTAATTTAATGAAAGAATTGTTTTAGAATTACAAACAAAAATTGTAAAATTAGATGAATTTAAGATAAAATCATGACATTTTTATAATTTTTTATAAAATTTTTAACTCGCTTATTGCGAACTTCACTTATAACGAATTATATCGTCCGATAGCCACGAGTTTGTTATAACCGTTCGTTATTTAGAATCTGTTCTTCGCGTCATACATTCAAATATTCGAATTTTAAAATAAAATACATATTTTGAAATATATTTTTTATTTTTTTTTTTTAACAAAAACATTGTTGCCGCCGAGCCGAAATGAAACACGAATGCTTATATAAAATTATATTAATAATAATATTGAAAGGGGTAAATGAGAATCCCAAAATTGCATACATTTCATATTGTATGGACTTAATATGCATACAAAACAAATTTTTATGCATAGCCCAGAGATCGATGATTGTAAATTGATTGTGAATTCTTTAATTTATATGTATTTATTTTGTGTAATTCGTTATAATAATTACAATTATATTACATTAGATCTATATGTATATATTTTTGAGGAATATAATTGTATGAAATTTGTATATTAACAAAATACTCAAAAATTAATTAAAAATTTTGAAACAAAAAAAAAAAAAAAAAAGTCAAGACAATGGTATTTGAAATATTAACCATTGCAGAAATTTTGAATTTATCATACAACAATTGAAAATCATTAATATGAAAATTGTAAAATATTCTATAACTTGCATACAATATCTTGAAAATAAAAGAATGCATTTGCTTTGAATACAACACAAAATCAATAAATTATATTTAGATACAAAAAATAATATAAAATTATGAACACAAATTACATGTTTGATTAATTTGCATACTAAAGTCAATACAAAATTTTTATAGAATAAATAATAGTTTGTTTTTTTAAAATAATTTGTATAAATTGCATGAATAAATAATGGATTATTCATTTAAAGTTACTTAATAAATCATAAATCTTAATTATATATTTCTAATCTATTATGTTTTCTTGTTTTACGCCAAAAATATTTGAATAGTTTTGAGAAAATCGATTGTACTGGGTACTGGGTTTGAACATAGAACCAAGACAAATGTGAATCAGTGTTTCGAATTTAGTTATGATATCCTTCAAACAAGCATTAATACCCATTGCACTAAGGTCCAGAGAATCCATTTTTGAGTGGCTTTTTCCACTAAACTGGTCACTCATAAAAGAGCTCTAAATTTTATGCGTTCACTTATTATTAATTTGCTTTCTTTTAAGCTTGCTCTTTTCATTATTTTAATTGTGTATTATTTTTGTATTTATTATAAAATAACTCACAATTTGGTCTTTACGCTTCCAAAAATATTCACTAATGAATCAATTTGTGTAACTTCTTTCTTCTGCTTAGCTGGAATTTACCGTTATCTGTCAGCGTGCAGAAATTACTCATAAAAAGCACATAAAATCTATCGTTTATGAGCTCAGAAATATGCGCGCAGGAACCACGCATAAAAAACTCATAAAATTTACCGTTTATGAGCTCAGAAATTTACACGCAAGAAACACTCATAGAAAGTCATAAAATCGATCGTTTATGAGCCCAGAAATATGCACGCAGGAAACACTCACAGAAGCTCATAAAATCGCTCATATATGAGCTCATATATAAGAGCGCTCCGATAATGGTATGCTGGGTTGGCTTCAATATTTCTAAGTGATTTATCAACACATATACAACCAGAGAAAAACAGAAATAACCTTCATCAATTTTCGTCCAACAATAATAATAGTTTTTTTTCTAAATAAATTTGCAACTTTTAAAATTTCTATTAGAATTAATGATGCAGTTAAAAAAATTGATAAATTCTAAATAATTTCGTAAAAAAAAAATATTTAAATTTGCTCTTACTGTTTCAGAGTTATACCCTTTAAAAGCTTTGTGCCCATTATATAAAACTACACACAGAAATATATTTAGCTATTTGCCAACTGAAATTCAGTTACTTCGACTTAAATTCGGTTGTTATGAATTTCAGTCGTTAGGTACACCTGAACGTAAATTTTCACGTCAAAGTTCGGCTAATTAAACTGGATTTTGGTTAAAACACCCAAAATTTTCAGAAATCTAATGTTTATATAAAATACACTTTTTAATTCGGTTGACACTTTATTTTTCTGTGTGTAAGAATATTATTAGGTGTTTGCCTGTTTTGCATCGGATTTGAATTTGAGATGTGCAGAATTTTGCCTTATTCACGTGAATCACACGTGAGTGAGAGCGAAACCCAATTTCACTCACGGGAGTGAGTGTGAGTAGAAAAAATTTTAGCGAGTGAGTGAAATTTTAGAGTAAGTGAGAAGTATTTAAAAAAAAAATCTAAATTTACTTACATGACTGTGAGTGGAAAAAATTCTCGCGATTGAGTGTATTTTTTCTCTTGTGAACGTGAGAAAGTGTTAGTCGAAATTCACTCACGTACACATTTGTATATTGAATTATGAGATCTTTCCAGATTCGTACTTATTTTTTCGCTCAAGATTTATCATCAGAAATGGCCAGTCCGCGAAACGCAAAAATATCTCATAATTATGAGATTTTTCCCCGTTTATTTATTATTTTTTTACTCAACATAACAAATATCAAAAATTATTAGACAGCGAAAATCGAAAAATCGCATACTTTAGAATTTAAAGCAAATACGATGGCAAAGATCTTATAAAAATGTTCATACATGGATCCATAAAGGTTCAATGTAGTTTTATACATACTCATAAGCATTCATGCATGTCCCTACATAAATACATAAATCTCCATACATGCTTTCATATATCTTCACACATGTGCGTTATCGAAATTTGAGGGGTGCAATGAGTTTTAAAGGTTATAACTCTTGAAAAGTAAGAACAAATTCAAATTTTTTTTTACAACTTTATTTACAATTTCTCAATTTTTTAAGCAGCAGAAAACACGTTTTCAGCAAAAAATTAGCTGAGAAATAATTTACTTGATTTACAAGACGGTTTACTAATTTTTCTACGAACTTATTTTTCTGAGTATACGGTAATGTACAAAATCATTGCCGCAACTTATGGTTTATGCACATAAAAATAAAATTTCGACATTTTTCTTTAAAAATGTATCTGTATTAAGAAAAATATTTTCATAATTTTAATATATTTTCCAAGTATTTTAGAATTTTCGCTTTTATACAAATCGGCGTGAATTCGAGCATAAGTGAACATCTAGTAAAACCGGTATTTGAGATTTTGAGGTTAATATAAAATAAAATATTTGTATATAAAGGATATATTATATTGCGTAAAGCGGTATCCTTCGGAGAGGCACATGCACTAATCAAACTTTTCTCTGATCTTACACTGAGAGAATTCCTTGGACGAGTTTTAATGACATTTTTTCACTAAACGAATGAAGTTTCAATGTGAATGAAAAATTTCTTAATGAATAAGCTTCATAGTTTTAATGAAACTGTTTTTAATGAAACTTTTTCGTTAGTCGTATGAAATTTTTAATAAATAATATAAAATTTTTCATAAAATTTTATGAAAACCTGCATTAATGCGTGACTAGCTTCAATGGACTTTCCAGTGACAATTAATAGATATAATGTAAAAATTCATTGATTTCATGCAGATAATTCACTCAGTGTAAGAGAGATGATACGCAATTGGAAACATTAAAGTTCTCAAGTATTCAAGAACCTTTCATTGAGATTCACTTTGCCGAATATATCTCATATGCTCTCACAAAAAGACAAACTTTTACAAACTTAACTAATTTTATCCCAGTTCTATAGCACTATGTAAATGTCCTTTGACTATTAAACTAGAATCGTTGCAGATTATTTAACGAACCTTATTTTTGACTTGGGCTTATGGCTCAGGTATTAGGCGAAGCAGTATGGAACTAAAACAAAAATGTTAATGAACTATTACTCCTGAATGAATATCTACCAATGGTAGTCAAGAACACAATGTTTCAAAATGATCGGTTAATTATTGAGTTATTCTGTATGAAATCACCAAATCGACAAAGCTGGCATATCTTAGATTTTACTCAAACTAACTGGAAATGATATCTAGGGTCTGAAAACCCAAAATCCAAGAGGATTTAATTTTTGCACACGGCCCTACCGGTTCACGCAAAATAAAAAAACTAAAAAGTCTTGATTTTGTGCGTAGTGGTTTGAGCTGGTAAAATTTTTATGATAGAGATATCTACATGATGAAGGCATCGTTTTAAAGCCGAAGGATTATAGTTTTTATCAAAAATATAAAATTTGACTTAGTGATAATACTACTTGTTTTTATTTTAATTTCTCTGTATATAACAATTGAGGAAAGTATAAAAATACATACAAAAAATCAAAAAGGCTTTTCTTTAAAACCCTGTAAATCCGAGTGAGGTGAAAATAATTAAACGGGTCTTGAAGTGTTATAAAGCTAAAAGTAGGGAGTAAGTACTCTTTAATTTTCAAGTTTGTATTTGCTAACAAACATGACCAAATTGTAGCCTGAAATATGCAAATTTTCAAAATTTCAAAATTTCAAGTAACGATTTTTTCATAACGAGTTGCCAGATTGAGACAATTTTAATTTTGTATTTTTCTCCGATATATCTAATTTGTATCTGGGAATTATTATGCTTTTATATTCATTAGCGCCGACACTGGAAGTCCATTGAAAAACACAAAAAACCAATGAAATATGCTTATTTTCAATACCACGTTATTTTTCGGGTGTATGAATTAAGTAAAATTTTATATTTTTGATAAAAACTATAATCCTTCAGCTTTAAAACGATGCCTTCATCATGTAGATATCTCTATCACTATTTTCACAGATCAAACCACTACGCACAAAATCAAGACCTTTTAGTTCTTTTATTTTGCGTGAACCGGTAGTGCCGTATGCAAAAATTAAATCCTCTTGGATTTTGATTGTGGGAACCCTTAGGAACATTTCCACAAAATTTTAACAAAATGCAAAATGGTCCAGCAACAATTTTTCATTTTTTTCGGTGTTTTCATATAGAATGACTCTATTACATATTCATTTTATCTTGAAAGTCATCTCATTTAGAGGTTTTCTGAATAAATGTTTTTGTAATTATCATATAAGTTTTCATTCCAATCGTTTTTAGATTTATTTTATTTATAGGCATTTAAATAAAATAAAAATAAAGCTATTAATCAAGTACTGGTTGTTTTAATTGCATACGTAGAGGGTATACAAGTAAGAACATTATAAGGGTATTCATGACAGAAATTTTCCTCTTGCAAAAATTAAAAATTTGCAAAGTGACACTATTGATGACGTGAGCGCCTCTTTTTATCAATTATTATTACGAGAATTCAAGCAGCTGTGATAAATTTCCACATTTTTGCATTTCCAAATCAAATTTTAAGATAAAAACCAGACAGGATCTACTTTGTTTCTTCTAAAAATGTTTATAATAAATTATAGCTGAAGGATACTTAGAAAAACACACAATTCAATAATAGTTTTCCACGAAAAGCCATATTTTGTCATACCTCAAAATCTCGATTACTTATTACTCAAAATAAATTCAGCATTTGGATGTGTTTTTTTTCTTTCTTTTATTTCCATTTATTTCCATTTTTTTATTTATTTTTCAAATATTTTTAGTTTTAGATTTAACTTTTTGCTTAATATTTATATGATTTTTTTTATTTAGAGTTGCATTTTTAAGTACCATTTGTAAAATTTGCCAATGTTGGCAATGCTATAAATTGTTACACAAAACATATGTTTTGAGTAATTTTTATCCTGACAATTTCGCAATCGCTTTGACCCAGAGAATTTTACAACATTTGTGGGAAATTATTTTTTTACTCTTTGTTGTTGTGTTTTTAAAAAATTTTACACTTTTACATTTTTCCAAGAACAACATTTTCGAAATCATTAGTGAAATGGCAAAAGTGCAACATTTTTGATAAAAAACAACCTTAAAAAACAGGCAAGGGATTTTCCAAAAAAAAAAACTTATACAGGCATGTCACAAAAAAGTATGTCAAGTTTTTTTTTACGTTTTCCAACAAGAACGCCACATTAATCTTTAAGAAATCGAAATTTTTTTTGCACGATTTACTTTTTTTGAAACCCTGGATAATTTTGCTGTAACTTTATAACTTGTTTTGTTTTTTCAACAGCCCAGGGAAGTTAAATTATATATACCTAAAAGATAAAGATAATGTTCCAATGGTTATTTCCCTGATACATATTTTTAAGTTTGATGAAAAATTTCATAAATATGAAGAAAAGCTTCATTGATTTTTGTCCAATGTAACCAATGTAATATGTTTCATAAAAGGTCAAAGGCTTCTTCATATTTATGAAATGTTTCATAAGTATGATTAAGAATTTTTTATGAAACGCTTCATAATTGTTATTAAATATTTAATAAATAGGATAAAGTAGTTTCATAAATTTTTATAAAAATTCTATAAAGTTTTAGGAACCGTTTCATAAATGTTTCATAATTTCAGAATTTCTAATAATTTCTTGTAGTTTGTGAGTTATAAAAAGTATAAATTGCAAAATAATATTTTCTAAATTTCAAATCAAAAATAAGAATTTCATTAAAAAGCAAACATTTTTTTCACAAAGTTTATGCAACTT
Organism: Delia radicum; assembly: GCA_021234595.1. Classification (NCBI taxonomy): domain Eukaryota; kingdom Metazoa; phylum Arthropoda; class Insecta; order Diptera; family Anthomyiidae; genus Delia; species Delia radicum. Next base: position 195,616,340 of record CM037853.1, read on the forward strand.
TTTTATGAACTGATGAAGGTCTATGGCCAATTTTTTGTAAAATAAATATAATGAAACTGTTCATCATATTTATGAAAAACTTTTTTTAAAAAATTGAAATGAAACTTTTCATCGTATTTATGAAAACTTCATTAATATGATGACAAACGATTTATGAAACAATATCATCAATATGATGACATTTTCCCATGAGAGCAGGTAAAGTGGTCAAAAAAGGTCAATAAAATATTTGAAATCTAATCTACGCAATAATATCGATTGTAACTTCTTAGATCCGCATTATTCACTAAATGTTCACCCCAAATCGTAAAATGTTATGCAATATTGTTTATAAAAATTCGTTTGCATCAAAAATTAAATCGGACAAAGAGTTTGTGCTTTACTTTACGAAGAAAAGTGCAAAGTGTTGTTAAAACTTCATCGAACAAATAGTGTTAAATATGGAAATCACAACCGAAATTAAACGGCACCTTATGGACCACTTAGTTTAAAAAATTGTATTTTCAGATCGAAACACATTCTTTTACTAAAATTCGTACATTTAAAGTATTTTTGGTATAAATAAAGCTTTAATCCAAATGTTTTAGTGGAACAACTTTTAGCTCTGTTGTAATGATTATGGGCAGTAATTTAATTTTCTTAAAAAGCTCGATTTTGTTTTATTATTACGAGAATCAATCTCGGAAGCCCTGTAAAACTGTTGGACATATTCTTGATTAGTTTGGAATGTTGTATCTAACAGAAAATTTGAGTTTTTAACTGGTTAACGAAAAATTTCATAAATAAAAGGTAATGGTGAACTTGTTTCATAAGGAAGAAGTTACAATTTTGGAGTGGACCGTTGGACCTCCGTACATTTTTTTAAAAAAAGCCCATGCAACTAGTTGAAAATTCAGCTACGGCAACAAAAAAAATAGCTTAATTTGCACCAGTAGAATTTTCAATGCCCAGTGTAGAAACGGAAATGACATGTCAATACTTTTCTCACTACCAGTAATGACACCAAATTACTCTCCACATAACTTTTTGCCCATTATTTCATCATAAAAAAAGAATGCTTTATCCATAAGTACTTATTTGTATCATTATTTTAAATATAAGGTAATGATCTAAACATTTTTTGAAAATCTATTTTTTCTATTATATTTTTCACTTCTAGTAAGTACATATACAACTATTTATTTTTGATTTTTTGTAAGCTGAAAAGTAATGACATTTTGTGTACGCAACTCATTTATGTTGTTATCTATCATGTATAACATGTCAAAATAGTTTAGATGGTAGAGTGATTGACTGACAACCTGGAGGCCCGGGTTCGAATCCTGTAAGGATACATTTTATTAAAAAAAAATTTTCAATAAATTAAATGTTTTTTTATTAAATGAATTTTTTTAAATTTATTTTTAGACTCTTTTTTGTCCATCTTGATAAGGATATAGGTAACCACATGCTTTTCTAGTTTTTGTAAGATGCTTAGTAATGATATGTCATTATTTTGCGTGACATCACCATAAAAAAGTAATGAGATTTGTAATGACAATTGTTGTTACTTGCCATTACCAAATACAAACACTTATATGGTAAGTCTTTTCTACACTGGTTGAAGTTCAGAATCATATTCTTTTAAATTTATGTGACCAAATTTTACGCAACTCATTTATGTTGTTTATGCTAAAAATGTTTGATATAATTTTTATGAAAATTGAAAATTATGTTTTTTCGACCTTTAATTGTGCAATGAAAATTATTCAAGTTCGAGGCCATACTCTATATTCCTTTATTAGGATATTGTCCTAACATATAATCTATAGAGTTTTTGCTTTCAAATTTATTAATTGACCACTTTCAGGAATGTTTTAAAAATTTTAGCTGTCGATACTGTTAAAAACATTGACTTTACTAGGTAAATTAGTTACCCAGTAAAATAAAAGCCAAATAACAGGTTGCAGAACAACTTATAGTGTATTATAACAAGTTATAATTTCTGTTCTACAACCGATTCTTTTTATATGTAGTTTGTCCTATTTGCAATAGGTTCTTTACCTCCAAACTAAAACATGTTTATTTAAAACAGTATAACCTTACATTTTGAATCCCAGGAACCTGTTCCAGAACCGGTTTCAAGTATCCGGTTTTAAAAGAAGCTGTTCTAGAACAGATTCAAAGGTAATCTGTTCGACAAAATTTTCTTAAAATCCGAATTTTTGGATTAACCGGATCTACCAGAGGCAGTTCCATATTTATGGCAGAGAGTACAGTTGGTTAATAAAGACTAATTATTATAAAGACTAATTAATAGGAGTAACTATTTCTGTCTCGTAATTGAATTTTTCTTATTTTTTGTGCAATAAGAATACAATGGAACAAAAAGTTTGTCCGGTTTTCCCTATCCTTTTAAGTTTTGGAGATACATGCAAATTAATTTTTTTTTTGTAATATTACAAAATGGCTTTTTACTCGAAAACTAAGCGAGATATCGCAAAATGAAATTTATTTTGCAAAACTAAATAGGTTGGTTCGGAAGATATCCCGATTTATTAATTTTCATAAAATTGCAGCAGGGTAATAAATTTTTTATTATTTTTGTGATAATACAAATTAGCGCTCCCCGATATTTCAATTCTCGTTCACCGTGTTCCAATTCCACTAGATCCCCTTTCCTTTCCATATCGTTCCAGATTGGACCAATGAACATTCTATTATCGGAGGGTTTAAAATTGTATTGTCACATACAGATATGGTTAAACCAATAAATAAGTCACTATTTTAAGTATCAGGGTGTATTAATACTACCATTTGTTATTGCTAAACTAATGAAGCAAGAACGCTGAAGTATGTATTTTAGTACATCCAAACCTTTAACATGAAGTTTTTCTTTTGACGAGCTTATTTAAAACAATCAAGGATATTGAAGGATCAGATTTTTAAAAGGACATTTTGAAAATTGTTGGTCCTGAAATATTACGACAAATAATTTTGAGAAATAGCATAGATTATGATCTTTCATCTGATATCTATGATGACATTATATAATGAGTGGAAATTTTAAAAAATGAACTTTAAATGTCCTTTGGAGCGTTATATCATAATCACACTGAGAATACTATGTAGGTAAAGACCACTTTAACAATTGAAAGGGCTCGATCTAAAAAAAAATATGCATCTTGTTGGTTTTGAAGTTAGCGCCGCAGGGAAAAAATTTTATTTTTACGTGGTTTCGTATTTTTTTTTTTTTCAAAATTGCAAATATTTTTAATGCGTTTTCGTGCATTTTAAATAAAGTGCATATTGTCATCATGATCAAATTTTCGTTCCTTTGGGTACTCACACTTAATAGTCAGTTGATGAACCAGTTATTATATACAACCAAACACATGGGTCTAGAAGGGCGCCACATACAGCATACCATAAATCATAAAACAAAATTAATTTTTTAAAATCCTGAGAAAATTTCCTTTCATTAGAGATAAAGATAAAAAACATATTTTTTTGTTCTGGATGGGACCACCTACTTTTCTTTGAGGAACGCTCGATAAAGTGCAGTTTACCCCAATTTTTTAAATTAGGATTCGAGACGAAAAAAAAATATAGAACTAAAATAATAAAAAAAAACAAGTACATGTATTAAATTTGGTTTTACAAATGAAACAAAAAAGTTTTAAAAAATATGTTAGAGGTAAAAACAAAGTTTTGAGGTAAAAAACTTGGTTGGATGTAAAAACAAACTGTATGGCGAAAAAACATTTTTGGGTTTAAAAACTATATTTGTACTGAAATAAAATTAGTTTTGGTGAAAAAAAATTGAGATGAAATAAAAACTTAAGGAGAATTTTAAATATCAGTCATCTCTTAGGATCTGATGAAATAATATGACATTATATAGTATACTAAAGGAGAGCATGAATGTCTTGCATGACATTCGCAAGACATATTTTTATACAACAACAATTTATTTTTTGCTCTGATAATATTAAATCTAAAATATTATAAAAACATGGACACAGCACACAAGAGAATATTTTGCAAAACATTCATGCGCCCCTTTATTGTATACACCAGACGCTACTATGAATTTGTACTAATATACAATATTATACACCAATGTGTATGGAGCATTGGAAGGTACCTTTACATTGTCACTCATAACTTTTGAACTGCTAGACTGATTTTTCTTATTTTTAATAACAAACTTTTTGGGAAAATGTCCATCAATCTGTTTTAAAATGAGCAGTCCGTATTGCGTTTTCGCGCCTTGATCGCCATTTCAACAGTCCGGCAGACGGAAATCGATAAATCGTTTTAAATTGAATAAGTATCAATAATATATATCCTTTATGGGGTATTAGGCCTGTATTTCGATGCGTTACAAACGGAATGCCAAAATTATATACACCGTACCCTCACCACATTTTGTGGAGGGTATAAAACTTAACTAATTCAAGAACTACAACTTAAAATTTTATAAGCTTTTGTTTTTAATATCTAATTAAAAGAGTGAGCTCTAAAAACGATTTGTTTTTTATTAATATTTTTACTGTTTTAGAAATTCCAGCCAATGTGGTTTTTATTGTATCTGCATTGAACTTCTTGCTGTGAAAAGATGATTTAGTTTCCAAAGTTTTATCATCTTTGGCGACTGGTTTTGTGCTTATCATAATTCCATTCACCAGATCCCAATATCATTCTATTGGTCTCAGTTCTGGGCAATTAAGAGGATTCGCCAAGACCAACACCACATTTGCCTTTGGTACCACTCTACCGCTGATTTGCTATAATGACACGATGCAAGGTCAGGCCTTACGAAAGTATATACCTCAAGTACCCGAATAAATGATAAATACTGCGTGTTGTTATGTAAAAAGTACTCCTTCAGCCGCAAGTGCAAATTGTTTACCAAACTAATTTGTAGTAGACTTCGTTTTTCTTTGTCCAAATTGTTTCCTCAACATCTCCTTTTGCATCCGCCATATTAAATTCCCGCTCTGGAAGCTGGAAAAAGTCACCAAGCACATGGGATTCGTCATTCATTATACAACAATCATATTTTGTTACAAAATTACGACACATTTGTTTTGGCTCGTTCTTTGGTCTCCTCATTATTCGTGGAATTTCATCTCGTCACTTTTTTCACTTTATATTTTTTTAATTGTTCACTTTTTTAACTTTTCTGACCAAAAACTCTGAACAGTTGGCTTTCTGTTTACAGGCAAGGAATCTTATTCAAAAGACCTGGCCCTTTTTTATATCAGTTCGCGGACTTCTATTAACAGTGTCATTATATTGTTTGACAACGCTAGAACCCATATTTCGTAAAACCTTTACTTGTTTTAGCAAAAAAAGTTAGTAAAGTCCGTAAAATATTTTGATAAGTCAGCAAAATTTTAGTCGGGACGGTGCTTGGAAAAAAATTGCTAATGTCAGCAAAATTAGCAGATTCAACAAAAGTTTTGTTAACGTTTATTTGACTCAAAATTTAAAAATTCTTGCTAAAAGTTAACAAAATTTTTGCTGAAAATTAACAGACTGAGATAAGCTCAAAAAATTTGTAAAAAATTATACTTTAATTAATTTATTTGTTGAAAATACTAAACATTTTTTTGTGATTCTTTTAAAAATAATTTACAATTAGTTACAAAATATAAAATTGTCCTTACTCCACATTGCCGACATAAATTAATGTAATATCTGAAAATATATAGAATTATATATAACAACTACTTACATCAATGGTTGTCTAAATGATGGCATTTTTTAAACGAAGGCAAATGAGTTAGATATTTATAACATATACAACCCTTTTTTTGCAATAAAAAAAGGAAACATAAAAAATTACCACATTTGTTTGCAATTTAAAATTGCCAATTTAGTTTACATATACGCATTTAAACGTTATTAAATTGAAATACTTTACTTTGTCTTTAATTTAATTAATAGACAATTACTTACACAAGCCGGTGCCAACACAAAATTTAGGTTGTTGTAACCCACAATTTTTTTTTGTGTATGAAAAACAAATACATTTCATAGTTGATTTTTTTTTAAATGTCTTACAAGAGTTGTACTTTTAGTATGATTTTGCTCTTATCTAATATATCTTGATATGCCGAGACATCTACTTCATTCTGAGTATATTTTTCGATCTGGTAGTCGTCCACACTATTAATGTGTTTAACAGCACAATATTTACAGCAAAATAAATTAGTAAAACGATAGCAAAATATTAGTAAAACATTAGTTCAAAACAGTTAAGTGCTAAATAGTTATAACTAAAATTTTAGTTGAAAATATAATTTTAGCAAAAAATTTTGCTGAAAAATAGTTTACTTGATTTACAAGACGTTTTACTAACTTTTCTACTAACTTATTTTTTTTTTTTGAGTGCACGATCTGGTTTTTCTTTGTAAATTTCAATTATTTTTTTTTTCTTACTTTTTGTTGATTAGTCATTTTTTGACGAACTAACTAATCGTTTTCATTTAGGTGTGTTTTCAAAACTCGCTTGAAAAAACTATTTCGTTTGAAGTATACAAAAGAACTTACAAGGTAAAATGCGTTCAACGGTTTGACTGATCGATCGCAATCCTTAGATGGTGCTGTAATGTTCCCAAAAAATTTACTTTCAAAATAAGCAATCATAAAAATTTAAGACTGCAGGGGTTAAGCTTAAAATTAAATTGAGAAAAGTTTGATTTTAAAATTCTTTATAACTTATTTAAAAATATTTTGGCGTAAATCTTGTTTGTTTTTTTTAGTACAAGTTTCTATAAATTTTTCATATTTATTTTTTTTAGAAGAGAAAGAAAAAACATATAATATGTGAAAAACTATGGATATGAAATTCCTTTGAATGCAATTTTTAGTTAATACTTTTATATTCAAAATTTTTTAGATTTTATTAAGTTTTCTCTATCTCTTTCCTAGAAATTTAGCCATTGATCTTATTGGTTTAACAGAATATTATTCTCTTATTATTTCTGTATCATCTTACAGATATTATGTAATTAATCCAATAATTTGAAAATTATAGACTTAAAATAAACGAAGAAAAAATATAAAAATAACAACACTAACTTAATTGATCCAATCAACATACCGTCCATTTTTTAAATCAGTTTTTTCATATAATCCTTTAAAAAGACCATAAATACTCATACACAAAAATTCATCAAATCTTACTGCACTTTCGTATGTATATTTACACAAGATATAAGACAATTTATACAAATTATTTTGTAAAAGAATTTAGAAATTTAAGTTGGATATAATTTTATTAATTTCGTTAATTTTGTTAACATTTACTTTATTATAGCAAAAAGTAGTATTCCCATTCAAAAACAAAATCCAAAAGCAATTCTACACTAAACAAAGGAAAACATACGATGAGTGGACGCGAATAAGGGTATACAGACCACTTTTAAAACTTTCTTTTTTTTTGCATTTTACTTCATTTTAAGCATAAAAGAATATAAATATGCATAAAAAACACCATGGTAAAAAAAATGATCTATATACCCTTATTCGCATTCGCTCTTCATACATACTTGTTTCTATAGTTGGACATTTTAGTTCAATTCGTTCACGAACTAGTTCATTTTCCAATTTGCGTTCATTATACTTAGTGTTGTCAAACAAACCATTGAGCACTATAATCGCATGAACAATTGAAAAAAATTGGCAAATGGGCGAGTGAACTAGAAGCGCGAACTAGTTCAGTAATGAAAATGAACTAAATGTGCTGCGAACTACACTGCGTGGCAAAACTATAATTACACATTAATGTCATTAAATTTCGTAAGTTATAAGAAAAGTAGAAGAGTTTAACCGGCATAAATGTAAAGCCAATGGAAAATTAATAATATTTAACAAAAAAAAAAACAATTAATTTATTTTTTATATTACTATTTAAAAATAATTACAAAATCAACAAGTGTTTCATAACTATAAATACACTTAAGCTACTATATCAAAAATTTCCAAAAATCTTAGAAAAATATTTTAAAGCTACAGTTTTAACCCTTTTACGACCGAACTTAAACTGCTAGAAAATTTGCAATTTTTTTGCGGATTCGGGTTTATCAATACAATATTTCTAGAGAAAAGTGTCGTCAAAAATATTTTTTTTGTAACTCCTTCTATGATAAAATCAATGGGACATATATATCCCATTTGTCGTCAAATGTAAAAATTAGTGAACTCAAGTAATAGCGAAAGACGTGTAGAGTTTATTTCTATTGTATTTTTTACATCATATGGCACATGGGTTTTAGTTGTTATGCTATGCTAAACACGAATATGTCAACATTTTTACAATAGTTTGTGTCGAAAATAGAGTTTTGATAGTAGTTCTAAATTATACTTTTTATATGATATTTCTAAATTGTGAAGGGATATATTTGGAATCAAGAGATACAAATCTATAAATTTCATATTCTATAAATCAAATCAAACAAAAATTGCTTCAATTTCTATACGAACAAAAAATAAAACAAGCTAAACAAAAATCTGCTCTTTTTTACCTTTGGTGACCAATGGGCTATATACATGCGCGGATACAGGGGGAGGGAAAATAGGAAATTTGCTCCCCCAAAATAAATTTTTTCAATACAAAAATTTAAAAAAAGATTGACAAAAGTTAATTAAAACCACTTGAGGTTCTCTCCCCAACACTTTTTCCTGGATCCGCGCCTTGATAAATATGTCCCATATTGTATCAGTGTCCTGTGGGAAATGGAATGAATTAATTCCAAATGTCTCAATGTTTCTTGAAACTTGAGGGATTGGACCATGTCCTACCAAAAGTTCAATCCTCTATGTCTAATAGCGTCCAAGAAAATTTGTAGCAAAAATTATTAAAAAAATATTCATATCTTTTGAGTTTGGGGTAACCCTATCGGCTCTTAGACAATATTGGTCCAGTTGGTAGTTCGTATAATCTGAAAACTACATCTATCCTTTGTGGATATACATCACACTCCATATATAGACCATTCGACGTCAAAGGGTTAATAATGCTAGAGGCCCCTATTTTTGTAATCAACTCGAAAATTTGATCAGACATACTGTCACCAGATTTATTCGAATTTATTACGTTGCTTCTTTTATATGAACAATACTTTCATATTGACGGTTTTTTTTGCGTAAACTCGACTCTCCAAATATTCCCAATTGGAGTTTGATCCAGAGATCACACGGGCCATTCCAATACTCTTATATTTTCTGATGGTCATTCCATCGTCTGGCGACTTACATGTACTCAGGCATTGTCTTGTTGGAAAATTAATTCTTCTTCGTTGGAATTTTTAATAAATAGCACCAATATATCTTCTAATACTGTAATGTACCCATACCGTCTAAACAATGAGCTCCGCAAACCATTACCAATCGGCCTCCGAAATTTCTTTATGAGAAATATCGAAGTTTCTTACATATGTCTCCCAATAACTGTTAAATCATCTGGACCATCAATATTGAACTTTTTCTTTTAGCGTTGGGCATTCTAGTTCATTTCGTTCATTTGCATTTATTGAACTAGTTCGTTCTTTTAGTTTGATAATTTTGTTTCGATTATTTATATTGTTGTATTGGTCAATGGTTTGTTTAATAAATCTGCATAATATGAGAGAAAATCTCAAATGAACTGTTAAAAATGAATTAGTTATATTTGCAGATGTGTTAAACAATCAATTTACCAATATAACAATATGAATAATTGAAAAAAAAAATTGTCGAACAAACATATGAACTAGTTCCATTAATGGAAATGAACGACAGTTCTATCAACAACAGCGAATATTAACTTACATTTATACAGTTGGTTTGCAAATTTCTTTTAGCGAATTCAAGTCGAGTAGGTTTGTGGCGGTATAATACGTTGGCCCAGACATCAGCTTTTGACGAGTAATTCTCTGGGAATCCTTTAAATTCATTGAGTTGCTGTCACAGTTAATTATTTTATGCCGGTTCCGATCAGAGAGCGTTTTTTAGGGCCGCCTGTTTTATTTTTACCATAAGCACTCGGATTATTTGCAAAATTTGAGATCACCACATGTGAACCGTTTATTTTTCTAGCAATTGCCCGAAAATTTAAGCAACTTTTAAAATAGTCTAACATTTGCTCCTTTTCAAAATCACTTACAAGGGAGGTTTCCATACCCGAAGTCGCAGATTTGAATGAACTTTGGACATGTTGGGTTAAAAAGAAGGTTACAAGTACATTTGTTTTTGTAAGAAAACTTAAGGTTTAAAAAGAAGGTAACACGTACATTTGTTTTTGTAAGAAAACTTGTTTTTAATTAACGAAAACTAGATTTAGAAAACAAGAAAACAAAAATTTGTATACATACATTGCATATGTAGTGTAGCCAGATTTGCTACATTTTTGAATTATTTGAAATATAGGGGAAAAACCTACCGGTTTCGAATATCGAAAAATCTTAGACACCCCCTCGATTAAATTAAATGGGCATTGGTATGCATTATTTTCGGCGTAATACAACTAAAATTCCGTAATAAAACACCAGATTTAATATTTCTCAAAATACATTTCTTTAAACAACAAAAATACTTGAATGTCTCTGTGCATAATTTGTACACCAGTGAATGTGTCTTCAAAACTCCTTTCATTTGATACCAAATTTGTCTTTAGTAAATAATATAATATAAGAAAATAAACCGAAAAAGAACTTAAAATGGGATAATTTTTGACCTCACTTAGTAACGCCCAAAAGAAACATGGGTCCATTAAAGTTTTATTCTCTACAACATATCCAAAGTTCATTAACATCTGCCGGTCCGGGTCGGGATACCTCCCTTGTTAGATATGAACCATGCAACATTTCATTGCAAATTGATTAAAATTGCATAAAAAACAAAAAATAATTCTTCAATTCTTCTTTATTTGCTATTCTTCATTGTTTACCGTTACATGTAATTATAGTTATGAAACACTAACGAAATATTATTACACAATTTTTCTCTTAAATCAATTAAAAAATCTCTTAAAAAGAGCTATAAGTTAAAAAAAAAAATTTCTAATATTAGAAAAAATAACATAAATCATTTGTAATTATAGTTATGCAACGCAGTGTATAATGCCCAACTCAACCTACTTTCAAAAAATAGATAAATAAAATTTTAGAATAAACAACAAAAAAAAAAAATACACGTTCAAAACCAAAGCAATTAAAAAAATTATTAACTCAGATACAAAATATATCAAAAATAAGAAATCAACTCAATATTTATTTAAAGATACAATGATGTTGGCGATTTTTAGAGCTTTCATTTAAAAATTATAACAAATTCAAATTTCATGACTTAATTAAATAATTAAGCTCTAGGTAACGTTTGTATTTATAAAGTATCCTTTATTATTTTATATATCTCCAATATTTCGTCACTCTTTGAATGACATCCTCAGGGAGTCTAAAATTTTATGTTTGAATTATATATTAATGTTTTATATAAAAAATTTGTATTATGTTTTTTATATCTATACTCAATTAATTTAAATATTATTATTGGAAAAACTTTAGACTGCCTGAGGATGTCAATCAAAGAATGACGAAATATTGGAGATATATAAAATAATAAAGTATATTTTATAAATACAAACATGACCTAGAAGCTAAATTTTTTAATAAAGTCATTCGTTTCAAAGGTCGAAAAATATTTTATAATTTATTAAAAATTCAAATATCATTTTGGCTTTATTAATTAACAAAAAATGTTTGAAAACGTATTTAATTAAAAAAGCCAACATCATAATGCCATTATGAACAAATTATGTTGATTATACAGAATTGTTTAGTAGTTTTGAACTAATACTTTGTTTATACGAATTAAAAATAAAATTATTAAAACAAACGAATTAATATGTTATAAATTTGGATATAATAATTGTAAAATATACTAATACTTATGTATAAAATAAAAACAAATTACTTTGAAAATATGTAATTTATCAAAGCAAAGCTCACCGAAATATGTTGCAACATTAACAAACATTCTTACATACATATATACATAAATATTATATTTAAATGCATATTTCATATTTACATTATATGTTTACAACATAAATTAAATGCAAACAAAAATCATATTCATATACATAAATTCATACTCGTACATATTTATTCGTAGCATAACTATAATTATTATCATGGATTTGTACACTCAATTAAATTTAAGAAAAAAGACAAATTGTATTAGGATCAGTGTTGCCAGGTTTATTAGGATCAAACCCGTAAAAGCTTTTCAAAAACATCGTTTTCAAAAATTTTCAAAAAAGCTTAGAATCATTAAAATACTATATTTTTGCTAATAAAACTAACAGAACTTATAATTTAAGCCTTTTAAGCCCAAAGTTGCGTACACTCAGGAAACTTCTGCTGTAACTATTTGTGCACTCAAAAAGAAAAAAATTCTGTAAAGCCAACAACATTTTTGCTTTGAGGATCCTTGCAGAAAAATTGCTAATAACAGCAAAACATTTTATAAATTCAGCAAAACATTGCTAAATTTACAAATTTGTTTTGCTGACATTAACAATTTTTCTGCAGGAATACTCCCACCAAAAATGTTGTTGACTTTACAGACATTATTTTTTAGTGTAGTTGCTTGAGTTGTAATACAGTATATTTATTTATAAGTGAAAAAACAGCCATTTGTACCAGAAGTTTAATTTTTGACTACGTACGTAGTTTATTTAAAAAACAAACCACATCAAATGACTGTATTATGATTTTGTGTTAATTTTATATAGTAGCTTTAAAAACAAAACAAATTAATGTTTGCTTATTGTTTACTACATATCGCTCATATACTAAAATACTGTCATAAGTCAAAAAAGCGTTTTTTTAAGTTAATGATGAAATCTGGATAGTTATAATATCAAGCTTCATATTGTTCAAAAACTTCATATGAATATCATATATACTTTTCGAGTTAGAGCGAAATATATTTTATTTTTTCTGGAAAGTGGGTGCAAAGAGTTTATACTTTATAGAGTGCTACTCACGGGTCTCTGGATTTATTAGCGAATTCTCACCCAACTCTCACTAAGAGAAAAATGCATTGAAAAACGTAATTATAAAGAACGTGACCAATTAAATAGATAAAGGGTAGAGCAAGATATATTCAAAATGCATAAAAGATGCAAAATCGTGTTTTTTTTAGTTATGTCAATCTTTTAGTAAATGAGCAATCCAGCTTCGCTACAATTGTTGCTCATTTTTTGAACAGTAAAACACAAATTACAATGTTATTTATAGTTACTGAAATGTAAGTCGTCTTTTTTTCAAGTGAAATTTCATTTGTTTTTAACTACATTTGCAGTGGTCTTTACCTACATAGGTAAATACCGGATTTTTGGACAACACATTTATATTTTCCCGCTTTTCGCACCAAATTCCAGCTTTTTCGTCTGCCGAGTCCCGTTTTTTGATCAAAAACAATTAATCTCGGTAGCCATACATTTTATGTTGTACATAAATGCTAAAGAATCCAGTAATGCAACTACAACTTTCTGTAACTTTTTAGCTTATATCTCAAAATATTTTGTAGTTGCATTTGTGAATTCTTTGTCATTTATGTACAACATAAAACGTATGACTATTTTGTAGTTGGAAGGTTCTGAGTTCGATTCCGGTTCCGGTTAAAGGCATATATAATTTTGGGATTCTGTTATACTTTTTAATATTTATTTAAAATAAAATTGATTTTTTTGTTTCTTGAAAAGCTATTCTAAGAACAACTTTGTTTTTTCCCACCATTGGAAGGTTGAATCCAAAAAACAGTGCTGACATATTTGAGCAGACAGCTGTTACCCAACAGTTATCATTTATTTACTTTTTAAGTTATCAAGTATTATATGTCTCGTTAGCTCAATGAATAGAGCTGTCGGCTGCCAATCAGATGGACAGTGTTCGACTCCCGGCGAAATCACAAAAATTATAAGTTTATTTATAATTTTTTAATTTTATTTCGGAAAGTCTATTTTTAGACCATATTATATTTAACCCCATATACTCGGAAAAATATTTAGTTTTTAGAAGATTTTAACCCTTAGCCTCATTAGGCCAATGAAAATTCTAAAATTATGGATTATTTTCAAAGCTGCAATTATGAATGAAAAATTAAAAAAAATTTAAAGATTGCAAATATTAAAATAATTACGGACATAATAAGAATTAAAAAAAAAAAAAAAACTGAAGGGATCCCTTAATCCACTTAGAGTGTGGGCCGATTTAATTCTGTCGTATTTTTGGGAAAGTCAGTATTTTTCATAACAAAAAAAAAAATGTCTTAAAAAATATTTTTGGTGAAAGCAACTAATTTTACATTGTAAAATATTTAATTAGTATATCAAAATTTATCAATGATCGATCGATAAATGAATGATGGACATTCAAACACAAATAGTTGACGCTGCAACTGAACAATTTGGTTTTAACTTAATTTGACTGATAAGGAAACCACACAGGAGTGAACCCGCAGATTTAAATGACAGTTGGATATGTTGTAGAGAATAAACAATTACTTGACACGCATTTTTTTAAGTGCTCAATCTCACGTTTAGGGGTAAAAAATATAAGTTAAATATTACACAATTTTTGCATCAAGACTTGTCTAAAATTTACGAAATTTAGAATTATTTGTACACAGTCTTAAGGTAATGGAGAAAATAATGTTTCTCAACCCTATTGTGTTGAACACAGTATTGCCATATATTGGATAGATTGAAAATAATTGGTACAAAAGAACTTCGAAAAAATTCTTCTCAATGCCGAACGATAACAAAAATCGAAAAAAGATTAAGATAGATTAGATTAAGATTAATAGATTAAGCACTATTAACAACAATAACTTCCCATACAAATGTGATATTCAGGAAAACCATTTTTTTTATTAAAAAATGCTCTGACATGCATGGCTAATGTGGGGTCAAAAATGTCCCCAGTATATAGAATGAACCATTTTAAGAAATTGGGCAAGAGTAATCGATCCGAAATTTATTCAGCTAATTTTTATCATTTGTGATCTGTAGGAAAATTTGCTCAAAAAATTCCAATCTGCTTTACTGTGCCAGGTCACTAAGGGCTAAAGTTTTTTAAAACTAAAGTTAAGATATTTTTGGAAACGATATTTTGGAAATGATATTTTTTTGGAAATTATTCAAACTTTTATTCAACGTTGACAAAATAATAAATTTTCTTTTCTTCTTTTTTCTTCTTTTTTCAATTAATTAATTTTTTTCTTTTTCATTATAACTGTAATATTACAAAAATAAAGGGTCCGCCAAATAACTTTTTTTTTTTTGAAAATGCTATAAAAAAAACTACTGAATATTTTCTCAAATTTCTTTTTTTATTTGAAAGTACAATCCTTCCGGTTAATAATGGAAAATAATTTCATTCAAATGGCTGCCTCGGCTGGCCATGCAGTAGCCTACACGATCGGTCCAATTTTTAAGCACATTATCGATTGTGTGCAGCTGTATTTCACCAATGGCTTCCTGTTCCGTCCTGTTGAAACCAAATGTTGCCAATATCCTCCTCTTCAATTTTTGTGAACATAAATTCTTTCAACATGGCCCGATAACGATCGCCATTGACTGTAACGGCCACTCATTGCTCATTTTCGAAGAAAAATGGCAATTTTCGCACACATTCTGCAACATTACCATGATTTTCAAAGTAATGTCGCAATCTTTCCCAGCGTTGTTCAAGCGTATACACAACCATATTTGTTCAGCGGATTGATAAAACTAATTATCAGTCAAATCAGACATGAGCTAAGTGTTACCATTCACGAAATAAGCACTAGTTGAAAAAAAAAACCGTTACATGGCGGACCCTTCAGCAATTGCCATTCCCAAATTAGGTATTTAAAAAATCTTTAAAATTTATTTAAAGCACTTGCGTTATTGAATTGAGAACAAATTCGTGAATCATTTTTGATTCCAGGCTAAAAGAGGTTAATAAAGGCCGATAAAGTCTAAACTCAATACCTAAAAAAATTTAAGTTTCTTAAATGAATAAATTAAATAAAAATTTAAATGTTTAAAATTGTTGAATTTTGGTAAATTTTAAAATTAATAATTTTAATTTCGACAGCGATTCAGCATGGGTTTTCCAAAAAAAATCTAATTCTTCTGTTTGGAACCATTTGTAATAAAACTGAAAATTGTTATGAATAAAAACCGACAACATGTTTTTAAGGGACATCCTAACGAACATGTTTTAAATAACGGTGGATGTGTCTTTAAAATACCATTCATTTGACATAAAATTTACCTAAACATGAAAAAAAATATTTTGCATATTTTCGTATTATATAATATATCCGAAAAATTAGAACATATAATTATATCATATTATATCTAATCTGATACAATTAGATTTCATTTGATACAATTAGCTATATACAATTGTATCCGAGTTGTGTCTTCATCCAAATGAATCAAATTATACTGTGATACATTTACAACCAATTAGATGCAATTGTATCCAATTAAATCTTACATATGTAATCATATATATCTACATATATATCGTTACATATTGAAATATATGAAGTATAATGTAATAAAAGATATCATTTTATATTTTAGATATAATTTTATATGACTTTATGTGGATATATAAAGAAAGATATAATTATATATATATTATATATATTATATTGTATATGACTTATTTGCAATACATGATTATATATATATATGATTATAAATAACTGTATTAAGTAATGTATAACTATATCAAAACTTTTTACTTGGGTACTAAATTTTTTTTGAAAAATATATTTTAAAACTATTGGGGAAGAGCTTTCAGGTTACCACCCTCTTAGCTTTCTTGACCATAACTTATCGCAAAACCAATGTATTGTCGTCAGATTCATAGGCTGGCAAGAAAAAATATCCGTTAACAATCATGAGCTAGAAATAATTTGAATTTGGTAAAAATAAAAATCAATCAATTTCAAAAGTACCTAAAATCGACTTCTTAAAAAAGGCTTTCACCACTTAAAAAATTGCTGAAAATGTAGAAAAATGCTAGTAAAATACCTGATTTGGTATGTGGGCGTTGTGGTTTAATGGGTAGCGCGTTGGACTGTTATATAAGATATTCCCGGGTTCGATTCCCAGTGCCGACAACAACTATTTAAAAAAAATAATATATATGAGTTTTCTATCCCTCATATGTATCGCAGCGCCCGCCTTCGGTGTTCCCATAGCACTTAACCCCACCGAAGTAAAATAATGAATCAGGGCTATGAACAAAAAAAAAGCTTCAATGAGTTCGTCAACTCTCCATCGGGTGGCGAACAACAACTGTTCTAAGACTTATCATCTCGAGCAATTACAGTGTTGCCATGTTGGAAGCCCTTCATCATTCCCCATCTTTCACCTCTCTACTATCCCCTTTAAAAAGAAAGCAACACATTAATTAATAGGAATGAATTTCCTGAGTGTTGCTTCTCTTTAAAAAAAAAAATAAAATTTAAGAAAAATTATTAAATTTAATTTGCATTTGGCGGCTGCGAACATAATAAAATTTCTGAAATTTATTCGTTATCGAATTAGAGAATGTCAAAAGTAAAAGAACTCAGGCGTTCGAATAAAATTTCGCTCTCTTACGAATGCGAGAATTAGGGCCCAGTACAAGACAAAAAAAAAACACAATTTTGATTTTTCCTGAAAGTACTGGCAACCTGCAAGCCTTTACACAATATAAAAAATAAACTAAGTTGAATAATTTTTTAACAAAATTTTCAATCCCTACGCTTGAAGTTGCGCATCTAAAAAACTACGTGTATAATAATCTTTTGTCCTCTACAACATATAAAAATTATATTTTTAATCTGCAGGTTCACCTTTGTGTATTTTCTTTGTGAGTGTATTTAATAAACATGGTAACTTACTCACATTACATAAAATGCATATAAAAATTTCATACAATATTTTTTTTAAATGTACAATATTTTAGCTTAAGTAATTGATATACAACATTTTGCAAAAAAAGATAACAAAATTATTAATTTGTAATAAATTAAAACCAAAAAACCAAAACCTCTATATATATTTACATTAATAGCAAAAATTTAAGCAAATATATCATTAAAACTAACAAAACAAATTATGTATATTGTTATTATCTACAAAGAAAAGAAAGTTAATTTTTTTACCAGAAACGCTTTATATCTAAATATTTGCTACTTATTCATCAATTGATTGATCCCATCTTTGGTATACCTATAGAGTATTATATTGAGAACATATTTAAATTTCAGATTTTTGGTAGATATCTAAAAAATCTGAAAATCAAAAATGTTTCTTCAAATAATACCCTCCCTTAACCTATATTGATTATCTACATAACTACTCATAAATATACAATTAGTTATCTCAACTAAAATTCTACTTATGGTACAAGCTTTTTGTCAATCGAATTCAAATTCATTATTAAACTCAATTTCAAATCATTATTAATGCATTAATCATCCCAACTCTATTGATTTAAAATTTTGCTTAAACTCAATGCAATATATTTAAATAAATATTAAAATCATTATAAAATATTCATATGTACCAACATCATTATGATATCATCAGTGTTCATTACTTAATCACTATCACATTAACTCTCTCTCACTCATTTGTTAATATTAAAAAAAAAAAAATGTTTGCATTACGTTAAATTACTTCTTGAAGTTATGATAAAGAACTTCCATGCAGGAAATTTACAAAAATTGCCTTCATATAAAAGGGACACTTACTGTAACTAATCACAGAGTAAACATACCCGTCAAGAAAGTTTAAAGTCTGGCAGCACAGGCAGATTTTACACAAAAATACTACCGATGGCAATTCTTAATTATTTCGTGTTAGAATGAAATAAATATAGGGACATTTTAAAAATGTTTTGGGTTAAAAAATTAATATTTTTTAGATTAATAAGTGGTTATCCAGGAAAACTTTGGTAATGGGTGCTATAAAGTAACTCGATTCCCTGTAATGTGTACTCCTTACCTGTATCATTATTTTCCAACAAAAAACAATGAGTACCTATAATGGGTTACATAATGCATTACTTTGTAATGAATATTCCCTTACCTTCAGCATTATTTCGAAACATAGAGTAATGTGTTACCAATAGTTGGTTACATAATGCATTACATTGTAATATATACTCCTTATCTTTAACATTTATTTGAAACATAAAGTAATGAGCTACCAATGTTTGGACACTCATGTGTTACCTTGTAATGATATATCATTACCTTTTACATTATTACAAAACATAAAGTAATGACTTAAAAATCATAAATTACATAATGCATGCAAAATAAGCGTAAAGTAATAATAAAAATATCTTTTTGAAAATCTATTTATAGACACATTACTTAATAATTTTTTGGAAGCACAACAATTCATTTTCATTTTGAGCAACCTATTATTATATATGACGATAGCCCAGTTGGTAGACCCCAGGTTCGAGTCTCACGCGAAAACGTTATTTATTTATTAAAAAAACAATATTAGTAATATTGTTTTTTTAATATTTTTTTTTTAATAATTTTTTTTTTTTAATAATTTTACTTGTTTGTGATTTATCTCTGAAATGTAAAGAGATATATGGACATTAGAGCGGCATTGTTTTTGTATGAAGAAACACTTTTTTTTTTGAAAATTTTCAATTTATTGTTCAGATTATTGTACTATTAGGCCTAAAAGATATTAACTGCAAATTTGAGAAAAATCGGATAGCTTTAACGCGTGGCACACCGCTACTAAACTTTTCGAGTTTTGAAAGTTTTTCTAAAATAGCTTTAAAAAAGCATGTCTTGCGACTTGTAATTTTCTATTACATTTGGCATGGCTAACACGAATATTTTGAAATTTTTAAATTCAGACTAAAGGTTTTTGAGATATTGCAATTTGATTTTCATGCTTTTTGAAAATATTTTCCACAAAACTAAGTATTTTTTGCTTTCTGTTTGATCTATAATATGCTTCTCAGTTTCTTCAATAAATTTCATTTGAAAAGAAAACAATCATAATACAAAACTTGCGTTTTCCAGCTTAATATTAATTTACTTCTCATTTTTTATGTACCAATTTTGTTGAGTGTTGGTTTTAAAGAAACATTGAAAAAGAAATTATAAAAATATGTAAAAAAATATGATTTTGAAATGTTAGTTATGAAAAGTTTTAAGTAAAAAAATTAAATAAATTAAATTAATGATTTGGCGGTGGAATACTGCTGGTCTTTTTGCGATACATTTCAAAAACTTTTTAGCAATGCCAAGTTTAATGTGGAGCAACGGCAACAAAATTTTCATTTCAGGAACAAGACTTTCGTGTAGCCTATTGTCGTTAGGCCATTTCCGTCCAATGCGACTATTCCAGTTATGCTGTTTGTACTGGTTTCTTCCTTTAATACCTTCTCCGTATCGTGAATTCCAATCGCACAAAAAACACGGATATTTTGGACGGCCAGATGCTGTTAAGCCTGTAATCAATGAAACTATTTTGAGGTCGCAGCAAATGCGCCACTGGTGTTCGTTATATTTGACTACTTAAAGAATGTGTTTCAAATTATCGAAATTTTTACTAGTGTCAGTACTATACGCAATCGGAACAGAAGGCATTCTATTTGTCTTGTGCAAAAGCACAACTTTTAAGCTGATTAGTGAACTATCGATGAATAAACGCCAATCATCTTTTTTATAGGTTAACCCTATCGTCTCCATTAACTTGCATCATTCACATTGAAGAACTTTTCTAATTCTTTTTGGCGTTTTCGATATGCTGTTACTTTGGTACCTTTCGCCTAGCAAATTGTTTCCTTTCAAAAATAAAGCCAGTAGTTCTGATTTTTTCTGAGTCAAACACAAATTTGCAACAATTCCATCCAATTTGTTTTGTGTGACTAGGATTGGGTCCTTTGATGATTCATAGGATGTACCTTCAGCAGGGTCGTATTCTGAGAAGAAATCCATGGATGTAGCAGCGGCGGTTGTAGTACTGATATCTGTTTGAAGATCAATACTTCGGTTGTTGGTACTGGAACGAATTCTGAGTGCGGTAATGCTAATTGGACACTTGGCACTGCTACATAAGTTTTATTCTTTGCTTTCCTTCTATTTAAAGTTTTATGGTAGTTGATACATCCATAGCAATTTTCTTTTTGATGCGGGCTGTTGTCAAGCCACATCATTGGTATACCAAAAGGCATAGCCTTCTTCTTTTCACTTTTCCATTGCATAAGAGTTGAATAGCAATTAAAGCAAATTTTGTTTAGGGGCATAGTTTACGTCAGTGATAAACTCATGCGAGAAATATTGTCTATAGGCTTCAAAAAAAAAAACATTCGCATTGCCACATTTTTCATCGCTTGCTATGAAACGTCCACAAACATTGTAAAAATGGTCCATTTTACATTTTGGTTCCGACATTTTTAATACATTATATATTATAAATGTTTTTTTGTTATTTTTATGAAACCGACGAACTTAACTTAAATCACTCACAAAATTAAATAAGTTCCAAAAAATTAATACCGTATTTTATCATCGACCGAGCGAAAATTAAAAGCCATCAGCTCGGCTGAGTTTCGAGTCTTAACTGAATCTTTATTTTTGAAATTAGTTCGCTTGTACGAAATAAAAAAAAAAAACGCTACCGGGCGGTGGTTGAAAACAAAAAAAGTTGTTTTACTAATTCCTAATTCTTGGAACTTCCCTTTTTAACTACTTCTACTTCTACCTCTTTTTCTTTTTCAATGTTTCTTCAAAACCAACACTGAACAAAATTGGTACATAACAAATGAGAAGTAAATTAATATTAAGCTGGAAAACGAAAGTTTTGTATTATGATTGTTTTCTTTTCAAATGAAATTTATTGAAGAAACTGAGAAGCATATTATAGATCAAACAGAAAGCCAAAAAGACTTAGTTTTGTGGAAAATATTTTCAAAAAGCATGAAAAAAAAAAATTTCCAACATTTTGCTTCATAAGCACCACAAACATTTTCTAAATCAATTTTTTAAAAAAACAGGTCTCTAGCAATAATTTGGCTTTTACAGATTGAAAAAGTATCAATTAGTCGACGAGTTATAGCCAAAAAACCATATAAACAATATGCTGAAAATCGGCATTTGACTGCAAAGTTCGAAGGTAGATTAAAAAACAATTCGAACATAAACAAACGCCGCGATACGGGTGTTCTAATTTAGCCTCTATTTTCACTCCTCACTCTCAGAATCGGCCTAACTTTGCTAACATGAATTTGTTCCACAGTGTAATCATACTTATTAAATGGAAAAGCATACCAATTTTATATATACTCTTTGATGCTCTGATTCCAAAACCGGCATTCAAATTTTTCCATCAACTCACAATTTAGAGAAAAGTTGCGAAAAATGGCTATTTTTGCACATTTTGAAGCTATTATACGAGTATGAATCAAAATAAAGATAAATATTTAGAATACACTTTACTTTTGAAGATACCGCGATGAAATGTTCTAAAACTAATTGTTAATATAGCGTAAAAGTACATTTTTCAAAAGACTTCCACCAAAGAAATATAAATACATTTGTTAAATGAAATTAGAGAAACGTGTACGCACCTTCAAAAATGGTTAAAAACGTACTTTTTCACGTTTTTAATCGTAGTTTTCTCAAAAATGTGACTTGACGAAAATATATGGAAAACACATGTGGAATCAGCGAGACAAAATCTATTAAAAATATATATCGCGGTTCAAACCAAATCGACTTTTTCTAATTTTCTGACTTTGTGTTATTAAATATAATATTAGAATAAAAAAAAATTAAATCGATACGTATGTAACCAATTACCAGTAACTCATTATTTTGCAATCACATACAAGTTCTTCTAAAACCCATTATCAGTATGGATTTTGCAGTAATGCAATACTTGGTAATCTATGTGGTAATGACCTGTCATTACCATGTTTTTCGCTGGGTACGTCTTAAGCACCAAAAAGTTTAAACGAAATTTTTAGACACTAATGTGTTTAATGCATATCTGGAATTTTACCAACTTTTGTAATTTTGAAAAAATTTTTGAGTTTTCCACTTTGAACAGCTATAATTTTCGCGGTCCCGTTCATATTGATGCACGCGAAGGGGTTTAAGTTTTCTATATATATGATTTTTTAAGAGCTTTCGGATTTGATTTAATTGAAACCACATGTCACCCAAGTACCGCTCTTCCATTTTGGGCAAAAAAAAAAATTATAATCATCGGAGTAACTAGAGGCCCAATTGCTGAGAACGGCACGGAATCGATAATTCACGTTCACCAACAACACTGCCATATACAGCTGCGATATTTTCCTCCGCACTCTACTTATGCGTGTTGCTACTTTAATGACCAATAATGTAAATTTGGTGCGAAATTTCAGTCACTAGATTCCGAAAAGCCGCCTCAGCAGGTCGCCCAAGCTAATCATAAATTCGAAGAAGCTGCACGATGCACTTTCTCAACCGAGCATGAATTTTGATAATAAGTTTCAATAATCTGCAATCGTTAACAGTAACATGAAAGAAAGTTGCTAAAAAATCACACTTTATTTCAAGTGTACAAAAGGTCATTGGTGTGGCATCAAAAAAATTTTAATTTTGTTAAACCCAAAATTTAAAAATTTTAAAAATTCAATTAAATAACTAATCGGTAATCCGTTCCCACACGGTTATTGAAAACAGTTCGGTTTTAAAAAACAATTTCGGCATCTGTCAATTGCATAGGGTCCCTTAAGTCTGCTGTTACTATCGTGACAGATATAAAATAACTAAATTTGGTTATGTACTCGAAATATAGTTTTAAAGGTTAGTTCAGTGACATGTCTTATGATATCTCACCGAGCCGTTTTTATAAATTTCCTGTAGAATAATTACAAAATGCAATTTGAAAACCATACTTGGGATTAAAGCATTAAGGTGTTATTATTTATTATTTATTTTTTTTTTTTTTGCATATAAATGGAAATGATTTTTTCCCATGTATGTGGTAAATATTACTATTCTTATTATAATTAATGTATTTATTATTAATTTTTAAGATTTGTCTCTCATTTATATGTTATGGACAAAACCAAAAAGCGTAAGATCACTAAAAGTAACACATTTTTGATTTATAAACAAAAAAAAAGTGTTAATTAATTACTTTTGTATGTATTGATATTTACAACCCATACATGTATATTATTTTAAGAAATTTATTTTTACTACTTCATTTTAAAATTAGTTCTATGAACAATTATAGCATAAGGATTTGCTTTATTAGATAATATTTAACTTTACATGTTTAGTTAAGGTTGGTTTCTTTAGCATTACTATTCATTTAATTTGTAATTACAAAAATTATTTATTTTTATTGTTTAGTTTTTTATTTTAATTGTAAAAGTATTTGTTATACATAAGTATGTAGTTAAAAAAAAAAATTATATTGTTTGCAATATAATCCAAAAGTCATTAAAATATAAATTATTTAAGAATTATAACAAAAAAAAACTAATAATATTTGCAAAAATAAAATAAGAATTGAACAAATAAATCTTAATAAAATTTTGGTAGTTTTATTTCCATGAAAAAGGGTTAGTATACTCAGGGGAAAAAGTATCATCATATTTATGAAACAGTTTCATCGAAGAGTTTAGAATATAAAGAGATTGCGATACTCTCAGTTTCAGAGAAAAAAATATAACATGTGACTGCAAACAGGAAATTCAGTATTTTTTCGTGATTTTAATTGATAAATTTAGTTTTTTTAATGTTGCTACTGATAGTTTTCAAGATATTTGATATGGTTTAAGCAAAAATTTTTTCAATTAGGCTTTGGTTTTCTTTAAAAATGGCCCGATTCCGGGATGCCGGCATAAGGTATTAACAGACGGTGAGAGCATTACATAGCTATTGGTTTCATTGAACGGAAATTGATGAGACTTTTTCCTATTACGAAGTTTTGATAAATATAATGAAACTTTTCATAAATATTTATGAAAATGTTACTTCATTTTTTTTTTTTTTTTTTTTTTTTTTTTTTTTTTAAAGAGAGTCAACACTCAGGAAATAATTCCTATATTTAGTGTGTTGCTTTCTTTGGAAAGAGATAGTATAGAGATGAAAGGTGGGGAAAGATGAAGGGCTTCAGATATGGCAACACTGCAATTGCGCGAGATGATATGTCTTAGAACAGTTGTTGCTCGCCACCTGATGGAGAGTTGGCGAACTTATTGAAACTTTTTGGTTCATAGCCCTGATTCATTATTTTACTTCGGTGGGGTTAATTGATATGGGAACACCGAAGGTGGACATTGCGATACGTATGAGGGATAGAAAAAACTTATACATATTAATTTGATGTTGCCGGCACCGGGGATCGAACCCGGGACCTTCTGTGTAAAAGTCCAACGCGCTAACCATTACACCACAACGCCCACCACGGACATAATATTTAGTATAGTGGAGTACTAAGACATTTCGGTATAAAAATGAACAGGTACGGATAAATTCCGAAACACATCAATATTTTGATATAAACAGTTTCATTAGGACGGAAAACAATGAATATCGTAAATATGACGAAGCTTTTACTTGGAGTGTAGAGTTTTTTTTATATATTCATATACCCAAAAAAAGTTAGTAAAATCAGAAAAATTTTAGTCAGGAAGGTGTTTAGAATAAAATAGCTAATGTCAGCAAAATCGTTTGCTGAAAATCAGCAAGCGGATTTTAACTACAGCATTAGTAGATGCAGCAAACGTTTGTGCCCACACTTAGTTGATTATAAATTACAAAATCCTTGCTAAAAGTTAATAAAATTTTTGCTGACTATTAGCAGAGTGAAAAAAACCAACAAATTTTGTAGAAAAATTATACTTTAGTCAATTTCTTTTTTAAAATCCTAACCAGTTTTTTGTCATTCTTTTAAAAATAATTTACAATAAGTTACAAAATATAAAAATTTTCATACTCCCACATTAAAGACATGAATTAATGTAATATCTGTAAATATATAGAAATAATTATATAAAGGGTGTTTTTTATAGAGGTATATAACTTTGAAATGGAATAAAACACAAGATGAATTTTTTAAATTGACATGAAATTTACTTTATTCGAAAGACAAACTTCTGGCATTATAATTTAAAAATGACTTCATGCATATGACCGCCACGCCTGGCTCGGTCGTAGTCAAATCTGGAGGTCCCATATTCGTTGGCTTTTTCTAACATTTGTGGCTGTATATTGGCAATAACGCGGCGAATGTTGTCCTCCAAGTCGTCAATCGTTTTGGGAGTTATCGGAGTAGTACTAGCGACTTCACATATCCCCATAGAAAATAGTCCAGCGGCGTTAAATCGCACGATCTTGGAGGTCAATTCATGGGTCCGAAACGTGAAACTATGCGGTTACCAAACGTTTCCTTCAATAAATCAATTGTGCCACGAGCTGTGTGACATGTTGCGCCGTCTAGTTGAAACCACAGCACCTGCACATCATGATTGTTCAATTGATGAACGAAAAAGTCAGTAATCATGGCTCTATAGCGGTCACCATTGACGGATAGACTGATTGGGGTCTTCCTCTACGCTGCGCTCTAGAGCAGCAATGACTTACTCTGTACGCACTGTACGAAGTCTCTGTGGATGCATATTATCATTTAGAGTAAACGTGGTGAGAAAACGTTCCATAGTTTATCGAATTAATTGCTCTGATGGACGATTTTGTTGACTGTAAAATGGATGTAGTGCGCGATACGTATTTCGAACCGAACCATGATTTTCAAAATAAATTTGCATAATTTGGAAGCGTTGTTGAGGAGTCACTCTATTCATGTTGAAATGCTAAACCAAACTAAACATAAATCACTTGCCAGTTGACAAAATGGCCGCCAGTTAAAAAAGTGTTGCCAACTTAAAGTTATATACCCGTATAAAAAACACTCTTTATAAAATAAACAAAGTTATCTCTCAACTACTTACATCAATGGTTGTCTAAATGATGGCATCTTTTAAAAGAATACAAATGCTTAGATAATTCTAGAAATGAAACGAAAAAATTACAAAATTGAAAGTCAAATATGGCAATAAGAAAAACATAAAAAATTACCTTATATGTCTTTCGCTTTAGTCTGTCTGCCAGAACGTATATTTGTTTGCAATTTAAAATTTTCTAATATGACCAATCTACATTAATAATCATAATAAACATTTAGTTTACAAATACACATTTAATCTTTAATAAATTTAAAATCTTTATTTTGTCTTTAATTTAAATAAATAGACAATAACTTTCACAAGCCGGCGACAAGAGATGTTTTATGTATAAAAAACAGTTTCAAAAATCTTCCATGGCTGATTTTTTATATGTCCTTACAAGAGTTGTACTTTTAGTATTATTTTCCTCTTCTCTACTAGATCTTGACGTGCCGCAACATCTACTTCATTCTGCATATATTTTTTTATCTCGTTGTCGTCCACACTATTAGTGTGCTAATTATGATTTTTTTTTTTACCAAAATAATTTAGTAAAATATTAGTAAAATATTAGTAAAACATTAGTTCAAAACAGTTAAGTGCTGAATAAGTATAAGGTGGCGCAAAAGTAATCCTCCTATCAGAAAATGCCTATACATAATAAATACATAATAAGAAAAAAAACATCGGAAGGTTATTTTTGCGCCACCTTATATAACTAAAATTAAGCTGAAAATTGCTGAAAAATTGTTTACTTGATTTGCAAGACGTTTTACTTTTCTACTAACTTATTTTTTGGATTGTAGTTAAGGAGTTTGGCCTATTTAGAAATCAGTGAAACAAGAATATTTAAATAATTGGGGCCTAAGGAAGGCATGTTTTTAATTTAAACATGATCAAGTTTGAATAAAAAATATATTCATTCTTTTCTTTGTTATGATTAAATATTACTGAGATTTTCGTGTCGCTTTATCCTTTCACTCTAACAAATTATTAGATCTGGCGGGAGTCTTTCTTAAGCGATATTTGTGGTGAATAGGCCAATTTAAAAAAGATGCCCAGCCAGAAATTACCAACGATTTAAAAACTCCAGTACTGGCGTACTACTGATATTTTGTAAAACCAGTGTTATACCAGTACTACACAAAACAGTGCTTTTCCATTACTGTGTTTAATAAATTTACATTGTTATTTACAATTTTTTACTATTTTACATATTTTGCTGGTGTTTTTGACAGAGTAGAATGTACTAAAATAGAGATGTAACTTACACGTTTTGTTGTTTTTTTCACAAGTTTTAAGATACAATTTTTGTATATATTTTACCCATGTTCTAGGCAAAATTTTGATTTTAATTCAATACCTAAGTAAAAACAAATTGACATGTGGCATCATCAAATATTTTAAATTATATGTAAATTAGATATTCGGTGCAGAGAAACAAGCCGACCCTAAGTTGTCGACGGCGGCGGCGCAACCGCTTTAGCTACGGCGGCGGCGTTTTTGGTTAAAAAACAGGCGGCGGCTGAATTGTCGGCTTAAAAAGCTGTTTTTTAACTGTTGTTATCTTGACGATTTTTAAATAAAATCTAGTGATATATCGCCTATATTTTTCATCAGATATATTTTGTTGTTAGTAATCAACAAAAAAAAAAAACATTTCCAAGCATATGCACAAGTTATTAGTTATAATAACTAATAATAAAACAAATAAAAGTTCATATATATAAAAACTCATTAAATTTATTTAAAGAAAAAAAAAAAACAGATTATGATTAAAATTTTATTTTTTAATTGATATAAGGCATTTAATGCATGTCAAAGCAACCAATGGGTTTTCAGCACTTTTCCCAAATTTAACGACAATTGGTATGAACGTTACCTTTTACAAAACAAATGCTCTTACAAAGCTTAAGAGTTTTGTTCCTTCTAGTTTTTCTGAAAAATCTGCGAATTTTTGAGGTATATGCATAACTAAGGCATCACATGAAAGGTATATAATGCACCTTATAATTATATGCAACATGATTTTTATTTTAAAGTTAATTTCTAAGATTAAAAATTTGGAAAGCTATATTTCAAAATGCGACATTTTTAATATTGTAAAACAAAAGTGTGTATGATATGTTATCTGTACTTTTTTAAAGCAATTTAAGAATTATTACGAACTTTTCTATATAACTTAGGCAGCAACATATAACTTTCTTTTTGCAAAATTTTTGCTTTTCTAATACTTTTTTATTTGATATTTCCAAATGCCCAAAATGGTTTCAGCATTCTGAGCCACTGCTATAACTAACACTAATTTTTTTCGTTTTAATATTATCTTCTTCAGAATCCGATTCTGAAGATTCAAGATTTTCCATACTTTTATTAAAGTAAAAATCTAAATTTTTTTGAATTTTTCCTTTATTTTTAATTTTTTTTTCTTTCTGTGAATTTTTGTTATATTTTATAAGTTTTACAACCAAACACGACTGATTAAAATGGTAACAAAATTGGTCTATTACGCTCTAATTAAAACATTGGCGGCGCAAATAAAAATTTGGCGGCTGCAGCTTTAGACGGTTCACATTTTAAGGCGATACGAGCCGATTAAAACGGCGGCGGCTGAAAATTGAAAAAAAAATTGGCTTGTTTCTATGATGCGGTAATATCATATTATATATGAAAAATGACATGAATAACATCGAAACGTATTGAATTCAATACAATTGTATTGAATTAGATCTAATTAAATTCAATTTGATGTATATTAACTACAATTTCATCCGAATTTTGTCCCCATACAGAACTTAGTGTATTATATATAATTGCATCGAATTAGATATAATTCGATATTATTAGATAAAGTTGATACAAACAGTTCCTAGTTTATCTCAGCAATTATATCAAATTATATCTAATTTCATAAACTAATATATAAGACTTATATTATTTTTACAGTATTTTTACGAAAGTGAAACTGTAGAGTCAATTATTTATTTCAACAATTTAACTCCGAACAGTGTTGTTTTGTAGAAAAATTATCATTTCTCTGAATTTTTCGCCATTAAAATGTATAAATATTTTTATTCCTCTGTATGAATTCTTGGCATATGTTAAACTTCTTATGCTAACTAACGTGGATCAAACAAGAGGTATGGTGCAAGAGGCTCAACTTTTTTCTTAATTTTCATTAAAAGTACAAAGCGCCCGCGGGAGCTAGAGGCGTGCTTGTAAACAAATATCAAAATTTTGTAAGTTAACTAACTGAGATTTCTCAACTCCGGAATTATATAATTATATCTAAAATCACTATATTTTTATTATGGCACCAATATAATTAAATATGGCTTTGTAATGGACCATAATAATAATCATATCTGAATTCAAATAAAAGTATTCAAAGCATTTTACCTCATATATTTCTATATAATTTTGTATGGGACATATATGAGTATGTATAAAAATTTATAAAATAAAATATTTTAATGTTGGGTCACATAAAGTTTAATATAATTATATGTACATTTATGTTGAATAATATACGTATGCATATCTAACTCTATATTGTATATATAGTAATATATAATTGTATATATTATGTTTAATTAAATATATAAGACAATATAAAATAATATATTGATATATATAAATATTCTTGAAACAACACGAAACTATATACAATTAGATACAAATATTTATGATTTAACATTAATGTGTATATGACTACATAAATTTATACATTGAAACATTTAATTGTATAAAATTATATTATTATATAATTGTATAAAATAAAAACTTTTTAACTTGGGTAAGTACTTTGATAGTATAGGTTTTACTAAATTGACAACTGCATATTTATTTTTAATTATCGTCGCCTAATGTAATAATCAGGGATCGAAGTTCATGCAAATGCATATTATTTCCCTTAAGTTTGAGAACAGGATAAATGAAATATCTTTGCGAATAAAAGAATTGCAGTTAAAATGACATCGATTCATTAGTTCATATTTTTGCATATTTTGCTATAAATGCATTTTTTTACATATTTTACTTTAAATGCATATTTTAACTTATTTCGCTTCTAATGCATAATTTTATTGCATATTTTTATTAATTTTGCTTCAAATGCATATTATTATTGCACTTTTCTTAATTTCTCGAAAAAATCTTAATTTTATTTTATATTTAAATTTTATATACAAATTACGATTAAGAGGATTTCCAAATGCGTATTTTTCATTATAAATTATTTATTTTTTTTTTCATATTTGACACAAATAAGACTATAAGTCTCTTAACAGTATATCAGACATTATAAATTTTGTAAGACATATTATTTAAAACTTAAAATAATTTTAAATTTAAGCCAGAATTTTACTTAAAATTAAAAAGAAATTTAAAAATAAAAAATAAATAAATAAATAAAACATTAGTATTTAGTATTTTAAACCAGCATTTATCTATTAAAATGTTTTATGAATGCCATTATAAAAAACATCACACGGGGATCGGCTTTAAGATTATTGGGTAAACTATACCAACAGTTTACAGCACTGACAAAAAATGTTCTAGAGGAGGAGAGATATGTATAATCAGGTGGAATTGTGTTGCACGTATGTGAAGAGTTTCCAATTTTCAACTTGTCGTATAAATAGTCTGCTTGTCGTGTGTAACAAGGTAACGTTTTGTATATTTAGGTATGATGTTAAACTACATCCCAAAATCTGAAAAGAATATTGAGATATTCGGTCGTATTTCCTTTTATTGAAAACGTACCTAGCACAACAATTTGCAATTTATTCTTAGATACTGCATCAAGATTACGTTGGATCCATAGCTAATAAAGGGTATGATTAGAGTTTTAACTAATTTTAATTTTACATCACCGGATACATAGATCAATGCCTTTCTTAGAACGCTTTATATTTTCATTATGTATAGTCGATATG